>UNSF01000078.1:0-410224 GCA_900538255.1 Ulva mutabilis | reverse complement strand
TCAGATGAGGCCGCCCTGGAAACAGTCACTGACACGACCACCAACGCCACGGCGTCGCTCTGCGCCGGGAGCGCGGAGGCCCGTGACACCCAGGCACAGCTGACATGCGGCCTCACCGACGACAGTGCGCTTCCCATTTCAAAGCTGTTGTCTCTGCTGCGTAGACGGGCAAAATCCCCTGATTCGCAAAGCTGGGGAGTGTCCTGGTTGGCCACTGCATGCAGGCCACCTGGTCCTTGTTGTTCATTGGTATGGGTGCTGCACTGAGCCTGTCTCCTGCCGTCATTGCACCAGGCCGCTCAGTCGCAAACCTGCCACACCCGCCACAGTCCGCCCCAATTGTTTGCCAAACACTGTGCCAAACACTGTGCCAAACACTGTGCCAAACAAGCGCCTACACTGCCGCATTTCCTGCTCAGGCCACTCTCACCTCTGCAAATCACTAGCCCTATCCGGGTTCACACGCACTCAGCGTACGTACCACATGCATGCGCTGTCTGCGTGACAATCCTGCTCGCAGTATCCGTGTACACGTACCCACTGTCCCCTATGAGTCATCGGCTATGGCTGGGCCATCCCGGTGCTGTGCACGCCTGCTGCAACTGGCCCCCACTGCGTCATGCCGAAGCCCCCCTCTGCATCTCATGCCCAGGCCCCCCCTGCATGTAATCCCCAGCCCCCCCGCATCTCATGCCCTCCCTGCTGTGCTGCAGCATGCGAGATCGAGGATCTCGAGGTCGACGGCGCCGTGCGCCTCACCGGCGGGTTCGGCACGGCCTGCGATGCCCTCCAGATCGGCGCCGTCGAGATCTTCCACAACGGCGAGTGGGGCGCCATCTGTGGCGGCAGCACCGCCGTAACCAATGATTACTGGGCCACCGGGGGCCCCGTCCGTCGTCTGCCGTGAACTCGGCTTTATGTTCGGCGACGCCGTCGCCGCCGCACCGCCGCCCACAGACGCCAACGGCACGGATCTCAGCGCCTCGAGCCCGACGGCCGCGGATGCTCTCACTCCCGCCGCGGCGTCCCCGGTCGCGGCGGTGGGCACCGGGCCCGGCCGCCGCCGCCGCGGCCGGCCGTGTGTGGCTGAAGGACGTGGTGTGCCAGGGAGACGAGGAGCTGCTGTCGGAGTGCCACATGCTTCCCGGCACGTTCCTCGACGGCGGCAGCCTCGCGAGCGCTGAGGGCTGCGACGAGAGCGAACACCGCCTCGTCGTCGCGTGCCGCCAGTTCGCCGTTAACGAGGAGGAGCAGGAGCTTCTCGACTCTGCGCTGGCCCCCGGCGTACCGTACCCTTGTGCGCCCCTTTCCAACAACCTGCCACTCTGGCACCTGCATCACTCCTAGCGGACCCCTGTACTGATGTTCAGAGCGCCGCAATCGTGTGGACGCCATGCCCTGTGAGCATGCTGTACTGTCGCGCTGCTAAGTCGTACGGTGGATGATGCGATGCTGTCTAACTTTCTGCAACACAGTCGACTGCTGTGAACCGCCTCTGCTGTGCTGTTGATGCTGCATACTCTTACGTGTGCAAAACTTTGTGCCGCAAGCTGCATACTGTCATGCTGCGTTGCCGATCCGCGAGCCGCCTGCGCTGTGTTGCTGACGCTGCATGCTGCTCATGCAGAGGTCACTGAGTTGATCTTCAACTATCAATATCCCCGTCCTGAAGAAGGACCTGGCATAAGGCGCGTGACACGCGCCCCAACCATATAATTGAATGGCCCAGCTGGTGCGGCTGTCCAGCTGGGGTCTCAAGCCACTTCGATTTGAGCTATTCTTCAGATAAAAACATTTTTTCCATCCATGTCACACAATGCTGTGCGTGTGCTCGATAATGGCGATGCTTCGTAAGTCCTTCAAGAAAGCACTGACTCGGAGGAGCTCCGATTTCGAGGAGGGCAGCGGCAGCGCGGAGCGCAGCGCTGAGAATTGCGCCAGCCTGCTCCGCTGCAGCCCTGCCTGACACAGCATGTGCTGCTGCCCGCAGCATGGCCGACACCGCAATGGCATCTCTGCAGAAGCCGCAGGCCTGGGCGGTGAGCGCGGACAGCGGTCTCGCTGTGCTGGCTGCAGCGAATTCTGCATTCAGTCTCATGCTGGGGGACTCCGCCGCCTGCCAGGTGCCAGCTGCAGGTTCAGCAGGCGCCAGCACTGCTGTGGAGAAGCATTCGTGCTCTTGGAGTAGCGTTCGTGGTCGATGCATGCATCCGCAGCGCTTGGGCAGTGATGCAAGATGCTGCTATAATTTTCACCCGCTCGATTGTGTCACAAGCGTGAGACACGATTTCGTCATAAAGCACAGCCCCTTTCAACTGGCAGGCTTGATTGACCGTGTTGCGTACTGACGACAGATAAGTGCTCCAGTTGGGAGTGTGTGAGGTAGGAGTGTTGTGGCCCGTAGTTCGGCAGGCAAACATGGTGGATGATGAGTCGCATAGAAGAGATGCTGATGTTGACGTTGTGGGTGATGATATGCTCACATTACGAGTGGAAACGTGCCTCAGCACGATGGCAGTCTTTGCAAACATGGTACTCTCTGACCAGGAAATGAATGAAGGGTCACCGGCGTCCATGTAAACTGACACAAATAGTGGAGCTGTGGCCGATGCCCGTTTGGGTTGGGCGTGATGGCCGAAGGGCTTTTTGGTTTTATTTTCTGTTGTAGTGCCCAACTTGAAGTCCTGCTACTGACAGCTGCGGTGTCCCTTTCCTCCACCTGAGACTGCCAAAAGAATAAAGACTGTACTGTCACAATGGAATGTTGTGTCGGCTGTGTCGGTTCGTTGTGGCTTTTCACCTGAGACAGTTGCTGCTTGTTGCTGTTGTCTGCTTTCGGGGATTTGGCCGTCTGCTTTCTTGCTGCTGCCCTCGCTGCCGGGCTCTTGCGTTCATCTCCGTGTAACACAATGGAATGCCCTACGGTACTACGTATACGGTGTTTTGGCCTCCCTCAACTCACTGTTCCTAATTACAAATTACGCATGTGTTGGTTGCGATACCAGCATATGCATGTGCTGTGCCTCGCAATGGATCACCACGTCGACGAGATCTTTAAGATTCGCAAAAGGTCTTGCCAATCTCTGCACACCGCGGAGTGTCTCATGGTCATCAGACGCCAGGCACTGACATTGGTCCTGCCGTGCCATCACCCGGTACCCCGAGGGCAATGTCGATAGGCCGTGCATTGTCATGCCTGCCAACACCAAAACCCAACCAAGATCGTGCATCGCGCAAAATCCAACCGGGCATGGGCCATTGAAACACATACAATGTCAGCGTGCAGCCGTGCTGAGTGCTGCATGCACCGCTGGCGTGCTATGTGTTGCCGGTGCCGAAGCATGCAGCAGCTGTCAGACCTCGGGCATGCGCTATGTCAGCATGCATGCTGCCGTTCGGACGATTGACCTGCACGGCTGCAGGCGTTCCGTGCCTCCTTCCCTGCGAGTTGGCGCTGCCGGGGCCTTGATCTATCACAGTGTAACACAGCGCTGCAGGCGTGGCAGTGCGCGTTTTGACCTCCACACGATAATCTGCCACAGGAGCCAGCAGGGGTGTCACATGCATGCCGCGACAGTAAAGCAGCATACTGCACGCCTGGGGTCGTTGGGCGCCGTGCCCGATGTCTCTTGATGTCTAGGGTACTGCCGGATGTTGGTTACCTCTATCTTTGCATACCAGCCTTAGTACGGCTCATCAGCTGATGTGCTAGCAGCGCTTTTCCGACCTCCATCTGCCTCTGTCATGGGGCATCTCTGTAGCTACCCCCGCAGCGCTCAACGCCGGCGCTGTGCTACACTGTGCTACGCTGCACTCAGCTGTCACCTGAGGCCACAAGGTCGAGCGCATGCCCAGCCACGAACAGGGCAGGTTCCCCATGGCCAGTTCATGCCATGCATATGGCACATGGCACACAGCCTACCCCAGCCGGCAGCCGCTCAGCGGAAGTCTCAGCGGCGCGGTTTGAGGCTATCCTGCGGAACCTGACACAGGGCTCAGCGGCCGGCCCCAGCGGGTGGACATACGAGCACGTCCGCAGCGCCGGGCTGTATAACGAGCGCACGGGCGAGGCCATGCGCCGCTTCGTCAACCTCCTGCTGTCGGGCACCATCCCCCACTCCGACCTGCTGCTCGCCAGCCGCCTGATCGCCATCGCCAAACCGAACGGCGGCGTTCGCCCGATCGCTATCGGAGAAGCATTCATGCGCCTCGCCGGTATCTGCGCGCTGGCGTGCGTCCCAGAAGCGCCGGGCCTGCTTGCCCCGCACCAGATTGGGGTCGGTGTACGCGGCGGCCCTGAGATTCCGAGCCACGCGCTGGCCCCGGACTTCTCAGATGCGGAGACGGTCACAGTGCAGCTCGATCTCGAGAACGCGTTCAACCTGATTGACCGCGAGACCATCATCGCGGAGATTGACGCGCAACTCCCCGCCCTGGCCGCATTCGCACGCATGGCGTATGGATCGCCATCGCCGCTGCTGGCACGTCAGCAAGACGGGTCGCACGCGGTTTTGTGGAGTGCATCTGGCGTGAAGCAAGGCGACCCATCGGCCCCCTCTACTTCGCCATCGCGTTCCGGCCCACGCTATTAGCGGCGCAAGAAGCGGCCCCTGACACGTTAGCCATCGCGTGCCACGATGACCTTACGGTGCAGGGCACGGTCGAGCAAGTGGTCGCCATGGGTCGAGTTGTGCAATCCCGTCACCAGTGCAACAAGCAGAAGACGCTCGTCCACTGCACCGATCCCGCCAAGGCCTCGCACGCAGCCGCCTGCCTAGGCGCCACGGTCGCCACTGACGGCATGGTCGCATGTGGCGCGCCACTGGGCACCCCTGCCTATGTGGAGGCGTATGTGCGCCGTAGATGCAAACGCACCGTCGAGCTCATGCAAAAGCTGGCAGGCCTCCCGCTGGCGGCCCAGACACGGTGGGCTGTCCTCTTCCAGTGCCTGCAACATCGCGAAGCACACCTGCTGCGCACTACCGACTGGGCCCACCTCGAACAGCCGCTCATGGGCGTCGAGAACGCCAGCGTACACGCCATGTGCCGCATCATTGAAACGCAACAGCTCACCGACCTACAGCGTGAGCAGGCCTTGCTCCCTCATAGACATGGCGGCATGGGTCTGCGACACTACACAGCCGACGTTGCTGACGCCGCGCGCCTCGCGTCGGCAGCAGTTGCGCACGCGGTGCTCGCGGACGGCATCGACGGCGGCAAGCCGTTCCGCGGCGACGCCGCGGTCCAGCACCAGGCCCGCCTCGCACGCTTGCGGAAGGCATGGCCGGCCGTGCAGGGAATCTCAGACAGCCCGACCCCAGCCGACGCCTGGGCGTCTGACGCTGGCTCGAAGCTGCGCATGACGCAGCTCCAGAGCGCGCTCAGCCGGGCGGAGGCCGACGCGCGCTGGACCTTCACGCGCGACTATCTCGAGACCCTGAAGCACGGTCCGAATCCCCAATCGGCGGAGACGGCGTGCGCTGATCTCGCTCGCCTCCTCAGCTGCTCTGGCTCGCTGGCCTCGGCGTTCCTCACTGCCTGCCCCGGCCCGGTGACGGGCCTGACCGACCATGAATTCCAGGTGGCCGTGCTGCTGCGGCTGGGTGAGCCGCTACTACCCGTCCTGGAGTCGGATGAGGCCTGCCCCTGCGGCCGCGTGGCTGCGTCCGGTACACACAGTGTCATATGCGGACAGCTATGGGCAAGTTCAGTCCTAAAGCACGACCTCATCACCGTGGCTTGGAGGCGGGTGCTCATGCGCGCGTCGATCGCTTCGTCGCTGGAGCCGCACGTTGGCAAGCTCCCCGGGGGCATACGCGTGCTCCCCCTCCGCGGCAGCCGGCAGTCGCCACCAGCCGCGCCGCCGGCGGACTTTACGCGCCCGCCGGCTGCGCCGTCTGCGAGTGCACCGGCCGCGCCGTGTCAGCAAGACCCGCCGCCGCCGCCGCCACCGCCGCAGTCACCGCCGCCGCCGCCGCCGCCACCGGACCCCCCAGCCGATGCCGCGCCGGTCCAGCCCCCACCCCATCTCTCGCAGGCCCTCCAGGCTTCGGACGTGCCCCACACCCCTCATGGCACCCAAGCCCCGGCTCCGGCCTCCCTTACCCTTACTGCCGCTACCGCCCCCCCGCCGCGGCCCACGCCCCGACGCGCGACGCGCCCCTCGCCTCTGACCGAGAGGCAGCGCCTCCTGCCGCACCCCCGCTGCCCCGATCGCAGCGGCCTCCGCAGCGCGGCGACCTCTTGGCATTCCTCACCACGCGCATGGCGCTGCTGGACGTGAAGGTGATGCACCCGCTTGCCAGGTCGCATGTGCGCGGTGCGTCACGTGAGGCTGGCGCGACCGCCGAGAAGGGCGCACGGCAAAAGCGCGACAAATATGGCGCCATCACAGGTGCCGCCCAGTTCATCCCGCTCGTGCATGAGACGTATGGCAGGGTTGGACGGGACGCGTACCGCTTCCTCCAGACGGTCGCGGAGGTTGCCGCGGGACACGGGGCGGTGTCAAAGCGTACTTTCCTTCTCAATGCCATGCGCGACCTGTCCACAACATTGTGCCGCGCGCTGGCGCGCCAAGCCCGCGCGGCCGCGCCCCTCCGTGCTAGACTGGTCGGACGGGCGCTGCTGCCGGGCCTTCCTGTCCCCACAGACGGCCTGCCGGCGCTGACAGGCCATCGCGCATAAGCTTGCGTCGCCCCCCCCCCCCCCCCCCCTCGCCCATCCCGCCCCGAGAGCCCCCCCCCTCCACCCAATTCACCCTGCAGCCCCCCCACCCCCCCCCCCCCCCCGCACCCGACCCCTTCCTCTTCCCTCCCTCCCTCTTCCCTCCTCCCAGCGCACGTCCGCCGTTTCTCCTCTGCGCCCCTCCCGGACACCGCTCGGGCTGCCGGGCTGGCTGAGGCTATTGCTCCTGGGACCGGTGCCTCTAGGCCTCGGACATCGCCGTAGCGCGCGCTGTCGCGCCCGTGCAGACTGCTTGTGTCGCGCTGACGACCGCTTGTGCGCCCGGCGAGTGCTGGCCGTGTGTTTGGTGTGCGCGTGGCCTGCGTGGTACTGCGTGGTGTGTGCGTGTCTGCTTTCGCGCTGGCGTTAGTTCGTTCTGGCGTTTGCTTGTGCGGCGCGTGGCCTTGGTGCTTGCGGTGGCCGGTCTGTCTGTTTGTTTGTTGCCTGGTCTGTTGCCTCGGCGCTGCTGAGTCCTAGATCTATCACTGTGTAACACATGGCACACAGCTCAATCACGTGCTTCCCTCGGCCCTGCTGAGGCCCTTACCTATATCTCTACATGTGTAAAGCCGGTCACAGCAAACAGCAAATGGCACGTCGCATTTGCCAACACGCACTAAGTCCAGAAAGCTTCACCCTGCATGCTTATATGACCGCATATACACAAGCAACACTTGGCCCTCTGCACGATCGTGACAGTTTCACAGACTGCAGTCTTGTGACCCCCAGCGCTAGCAAACAACTGTTAGCATTTGCACGGTTTGCATGGTATGCATGCGTGCAGGTATATACGTGCCTTTCCCACTTGGCAGCAGGACAAGTTGAGACCATCCCACTCAGCACTGAGTCCCACTCAGCACTGAGTCAGAAGTCCTTGTCAGCTATCCCAACTTGAATCATGCTTCACACTCCGAACAGAACTTTGATGGAAACACACCCGTACCCACACACTTGCATTGGGTCCTGGATCTATCACTAGAGTATCACACATGAGCACTGTGTAACACGTGGACATCCATGGACATCCTTCCAAGTACTAGTTCTGGTGTCAACCCACCGCCTGAGCTCGATGCCCATCTCGCAGGCATCACGCCCAACATTGTGCGTCAGCGGCGACTGAGCTTTGACGACGACGTCACAGTGTCGCGTGTTGCAGCCCACCTTTGGGAACTTGATGAACTTCGTGGTGGCGCCGCGACCACATTTGCACCGACGAAACAAGCGCGCTTCAGCGCCGACAGTTTGTGATTTCCTTCGAGGCTCAGATGCCACATATGTAAAGTGTGCGAGAGGACTTTAAATTTGAAGAGTTCCAGCAGATCTAGCTGTCACGCAGATGCACGTCTGCCTCGACATTACTTCATTGACGGGGAGAGCATCGTATCATAGTCGGCCTACTAGTAGTACCGGTGCTGCCAGCGTAGTGACGGAGGCTGTTCAAGATCTACAACCAACAGAACATTTAACTCACCATCTTCAACTTCGACATTACATGCCCGCGCCATGAGTGTAGCCCGCAAGCGCTGGAACATGCAGGTGCGATCAGTGTTTTTCCAGTGCAGGGCTCGCTTGGGCGCCGTTGTGTTGTTTGCATGCAGCCACGCGCTTTCAAGCGGACGTCCGCGGACGCGTGTCGCGACATGTCGACGCAGTTTGGTGTCTAGCGGGTCAATGCGACCGCGAGGTAGTGGAACCACTCAGCATATTCTAGTCCGTGACGACTGCATGACAGCTTCTCGTGTCGCAGCCCGCCATCGCGATGCATCGGCAGCTTGGTGAACATCGTGGCGGCGCCAACCACGTTTACATTATTGCTAATGTTGCTGTGCGCGGTTGTGGCGCGGGTGCCGTAGTGGAGGGGTGCGGGAGTGCGCGTGCGTGTGGGTGCGTGGGTGTGGTTGTGTTACACGGAGATGAACGCAATAGCCCGGCAGCGAGGGCAACGGAAGGAAAGTAGACGGCCAAAACCCCCGAAAGTAGACACCAGCAAAAAGCAATCGCTCTCCCAGGCGAAAAAGCCACAACGAACCGACACAGCCGACACAACCAAACCCACGCACCCACACGCACGCGCACTCCCGCACCCCTCCACTACGGCACCCGCGCCACAACCGCGCACAGCAACAACCACCACCGCACTACTGCCCACCCCAGCAAAACCCGCCACCACCGACCCCCCTACAGCAGCACCCCCACTCCATCCTGCCCCACTGGAGCATTCCATCACGGGCCCCCCGCACATGAGAGCCCGGGGGCGCACGGGGTGTGGTTGTGTCGGCTGTGTCGGTTCGTTGTGGCTTTTTCGCCTGGGAGAGTGATTGCTTTTTGCTGCTGTCTACTTTCGGGGGTTTTGGCCGTCTACTTTCCTTCTGTTGCCCTCGCTGCCGGGCTATTGCGTTCATCTCCGTGTACATGTAACCACTATTGCTAATTGTCTCAGCTTGCGATTGGCTCCGGGTGCCCAGACCAACGGTTGCGGTTGCCTTTGCAAACAGTCGCCTTGTACCTCGTTGAACGATCACATCATCCTACGACACAATGGATCTCGGAGCTGAGTACAGCGGATAACACGGAAGCCTGAGTTATACATGGCTTTGCACGTCGGCAAGTCGCGTCGTTGCTTCATATGTGGAGACGTCACTCATGATGGATGGGGATTCGAATTCAGGCACTGCAGTACCCGCCGGCCCAGGCAACTTAATGCACACGCAGCATCAGGCCATGTTGCTGCTAGCCCTTCGGGCTCACATGGGGAATTCCTGGCCTAGCGTGCGCCCCGTCGGGCGCGATTGTGTGTGTTACACAGTGATAGATCCAGGACTCAGCAGCGCCGAGGCAACAGACCAGGCAACAAGCAAACAGACAGACCGGCCACCGCAAGCACCAAGGCCACGCGCCGCACGAGCAAATGCCATAACGAACTAACGCCAGCGTCGGGCGCGATTGTGTGTGCGGTGGTGGCGTTGCCAGTGTCCGTGCGGGGTGTGGATTAGCTTGGCGTGGCTGTGTGTTGGCAGGTGATGGTGCGCGGTGCGTTGTGGTTGCCGGGTTTTCGCATGTTGCTGCTTGCTGCCGGCCGCTTGCTGCGATTCGGTGGCTTGCTTGTTTGCTTGTTTCTGCCCTACCTGTGCACGTGGGGTGCAGCGCTCTTTCTGTGACGGTGGCCTTTTTGAAGCTGCTGTGATGGCCTGTGTTGTCCCGTTCCTGTTGAACCCCTCCGACTCGGCTGCGTTTTCGCGCTGCGCTAGCGCCTGTGTCCGTTCTGTTTGTGTGCGCATGGTGGTGGCTGTTGTAACTGGTGCGGGTGCGCGTGTCTGCCGTCTGTTCGTCTGGTCGTCTGCGCCGGCGTCGGTGTGGGTGGTGTGCCTGCCCCCGTGGTCGCGGTTTCGGGCTTGGTGTGCTGGCCTGGATGCGGTCCGGGTGATTCCGCCCCTGCTTCTGATTTTTTTGTTGCACGTACTCTTCTCTCTCGCGAGCTCTTGCCCCTGCTCGCAGGGGTGCTGTGCCAGTGGGAGATGCATATGCCCGTCCATATGCCCGTCCGTGTGTGTCATGCTGTCCAATTGTTTTTTTTGTGGTATCCGGCGTGGATCTCTGTGTAACACATCAGCATCTTATTCTCTGTGTTACACAGAAGCCCAGCAGCCCAGCAGCCCAGGAGCGACGACAATACCAGGTACGGTTGTCTGTGGCCGATGCTTGTACGGGGTTGGCGCGATGCCTGATTGGTGATTTAACAACAATTTCAGGAATGTACTCCCAGCAAGCTGCAAAAAGAAGTATGCCAGGTACCTCGAGCTACAAGCAAATAGCACAACCAGATTCCCCGTAGGAGTCCCGCACACGCCGTCACCTCCCACCTGCATGTCGCATCCATGCCTCACGTGCGCAAGCCACCTCAGCCACACCACATACGTCGCTTCGAGGTAGTGGTCGTGCGTGGTTTGCATGAATCTCACAACGACGCAACGTTCACACATGGCCACTCCATTACCCGCGCGCCGGCCGAATCCAATTGCAAGTTGTCCTAACCTTTTTGTATTCCACCATCAGCCTAGGCCTAGCCAATGGTCGCAATATAGAACAATGATGCCACACAGACGCTTGCCTGTTGACTGCTCTGTTGCCTCAACGGTGCTGGGTCCTAGATCTATCACAGTGTTACACAGACGGCTGCGATAGCTACGATCGATACTGACACACTGTGCACAACTCTTGACGACTCGGAAAGCTACTGTTGTACACGGGAACTGCATGACACTGATGTTGCTGTGGTAATCTGACAGTAGTGTCAGAATTGCCACCGATTGGCTGCGCAGATCTAGACATACCACTGCGGACATGTGCTGTGTTACACTGCAATACATCAAGGCTCCAGCAGCCCCAAAGGAAGAAAGCACACAACAAAAATACTTTGAAACAGCCACAAGCCCCACGGTCACCCAGACAAGTGCTGTGTGGCATCCAAGGTGAGTGAGAGTTGAGTTTTGCTTGCATGCGCGAATGCCAGAGGAGCCATGCATGCAGGGGGCGGAGCGTACCGTTGCGTGCGGCTGCTGGTGCTTGGTGACCGTGGCGGCATTGCTTACACTGTGCCCCTTAGCCGCCTCTCAAAGCCCCAACCCGGCAGCGGCGCCGCGCCAGCCCATCTCCCGTGCAGCCGCCCAGCCGATGCTGCGCAACACACAGTCCACCCCTGCCCCCGGCCCGCCTCTGGAAGTCGACATAACGGCCTTAACCGACATGGCACCTCCCGCTGCAGCAGCTGCAAGTCCTGAAGCTGCGATCGGCCCTGCATCTGCCGCGCCACTGCTGCCACGGACGACAGCTATGGCCCGCGAACCCATGCCAGCGACTGCTGTTCCGCTTGACAGCTCACAGCCGTCTATGTCCGACCCTGTGGGCATGGTGGCAGCTGTGGGCCCCGTGGCTGAGGAGCCTCCGCCTGCCCCGCCGCAAGTGGCCGATGCGTCGCTACAGGCACAACCTCCTCCGTCACTGGCACCATATCCTATTCCCCTGGGAGGGCAGACCAGTGACCCTGCTGAAGGTAGCCCTGCTGTGCTGCTGCTATAATCAATATAAAATTTGTGCATGCTCCACCCTCCAGACTGATTGGCTCATGCATGCGTATATGCACTTGCATTACGCGGTACACAGTTGAGAACCACTGATGGCTGTGGCTGGATTCCTGTCCAGTTCCATGACAGGTGCCTGGGGTCCAAACCAATTGTACCTTCAACTTGAAGGTGTTTCCATGCTCTCTCAGGCAATGCAGCGAGCAGGGTGCAGCCATTGTTCAGCAGTTCCGTCAACTAATTTCCACCACTTCATGCATTCTCAGCCTGACAATACATGTGCCTCTCTAATCACATGCTCCGACGAATCCAATTGAACAGCACAGATACAATGTCTTTCATGGTGTGAAAAGGAGTGACATAGACGTGAGCCTGCTGTGCTGCCTCAGCCATCACTATGCTGTGCGGCGCAAGGTTGCACTCTAACCTGCCGTAGCATGTATATTCAGCCGAGGAGGGCGAGTTGAGGCTGGTGGGGAGGGTAGACGTCAACGGCTTTGCCACTGGCGGCGTCCAAGTCTTCTTGAACGGAGCCTTCGGCGCCGTTTGCACACAAAACTTTGGCGCGCCCGAGGCCCGCATCGCCTGCCGCCAGCTCGGCTTCCCCTCCGGCGTCGTGCTGCGCGGAATCTTGAGTGAGACGGTCGACGAACGCACCGCTGCGGAAAGAGAGGTGCGACGGACTGGCCCACACACACCTCGAACCACTCATTTCAGCGTGGCTGTTCTGGCATGTCCATGTGGCTACTGGATCATGAGAAATACAGAGATGGCAGCAGATGGCTGTGCGTACAGATTTTCTTCGCGCCGTTTGTGCTGGGCGCGTTGGGCTGCTCTGGAGAGGAGGAGCGCCTTGTGGATTGCCCGCTGGACGAGGCGGAGAGCCGCGGTTGCTCGGTGGTTGGGGACTCTCGCGCTCCGCCCAGCTTTGCCATGGTGGCGTGTGGCTTTGGGACGGAGGCAGGTGCGGCCGCCGGTCCGGCTGATGTGCCCATGGCAGCCCCTTGATATGTGCTGTGCCCTTGGTGTGATCTGCCAGTGAGCGGCCTCAATCAATGCAGCTAGCTGCGTGCATGAGAAGGCTGCATGCTGCGGCACCGTCTACTTGCGTACCATAGTTTACGGCGTGGTATGAACGAACAGTGCTGTGAACTCAATGCTGCTATACGCACTTACATTGAGGGGCTCCGATCATGTATACGTATGCGTATACATGCAGTCCTGGCCTGCTCTTGTACCAAGTTGCACACTTACAAATGGTATGCAGGGTTTGCATGCATGCTTCTGACATGCACACTACATACAACATAGCCTCTTGAGCATAGCCTCTTGAGCAGTAGAGCCGAACCGAGTGCGGATTAATATAAATATTAATATAATTATTTGATCATGTGGCAGAATGTGCACTGTGAGTCTATGATGTTCGCCCGCAGCAACATGCAACGTCACAGCCTGCACTTCGAACACAGCTCAATCAATGTCCTAGGTATCAATGCCAACCCACAGCAGTATGCAAACAAAGTCCAAGAAACACGTACCTGCCATTCAGCCAGTCAAACACAACGACTGGTGAACTGGGAGTCAGTCCTATATGTGACAGCGAACTCGCTCATCACCATGCAAATCTATGCATCAACGTCCCACTCCCGCAGTCTCATGCATGCATTGTTGCACTGCACCTGCGGCCACACCAACGACTAGCTTGCACACGGTTGCCTAAATCCTAGATCTGCCACAGATAATATCCCCGAGCAGGTCTGTGAGCCGCATGCCTGGATTCGAAGGTCCGTAACAGTCGTCGTTCCAGGCCTAGGCTCATGTGTGCACATATGCCGTGATGGGGGTTTGTGAGATATGTATACCTTGCAGCAGCGGCTTGCTGTGTTCACTGCACGCTGCGGCGGGTGATTCAACACAGCACTTGTCGGTTAGGAGGCTGAAGGGGTCGATACGATCATGCCTTGTCGGCATGCTTGCGCCTGAACATGTCATGTGATAAACGTTTGTACAAAATCTAACCGGCGCGCGGAGTGTGCAGCTGAAGGAGACATACGGTTGGTGAATGGAATCACTGCAGATGACGGCTCGGCACAGTTCGGGAGGCTGGAGTTGTACAGCAGTGGCGGCTGGGGAACTATCTGTGGCTTCCCGGCTGCTAGTAGATTTGACTTAGATTCCAACTTCTCCGCGCCGTCTGCATCAGTGGCGTGCCGTCAGCTTGGATTCTCTGACGGAATCTATGCCGGCTCTAACCGAGATGACGAAATTTTCGTGGAAGGCACCGTGAGCTTTCCGGTCCTCTCATGTATCCCCATGGGGCAGGCAATGGCAATTGTAGCATTCATGCGCATGTGCGCACATGGAATGAATGCATTGCGTACCAGACCGACTCGTGCCGCCACATATGTACACTCGTGCCTCCAGAGCATTGCAGCTGTCCTGCGGCGCAGTGGTGCTGGCCCGCAGCCGAAACGCATTTGCATCTGATTCTTTAAAATTTTGAAAGATCGTCCCCGCATGTGCACCACGGGTCTGCTTCAAGTTGCAATTGCAACTGGGAGCAATCGGGGGCAAATGTTATGTGAGGGCATACATTGCGCATGCATGGCCGGCCGGCATGCAATCGCACCGCAGAGCTGCACTCCATACACACGACGCATACAACTGCAGACACAGGTACACATTGCAATCATATCTGTATGCCGTGACAAAGTTCGGCATATGCTTCACCATGCAGTCAACATCACACAGTCTGCCACAGGGTACGGTGAGTGCAGGAGGAACCGAGGGACAGCATCCTTCGGCGAGTGCCGATTGTGCAAGCAGGCGCAGAATGCACTGGCGCCGAAGCAAACCTGGCAGAGTGCCCATTGCCAGAATTTGCGTTTGAAGGTGATTGCACGCATGGAGACGATGTACGGCTGACCTGCTTCAGCGGCCCTTCCGAACGTGCGCCTCAGTCAACTTGAAGGTTCTACCTTTGAAGGTTACATGGTGAATGCATACGTATACGACCACCCGCTGCATACGTATACGACCACCCGCTCGTAGACGCCCAGTGGCAGGAAATGGCACTTTTGCTCGCTCTCTTACTGGTCAATGGTAACAAACACTTGCTTGAATTGTTGATTTACACACGCTGAATATTGTCGCCAACCACTTCACAAGTACGATATGAATGTCTGCGCATGTATACGTACATCGAGGGTCTCCGAACCAGTGCACGAAGAGTATACGTACCATGATGTACAGCGAGGTGCTAGACTCATGTTCACATGCTGCCCATCTGGTGTGATCCGGCCAGGTGATCACCTGGCATGCCAGACAGATTGCACACTCGGGTGCACCCGCGAGCCGTAAGCCTTGTCACGCATGTTGGTATCTGTGTGCAGAGGATGGCGCAGTGAGACTTTCGCGTGGCGAGGCGGGCCCTGACTTTGAGTATGGCCGCTTGGAGGTATTCTTGAATGGCCTCTGGGGCGACATTTGCAGCGAAGCTCAGTTCACGCCCGCCTCTGCCGCCGTTGCGTGCCGCCTACTTGGCTACGAAGGCGGCTCACCTCTCCTCTTCGAAGTCCCGTATGTCTTCGCAACGTTCGGTGTTGGAGTGTACGAGCACACGGTGCGCTTGCGTTACCTCCTAACAATTTGCTGCATTGCCATGATTTCTGTCCTGTGTGTTCTACAACCATGTGGAGCATACCTCTGTAACGTATCTCACCTCCCAACACAGCATCATGATGGCCTGAGCCCTGCTTACGATTGGAGAAGAAATACCTTATACTTACAAGCGCGAATCAGAATAATCGCACATGATCGCGATCGTAAGCACACAAGATGGCAATCGCACAGTATTACAAGCGCATACACTAGTAGCACAGAGTCTTCCTTACTACTGCCTGCACCGTTCCTTATACAGGCCTCCACAGATGGCTATGGCCGGTTTAAGGCATGCATGAGGCACAGGTAAGGAATGCCGTGCCTTAGCCAGGCCTTGCTTAGGGCGTTTACCAAGCCAAGCTAAGGGAAACTCGAGTGGGCCCTACGCAGCCTTATGCTGTTAGGTGGCACTAAGGAGTGAGGATTAAGGATGTGCTGAGGCATGTGGGAGGTGACCAGATCCGGTATTGGGTTGGTAAGGAATGAGTGAGGTTTACTTAAGGGTGTAGCTGCACACTAACCTTGCAGCATTGTGTGCATTGTTTTGTTTAAGCCGCTGTGGCATGGCTTTGCAGTGGACCATCAGTGCTTCAAGTGCTGTAAAGACCTTGAGGCACTGATGGGCTGCCACGAAGACATCCCACAACAGGTACACCTGGGCTCGGCTGGCCAAGAGCCAAGCCCAGTTGCCACAACATTATTTATTGGAATGATAGTTGAATATGCGAGGGCTGTGTATTCTTCCAACGAAACTGGACGGACGTGCTGCCGGTTAGTCTGCTCAAGGTCTGCTGATCAGAGTGAGTACTCTGTTTGTTTTACGTTTCCGCAGCCAACGAATACAGTGATGGTGATCACTAACTCATGCAGGACTGCTGGGAGTAACTGGGCCTGCTGAATGTGCGTCAAGTAGGCAGTGTCGTTTGCAAGCGTCCCGGTTGCAACCTGCACCGGAACACAATCAGCACTGTCCTGAAGTCTACTCTGAGTTCTATGTTTTAGCTCCGAAGACAGTCATGCGTGTCAGAGCGGCAACGTCCATGCGACGGTCGAGTGGCAGGGTCGCGACCGCAAGTCGGCTTGACCAAGTCAGCCAAGACCCAGGCATGGCGCAACCTTTACGATCGACGCAGATGCACTATTAGAAGTTTTAGATATCATAAAGCTGCTTGATCGGTGGCAGAGCTCGTACCGGCCGCACAAAGACATGACAAGTTGCACGCAGTTTCAGCCTCCTTCCTTCTCCGACTGCACACTCCTATGCGATAGACGGGCGCTCAGAACTATCACTAAGCATGAGAACTTGCTATTATGCATCTCTGTCGAATACATATACGTTTGCGTGCTAAGCAGACGTAGGCTAGCAGCGTCCGGAGCTGTGGAACGATGTGTGTGAAGTAGGCAAGACGTCGACACCATTCAACATTGTAAGAGAAGAACATTAATGTACAGAAACAGGACTATGGTGTGCTACGACCGCATGTCTTCAACATATACAGATATGCGGCCGGCTGTCGTTGTGTGCTGCGGATCTTCGTTTGACTTGTGCAGCACATTCTTGTTGGCATGCATGAAGTACTGGTGTCTACATGTGTACTCTCAATTGGTTAGTAGAATGTGCGGGTCTGACTTGCACAGTAGCATGTTGCTGACTCACACCTGCACAGGGTGGGCGGTAGTACGCAGTGTGGCTGGTGGTTGCTATGTGCGCCTGTGGCGTGGGTGCCGTGGTGGTGGGGTGCGGGAGTGCGCACGTGTGTGGATGCGTAGGTGTGGTTGTGTCGGCTGTGTCGGTTCGTTGTGGCTTTTCACCTGAGACAGTTGCTGCTTGTTGCTGTTGTCTGCATTCGGGGGTTTTGGCCGTCTGCATTCCTGCTGTTGCCCTCGCTGCCGGGCTATTGCGTTCATCTCCGTGTAACAGCTGCACAGGAACGTGCGAACTTGTTAGTGGCCTCCACTCCACTATCTTGGCGCGTATAAGCGGCGCGAATTCTTGCATGCTAATGGCCGGGTCCCAGACTGCCACATGTCGCAAGCTCGAGGGCTGCCGAGGGAGCACGAATGCCCAAGTCTACATGTGGCCTCTTGCTCGCTGTGGCATGTCGCTGCAGCAAGATGGGCGCCCGGCACTGTATGCCGGCACTGTATGCCCCGTGAGCTGTCAGAGCCAACACCTTCAAATATGTGCCAGTCGTAGGCCTGAAGTTTGCAGGGAAATTGATGGCAACTGTCTCGCCGACAAAATCATGTACACCTGCGCTTCCACTTCCTTCAGGAATTGATGAGGATCCTACACAACTTGAAGGCCTTGGTGGTGCTGCAGCACCAGAGCACCAAGGCCAGCTTCATGAGACTGGCCAATAACCAGTGGCCATGGGTGTCGTTGTCATGCTGCAGCGCATTGGCATGTCCTTATGTGGGGAATAAATCAACATACTGTATGCAGCCTTATCTGGACCTGATTTTGCAGCCGCTCAGTCCTGTTGCAGTCCTTACACAATCATACGTTGCAGTCCATAAGGCATAGACCAGGTGTCCTTATGTGGGCCTCGATCTAATCAGGTTGCTCCAATAAGGAATAAGTTTGGGGGCTAGGCATGCATAAGGAATGCATAGAGATACCTTATAGTAAGGCATGCCTGAGGTTGAAGTAAGGCAAAGTGTGTGCTGCTAGTGATAAGCACGCTGTGCACTGCATGTGCCAACTGCAGCACCTTGCTCATGTGCAGGTTCTCCCCGAGGCCCGCCCAGTGGCGCTGGCAGATGTGGACTGTGTGGGCAACGAGGCGTCTCTCCTTGACTGCCCCTCTCGGACCGGACGTGCTGCGCGCTGCGTGAACAGCACCGATGCAACCATCGTTGCGTGCGGCAACACGGCCGCAGGTGCGCCCCGTACAAGCGCCATGGCATGGCCATCACAACTAACTATAATTACTCCATCACTATAGGAAAACATGCAGTTGCGACAGCACTCGTACGACTTGCACTGCGATTGTTGCCAAACATGCATTCTTTCCATCCCAGGGAGCTCACAAGGGACTCCCATTAGGGTTCCAGATAGATACATCATTTCCTGCCCATGGTACACGAGTGCCCCTTTCATGAGTGCGGGATAGCTAGAAAGACCATTCCAAGCGCATTTGGCAACTCCTCCGTGTCGACCGTGTGTACATGCATGAACTAATTATGTACGCACGGGCGATGGGCGGTAATGGTTGTTATGGTCATAAGACGGCGGTGTTGAGTAAACACCGGTGCCCGGAGGCACGTGCAGCCCAGAGGCTCCACCCCTTGATGAACTCCACTACTGCCTAGAACCGCTGAGAGAGAGGCCATGGGCCCGATCCGATGGGGGGTCACAGGAAGAACGCTCCAGCTCCAGCCGCCCACACGCGGAGAAACCTCGCGGAGACTTGGAATCCTCTGGATCATCTACACCTGCACAACAGAATGGGCCCGGGCGGGCGGGATCTTAGCTGAAAGCTGCGAAGCACTAGCAACGAACACCCACTCTGCGTGGCGAGCTGCTGCTCGCACCAGCCTGAAAACATCCAATCTCTGCACAGCCTCCGGCCCACAGCAGAGCTGCAGTCCCCTGTAGACACCGAAGGCCAGAGTCCTTCGGTCCACCGTCGCCACTCCCACCATAAGTGCGATTACATTCCACGTAATCCACCCTGCCTCGCGGTCACTCCGATGCCTGAGTACACCTACGAGTAGGGCCCTTGCACATGCCACGTGCACTGCGTGCATCATGATATCATAGTCCTGCAAACCTCACCATTACTAGCGAGCACTGGAGAAGGCAGTCCTTCAAAGCTGCCTCTCATGTTTGTAGGCTGCAATCTCACATCTCCAGAGGTTGAAGGATCCGTGCGGCTGGTCAACGGTTTTGGGACACCATGCGACCCTCTGCACACAGGCACCGTCGAGGTCTTCCATGCCAGCGAATGGGGCGCCATCTGTGTTGCTGTCATTGAACAGCGCGACCCTGCGGACACTCTCGCTGCTGATGCCGTCTGCCGCCAGCTGGGATTCCCCCACGGCAACCCTGTCAGCACACTTATCCCCGTCCCGCCCGAGCTGCGAGACTCGCAGAACTTTCTGCTTGAAGACCTAGTAGAGTCTGGGGCACCAGGCCGGGTGTGGCTGGAGGGTCTCCGCTGCCGCGGTGGGGAGCAGAGCGTGCTCGACTGCGAGCTGGACCCACCAGAATTTGTCAACGACGCTGAAACATGCTTTGGGGCCGGCCTGGCCTCATTTGCCGATGATTACAGCTCCACCCCTGGGACGATCCCACTCCAAGTCGCGTGCCGACAGTTTGCCGTGGAGGCGGCGGCTGAGGCGGTCACGAGCCCTGGCGCAGGTGCGCATCATGTACCTGGCATCGTCT
Source organism: Ulva mutabilis (assembly GCA_900538255.1). Lineage (NCBI taxonomy): Eukaryota > Viridiplantae > Chlorophyta > Ulvophyceae > Ulvales > Ulvaceae > Ulva > Ulva mutabilis. The sequence goes on along the minus strand of UNSF01000078.1, from coordinate 390,370 downwards.
AGAACATACTAGTAATAAGTGCTACACAGACATGAACAGAAGAGCTAGTTGTAAGTGTGCTTCATGCCGGTTACCCCAGAATTTTTGGCAAACATGTCAGAGCCGGCACCCCATAATGACACCTCCTACAGCTGTGCCACAAACATCTCACCGTGACCACGTGCCCCACACGCACCTGTCCACTGGCAATATGCCGTAGAACATGGATGCGATTGTACGTGTGCGTTTGTGTGCAATCGGAAGCTCGGCATATGTGTAAATGGGCGCTCCTCAGAGAACCGAGTGTGCAGTGGAAGGAGACATCTGGCTGGCAGGTAACAAGACGGTCGGGGAGTGGGTCATCGGCAAGCCGGAGCTCTTCTTCGAGGGCTCCTGGCACCAGGTCTGCGCCGCAGGCTTCGATGAGCGGGACGCCACTGTCGCGTGCCGCCAGCTCGGCCTCGGTGCCGCTACCTTTCCCTCACTGGTTTCGAGATCCGTCAATCAGCTGCAGTTCAGCCCAGGCGGAGTTGAAGAGCAATTTGTCGCTCCAGATGTGGCGCTGGTGCAGCCAAACTGCACCGGGGCCGAGGCGAGCCTTCTTGACTGTCCAACAGCGGCAATCGTAGACAGCTTGCGGCAAGGCTGCCGGGCCCATCCGTCTAGCATCCGGACTGAGGATCCAGATCTGGAGATTGCATGCGTTGCACAGTCCGTGCCAGGTATGTAATACTATAGTGTGACGAATCACATTCAATATCGACCGTATGCTATCATAAACAAAATGTTTAAAGCAACCCTGCTAGTGAGACGGTTTTGGCGCAATCACGAGCCCAGATGTACCAGCAGCGTGCACATTATCACAGCAACTTCTCTAATGCAGTGTGCTGAAGAAAAGCTTGCATCTAACAGGGGCAGTCGACTGGCAACGAGCGTCCCAACATGATAGCTATAGCACACCATGCATATATGACCACGCTGCTATGGTGTGCACAAAAAAAATTCAATGCAACAACTACACAGCTATTTTGGTGCGTGGGTGTGGTTGTGTTGGCTGTGTCGGTTCGTTGTGGCTTTTCACCTGAGACAGTTGTTGCTTGTTGCTGTTGTCTGCTTTCGGGGGGTTTTGGCCGTCTACTTTCCTGCTGTTGCCCTCGCTGTCGGGCTATTGCGTTCATCTCCGTGTAACACCCACAGCTATTTTGGTAATATCTGCGCCGCAAGAGCCAAAGTGCACGGAGGTGCAATTATTGTAGCCTCCCATCAATGGTCAGCCTGCGCGTGCAGTGCACATCGGGCCCGGGCGCTGACAGGCCATCGCGCATAGGCTTGCGTCGCCCCCCCCCGTAACACATCGGGCCCGGGCTCTTCATCATGGATGTGGTGCATGCGTACGACTGCAAACTGAACTCGAGAACACACTGTTGTGAAACACTGCCACACGCGCATGTAGCCACTCAATGAAACACTAACTTGTTGCAACAAGAACTCTAACTCTTCCAGCTACAGGTTTGCCAATCACACCATCATGCATCATCCACCCACAAACTTCCCATTACCCCATTCCGTCGGATTGACTGGGCCAGACCAGCACCGACCTCGAGGAGCTCATTGCCCTTATTCCGGGCGAGGTCAGCACTACCAGGGATGAGCCTGGGCATTTATATGCTTTGCTAAGGTCAGAGGCCGCTCGTTGGTTGGCTTCTGGCTGGGGCGCCTCATTCCCATTCCGTTTCCCCACAACAAACATATATTTCACGGGTTCAATCCACGCATACACCGCTTCCGCAGATCACACTCAATACACGCTCGCGTACTTCTGCCTCCAAATTGTACCTGTAGTGGGCAGAACTGTTTTTAGATAGCTTATGGAAACCTCGAGGTTGATCATGTGGCCACAGCTGCAGCGCACGGCAGATCGTGCCGTAACCCCCCTGTTGTAATGCCGTGCTGCATAGATTATGATGCTGCGCATACCTATCGATATCCACGTAGGGCTGTAAACATTACGAAAACAAAAATGCTCCCGCCACCACCTTTCAGTTTATGCTCTGCAGTTTTGCACTGCCCGGGACTGCCATGCCTGGGCGCATATGTTGCTTCCATAGTGATAAAATTTTCAGCGGTGCTAGTGGTTCGTACATGCCCCACACGGCTTACAAGCGCAGCTGCTCAGTCTTCAAATCTGCCACGGCCAGGTCCTCCACTGTGCGTCCAGTGACACACACACGCACACGCACACGCACACGCACACGCACACGCACACGCACACGCACACGCACACGCACACGCACACGCACACGCACACGCACACGCACACGCACACGCACACGCACACGCACACGCACACGCACACGCACACGCACACGCACACGCACACGCACACGCACACGCACACGCACACGCACACGCACACGCACACGCACACGCACACGCACACGCACACGCACACGCACACGCACACGCACACGCACACGCACACGCACACGCACACGCACACGCACACGCACACGCACACGCACACGCACACGCACACGCACACGCACACGCACACGCACACGCACACGCACACGCACCGCACACGCACACGCACACGCACACGCACACGCACACGCACACGCACACGCACACGCACACGCACACGCACACGCACACGCACACGCACACGCACACGCACACGCACACGCACAACGCACACGCACACGCACACGCACACACACACACACACACACACACACACACACACACACACACACACACACACACACACACACACACACACACACACACACACACACACACACACACACACACACCCGCGCGCACGCCCGCACGCACGCACGCACGCACGCACGCACGCACGCACGCACGCACGCACGCACGCACGCACGCACGCACGCACGCACGCACGCACGAATAACTTAGGAAGCGAGCGCAGCATCGCGCAGCCCACATACACGCCAAGCTATAGGCGGCCGCTGGCCGCCGTGATGGACCGGGTGCTGCGGTTGCAGTGGCGCAGGCCGGCCCCGCGTCTGGTCGTGCTAGCCCGCCCTGCCTTCCCGTTAGCTGCCGCGGGGAGAGCGATGCGGCGCCGCCAGTGCCCTTCGCGCCCCACCCTCAGGCCCCTGCCGGGCGGCCGGAGGGGGAGGGCTGGTACGCCTTGCACTGTTGGGGGGCTTGAGCCCCCGGGCTCTCATGTGCGGGGAGCCCGTGATGGAGTGCTCGAGAGGGGCCGGATGGAGTGGGGGTGCTGCTGTTGGGGGGTCAGTGGTGGCCGGTTTTGCTGGGGTGGGCGGTAGTGCGCGGTTTGGCGGGTGGTTGCTGTGTACACTTGTGGCGCGGGTGCCGTGGTGGTGGGGTGTGGGAGTGCGCATGTGTGTGGGTGCGTGGGTGCGGTTGTGTCAGCTGTGTCGGTTCGTTGTGGCTTTTCACCTGCGACAGATGTTGCTTGCTGCTGTTGTCTGCTTTCGGGGGTTTTGGCCGTCTACTTTCCTGCTGTTGCCCTCGCTGTCGGGCTCTTGCGTTCATCTCCATGTAACACGCCAAGCTGTGTCATGCATTTGTGCAGGCACGAAACTTTACACCTTTAAATTTTGGTGCTCCTGCAGGTCAGGAGGGTGCTGTGCGGTTGGCAGCTCCCATGGGGGAGGCCGGAGGAGGCATGGTCGGAACTCTGGAGATCTTTCACGCCGGCGCCTGGGGCTCTGTCTGTGCCGCGACAGTCTTCACACATTCTGACTATCTTGATGTGTGTTAGCCTGGCAGCTCTGACAACGCTACACATGTGCCTGTATATGCGTGCTTTGCCGCATGCATTTTGTAAGCTTGTGGGTAATCAAGCCTAGGAGTGAATCCTTGCATCAACACCCATGCGACGTACATACTGCCAATGTCCTCGTGGATATGGAAATTCAAGCATGCATACATAAACATGTCCAGGGTAGCACGGCTCACGGGTGCGCAGTTCGTGCCAGGTGATCGCCTGGCCGGCTTGCATCTGCTGGGTAGCATGTGAGTCCAGAATCTAGTTGTACATTCGCTTGGTGCGCTGACTCGGAGCCCCTCGATGTAAGAGTGCATACATAAATATACTAGCAGTGCGCGTTCTCTTGTCTTTGTATTGTCTTCGAGAAAGTACAGTTGCAGGTGACAGCCTGCCTGTGAATTTATAACACAGCAGTGCACGCAGAACAGTCGGATTCAAACCATGTATATCTCATGATGAGGGTGTTGCTCTGTAGGAGAACGCGGTAGCGACAGTGGCGTGCCAGCAGCTCGGCTTCCGCAGGGGCCTGCCGCGGGTTGTCATAACGCTTCGAGAGGACGTGCAGCTGTCACCGTGGTGGCTGGAAGACATAGCATGTGATGGCAGCGAGTCCACCATTCTAGATTGCAATCGAACGGCATTTGGAGATGTTTCGGGCTGCATTGATGGGGTGGTCAGAGTCCTGTGCAGCAGTGCAGGTTGGCTCTGGTTTCCAGAATCTGGAATCACATGCTAATGGATTGACAACATGCCGCATAGTGTCTGAAACTACTGTGTCTGTGCATGTGCGTCAGCTGCATCAGTGCATGGCAGATCTAGAACTTGTGTTCCTGTTGCGTGACCGTGGAGCCATCCTATTGTGGTGATACTTACGCCTGAAGGTCCATGTGTATGTCTAGGCTTTCACAGAAACCTACACTGTGACAGCGTGTCACCCTTGACAAGTGGCAGCACGAACTCTGTGTTACACAGTGATAGATCTAGGACTCAGCAGCGCCGAGGCAACAGACCAGGCAACAAACAAACAGACAGACCGGCCACCGCAAGCACCAAGGCCACGCGCCGCACAAGCAAACGCCAGAACGAACTAACGCCAGCGCGAAAGCAGACACGCACACACCACGCAGTACCACGCAGGCCACGCGCACACCAAACACACAGCCAGCACTCGCCGGGCGCACAAGCGGTCGTCAGCGCGACACAAGCAGTCTGCACGGGCGCGACAGCGCGCGCAACGGCGATGTCCGAGGCCTAGAGGCACCGGTCCCAGGAGCAATAGCCTCAGCCAGCCCGGCAGCCCGAGCGGTGTCCGGGAGGGGCGCAGAGGAGAAACGGCGGACGTGCGCTGGGAGGAGGGAAGAGGGAGGGAGGGAAGAGGAAGGGGTCGGGTGCGGGGGGGGGGGGGGTGGGGGGCTGCAGGGTGAAATGGGTGGAGGGGGGGGCTCTCGGGGCGGGATGGGCGAGGGGGGGGGGGGGGGGGGGCGACGCAAGCTTATGCGCGATGGCCTGTCAGCGCCGGCAGGCCGTCTGTGGGGACAGGAAGGCCCGGCAGCAGCGCCCGTCCGACCAGTCTAGCACGGAGGGGCGCGGCCGCGCGGGCTTGGCGCGCCAGCGCGCGGCACAATGTTGTGGACAGGTCGCGCATGGCATTGAGAAGGAAAGTACGCTTTGACACCGCCCCGTGTCCCGCGGCAACCTCCGCGACCGTCTGGAGGAAGCGGTACGCGTCCCGTCCAACCCTGCCATACGTCTCATGCACGAGCGGGATGAACTGGGCGGCACCTGTGATGGCGCCATATTTGTCGCGCTTTTGCCGTGCGCCCTTCTCGGCGGTCGCGCCAGCCTCACGTGACGCACCGCGCACATGCGACCTGGCAAGCGGGTGCATCACCTTCACGTCCAGCAGCGCCATGCGCGTGGTGAGGAATGCCAAGAGGTCGCCGCGCTGCGGAGGCCGCTGCGATCGGGGCAGCGGGGGTGCGGCAGGAGGCGCTGCCTCTCGGTCAGAGGCGAGGGGCGCGTCGCGCGTCGGGGCGTGGGCCGCGGCGGGGGGGCGGTAGCGGCAGTAAGGGTAAGGGAGGCCGGAGCCGGGGCTTGGGTGCCATGAGGGGCGTGGGGCACGTCCGAAGCCTGGAGGGCCTGCGAGAGATGGGGTGGGGGCTGGACCGGCGCGGCATCGGCTGGGGGGTCCGGTGGCGGCGGCGGCGGCGGCGGTGACTGCGGCGGTGGCGGCGGCGGCGGCGGGTCTTGCTGACACGGCGCGGCCGGTGCACTCGCAGACGGCGCAGCCGGCGGGCGCGTAAAGTCCGCCGGCGGCGCGGCTGGTGGCGACTGCCGGCTGCCGCGGAGGGGGAGCACGCGTATGCCCCCGGGGAGCTTGCCAACGTGCGGCTCCAGCGACGAAGCGATCGACGCGCGCATGAGCACCCGCCTCCAAGCCACGGTGATGAGGTCGTGCTTTAGGACTGAACTTGCCCATAGCTGTCCGCATATGACACTGTGTGTACCGGACGCAGCCACGCGGCCGCAGGGGCAGGCCTCATCCGACTCCAGGACGGGTAGTAGCGGCTCACCCAGCCGCAGCAGCACGGCCACCTGGAATTCATGGTCGGTCAGGCCCGTCACCGGGCCGGGGCAGGCAGTGAGGAACGCCGAGGCCAGCGAGCCAGAGCAGCTGAGGAGGCGAGCGAGATCAGCGCACGCCGTCTCCGCCGATTGGGGATTCGGACCGTGCTTCAGGGTCTCGAGATAGTCGCGCGTGAAGGTCCAGCGCGCGTCGGCCTCCGCCCGGCTGAGCGCGCTCTGGAGCTGAGTCATGCGCAGCTTCGAGCCAGCGTCAGACGCCCATGCGTCGGCTGGGGTCGGGCTGTCTGAGATTCCCTGCACGGCCGGCCATGCCTTCCGCAAGCGTGCGAGGCGGGCCTGGTGCTGGACCGCGGCGTCGCCGCGGAACGGCTTGCCGCCGTCGATGCCGTCCGCGAGCACCGCGTGCGCAACTGCTGCCGACGCGAGGCGCGCGGCGTCAGCAACGTCGGCTGTGTAGTGTCGCAGACCCATGCCGCCATGTCTATGAGGGAGCAAGGCCTGCTCACGCTGTAGGTCGGTGAGCTGTTGCGTTTCAATGATGCGGCACATGGCGTGTACGCTGGCGTTCTCGACGCCCATGAGCGGCTGTTCGAGGTGGGCCCAGTCGGTAGTGCGCAGCAGGTGTGCTTCGCGATGTTGCAGGCACTGGAAGAGGACAGCCCACCGTGTCTGGGCCGCCAGCGGGAGGCCTGCCAGCTTTTGCATGAGCTCGACGGTGCGTTTGCATCTACGGCGCACATACGCCTCCACATAGGCAGGGGTGCCCAGTGGCGCGCCACATGCGACCATGCCGTCAGTGGCGACCGTGGCGCCTAGGCAGGCGGCTGCGTGCGAGGCCTTGGCGGGATCGGTGCAGTGGACGAGCGTCTTCTGCTTGTTGCACTGGTGACGGGATTGCACAACTCGACCCATGGCGACCACTTGCTCGACCGTGCCCTGCACCGTAAGGTCATCGTGGCACGCGATGGCTAACGTGTCAGGGGCCGCTTCTTGCGCCGCTAATAGCGTGGGCCGGAACGCGATGGCGAAGTAGAGGGGGCCGATGGGGTCGCCTTGCTTCACGCCAGATGCACTCCACAAAACCGCGTGCGACCCGTCTTGCTGACGTGCCAGCAGCGGCGATGGCGATCCATACGCCATGCGTGCGAATGCGGCCAGGGCGGGGAGTTGCGCGTCAATCTCCGCGATGATGGTCTCGCGGTCAATCAGGTTGAACGCGTTCTCGAGATCGAGCTGCACTGTGACCGTCTCCGCATCTGAGAAGTCCGGGGCCAGCGCGTGGCTCGGAATCTCAGGGCCGCTGCGTACACCGACCCCAATCTGGTGCGGGGCAAGCAGGCCCGGCGCTTCTGGGACGCACGCCAGCGCGCAGATACCGGCGAGGCGCATGAATGCTTCTCCGATAGCGATCGGGCGAACGCCGCCGTTCGGTTTGGCGATGGCGATCAGGCGGCTGGCGAGCAGCAGGTCGGAGTGGGGGATGGTGCCCGACAGCAGGAGGTTGACGAAGCGGCGCATGGCCTCGCCCGTGCGCTCGTTATACAGCCCGGCGCTGCGGACGTGCTCGTATGTCCACCCGCTGGGGCCGGCCGCTGAGCCCTGTGTCAGGTTCCGCAGGATAGCCTCAAACCGCGCCGCTGAGACTTCCGCTGAGCGGCTGCCGGCTGGGGTAGGCTGCGCTGCGCGCTTTGGAGGGGCGCGGGTGGGTGCAGCGCTCGCAAGCGTGGCAGTGAGTTCTGGTCGATGGGAACGATGGGGCTGCTGTCCAAGCAGCGCGCGGCGCGGCCAACATTGCCGTTGCATGCATGTCGGTGCATGCGCCCTGCCATTGCGATGTCCGCCACAACTTCCGTGCGAGTGCGGCCGGGGTCGCTATGTTCAGCTGTGTCAAGCAACATCTGCTCCCTGGTCCGCTTCCGGATCTCGCGCACGCGGGCATTGACTCGCCTGGCGCGTCCCCTGCTTGCGCCAGTGTTGCCGAGGGCCTGGCTGGGCAGCAGGAGTAGGAGCCTGAGCTCTGTCTCTACACTGGGTCGGTGACCGCGCTCGGCCGCATCGGCGGTACGTTCCAGCGCTGCGGCCACAACGTCGGCCCAGCTGGATCTGCATTCGTTCGGCACACCCTGAGGGATCCGCACGTCCGGGTAGGGGGCCTCCAGTGATGGCGGCGCGTCTGAGGCTGGCTTTGGATCCACCTGGGTGTCGCTGACGAGGTCTGCTTCCGTCAGATCGCGCATGTGGGAGTCAACCCGTGGGCCAGCGCTAATGGCAGTGCGGGAGACGTCCGGGAGGACAGCGCGCTGGCTGGGGGGGAGGCGGGGCGCTTGGGAGGGTCGGGGGGAGTGGCATGGCGGCGAGCCGGCGCGCGGCAAATGGGGGCAGGCACGTCGGTCGGGGACGTCCCATGGTTGGTCCCTGCGTGTGCAGCCACGACTGGCGTAGGTGCTGCGGTAGCTGTCCCGTTGTCACACGCATGGGCCACACGGCGAGGTGAACGCACGACTGCACGTGAGGTGGCAACGCCTGCGGACGGCCGGGCGCTGCGCGGCTCTGTGCGTTGATCGTGCACCTCGCTATCATGCAGTGTGGCTCCGGTGGACAGTGGTGACGGGACGTCACCTGGGGGTTGTTGGCCACCAGCCAGCCCGCCGTCAAGTCTGTGGTGCTCATCTACCGATGTCAGACAGCACGATTTGGTCAAATCGGTGCGGGCGGGTGGCTGGCTTTGCGGCCGAGGCGCAGTCGAGCCGGCGCCCGCCGCAGCCGCAGGGGTGGGCGTTCGGCACACCAAACCGGAGCCTCCCTGTGGCGGTTGCGAACTGGCTGTGTGTCGTCCCGCCAGGTCATCATTGACGAGTGAGGGCTGGGCCCGCGGCAGTGGCGCCCTCATGTGCGGCGGTGTCCGCTGTCGTGAGCGCGAGCGGCCACGGCCAGTGTTGGTGGGCGTGCACGTGCGGCCGTTGTACCGGGTGCGGGCGGGAGTGGGGGCGTGGGAGTCCGCTGGTACGCCGCGACAATTTGCTGCATGCCTGTGGCCCTCCGGATCGTTGTATCTCGAGAAGGGCAGCTTGCATGCCTCGCAGTGGTAGCAGCTGTATGCCCGTTGTTGGTCCTCAGTGAACTTGTACTTCGGGTGGCAGCCCCGGCAGTGGGCAAGCAGATCGCCGGCGGCGCGGAAGCGGCGAGGGCACGCGGGGCAAGGCACATGCAGGTCCTCGTTCATCGTAGTGCTATGCTGTGGGAGCGAGGCTGGGGCCTTCGGGCGTGATTACGCTGCGCTGGCGCGAAGTGGTTGGTGCACGCGCACCCGCAGAAAGTGCGAGGCCTAGGGCCAGGCCCAGGCCCCGTGGCCGAGAGCAAAAATAAGTATGCCTAATGTACAGTGTCTACGCTGCAGCGCTGCGAGGTGAGGAGGTGTGCGGAGCAAAGCCGCTGCGACTGCCGGTACCGCTGGTACAAAGCAGGCGCAGGCGTCACAGCGCGCGCCAACTGCCGCAACTCTCGCGAAGCAGCTAATTCCAGAAATTAAAATCTACCAGTGCTGTGTGTGTCCGCCTAGCGGATGCCGAGCGCAGCGTGCCGAGCATGCGTACGCTAGCGTAGCAGAGGTAGAAAGCTCTCGACCATACAGGCAAAAAAAATGCGCTCAGCGAACTCTGTGCAGATACAGAGAACGGGAACATCCGACTACAGGACGGAGCAGCCGGCCCGGGCGGGGCGTGGGAGTATGGCCGTCTGGAGGAGGCAGTCAGCGGACTATTTCTGCCACGAATTGACTTTTTTGACGACTACGACGGCGGAGTCAACGCCACTGACGCAGTGGAGGCATGCGCAACGCTTGGGTACACGGCGGGCGCGCAGATGCTCGGGAATGACGTCTCTCCACTGCCCGGGGGCGAGCTGCTGGAGGGGTTTTGCGAGGCTGCGCTGGACCATGTGGTGCTGATGTGCACCAACCCCACCGGTGCGCCCTCGGAGGTATAGCTCTTGAGTAGCTGATGTCATATGGCATAGCTTGTTGAGAAGCCACTTGTCATCAACGGTATGGGGGGGCTTGGGTGGTTTCTTTGTTTGGCTGACGCCCACACTTATCGCATCATGGCGTGAACGGTACAGGTAGGCATCGTCACAGATTTACATGTCATGGGTCGACGGTTCAGTTCTTTGCTGCTTGCTGTATGGCGTGATTGCGCAGGGCCATGGCCATCTGATGTTTGAGTCATCCGTGATTACGCTCGCTCGTGTTTGCCACGTGCCGTATGGGCAGCCTGGCAGGATGGATTGGCGCGGTCTCCCACTTCTGACAGTAAGCATTTTGACATATCTCGTGGTCCTTGCACACATCAGCTTTTGTGAGCCTGAGTGCAGGCTGCGATGCTGGCGATGACGGCCCTCCGGCCGAGGGGGATGTGCGACTGATTCCCGTCACCCCCACGGGCATGCCTACTGCCATGTGTGACCCGGTGCACTTTGGCGGTGTGGAGGTATTCACGGGCGGGCAGTGGGAGCGGCTGTGCAACGGGGAGGACGACTTCCCCACGCCTCCTGGTGATGCGGTCCACACTCTAGTTGCACAGGTACGGACTTGCCTGCCACAGGTTGCTGTCGAGCACTGCACGGTGACTATGTGTGACATGTGAAAGCAGTGAACATTAATGGAGCTTTATCAGACGCTGAGGTATTTCCTTTTTAGTCTCGGGTACAGGTATGTGTCCGAATTCGTGCTGAGACGAATGGCTATCGAGATCTCTGATTTGCGTCACGCAAATTCTTGAGCAGGCATTGTAGCCTGTGGCAGTTCTGCAGCACTATATAGCTATCGTTTACGCGTATCCTCTGCATCACGTATCATCATAGCTTATCATCTACCTTGCGCTCTTTGAGGACGTATACTACGTAGTGTCGACGGTGTACGGTGGCAGTTGTGACAGGACGTTGCGATTGTGCTACAGTGTACCGCAGTTGTGATTGTAGGATGCATGAATACTGACATTGCATGCGTGCCGTCTGCAACAGTGCACTGGGAGAACCGTTTCCAGCATCATGTTATTTGTAGTACTGCGATTTTGCTCTACCCACGTGTTCTGCATGCCTGTCATGAATCATGACCATAGCTCGCAGAGTTTTGTGTCAGCAGTGGCACTCATGGTAACTATACATTAGATGTTCCCACGCAATCTTTACTCAAGACGGACAGCTTTTGTGCAGCAGCACTGCAGTCCTCTGGGACCAGCCACGCTTTCTGCCATCAGCATGCGTATGGCCCTGTGCCTCGTTCAAAGGTTTGTGATGCATTTTCCTTCACTGCATTAAAGTTACATGCATTACAACCACATGCATTTAGTTCGTGCCATCGTGTCTTTCGCGCTCTATGTATGTTCGGCGCGTCCTGATCGCGATATAGATACATGATCCCTCGCGGATGCAGCTCGTTGATCAGGCCGACATTGATGAGGCCGCACCTGGGTGTCTGCAGGTGGTGTGCCGGCAGCTGGGCTTTCCGTTCTGGGGCCTCATGGACGCGGACACGGAGGCCTCGTTTGATGATTTCTTCACGGATCGCGCCGGGAGCGAGCCAGGGGTGCCCGTGGCTTCCAACTTCGCCAAGTGCACTGGCCTGGAGGCGCGCATCACCGACTGCCTCTTCCGGGGGGAGGAGACCGACTACTTTGTGCCGCTGGGAGAGGTCGAGGGCTCATTTGGGCGAAGGGTACTGGGTGCCTGCCCTTTCGATGCCACTGCCACGCTTTCTGTCATCTGCAGACAGTTCCCAATCGTTGGTGTGCCCCTGCAAGCTGACCTTTTATAGCCTGCACCAGTTCTGGCGGTCCCCATACTCCACAGGCATGTCGGAACAGTAACAATGGCATGATCCATCCAGCAAGGTCGCTCGTGATCACTGGGTGCTTGCTACACTGGCAGTGTACATGAGTGCTGGGATCCTCACATTCATTCGCGCCGAGTATTCGCCACGTGTGCTGTTCTTCAGGCATGCATGTCCAGCCATGCATATGACTGCCCCAGAGGCACATGCATGCAGCACCAGCTGCCCCGCTCTCCTGCACTCGAGTGAAGGATCCTGCCCCATCTAGTTGTGCGGTGCATGCATTGGTGCCGACGAGCACTTCTCGGTAGCGCTTGACCGTAGATTTTCAGGCAAGGTTGCCGCTCGTGTGTATACCATCCGATCCATGCGGTTTGTCATCAGCTCATTGGAGCGTGGCAATTGTTCCTTCACGTTACCAGCGGCCGTTTGGCGGACTCGCACGGGGCTTTGCCTGCAGCGGCGTCGAGCGTTTGGCGGCGCCGGTAATCAGCAGTGCACAGTGGGCAACACTCAAATAAAGTGCATGCTGCAGGGTCCGATGTCATCCGCTAGGCTGGTGGGCAACAGACGATGCCAAGTGATGCATGCATGCAAGCATTCATACAACATTCCGGACCTGAGGACACCGTGTGGGGACATGGTGACGTCCAAGTACAATTCCCTAGAGTCTGGGCATTTTTTGTTAGGCAAGGCCTGGGATGAAGCGAGGTGCAATCATGTTTCAAAGCTTTGAACGATACTAGTATGCCCATTTGTACGAGGCAAAGGAGCTAGTTAGACAGCTGCTCACCACGGGTGGATTGCGTGGAATGTAATCGCACTTATGGTGGGAGTGGCGACGGTGGACCGAAGGACTCTGGCCTTTGGTGTCTACAGGGGTCTGCAGCACTGCTGCGGACCGGAGGCTGTGCAGAGATTGAATGTTTTTAGGCTGGTGCGAGCAGCAGCTCGCCATGCAGAGTGGGTGTTCGTTGCTAGTGCTTCGCAGCTTTTAGCTAAGATCCTCGCGCAATACATAGTAATCCGATTGGGGGGTCACTTGGAAGCCGGCCAAGTCACACCGACGCAAAGTCATCCTACATCACTGGCCTAGGCATGCGTGAAACTAGGAGTGGCTTGCAGTATCCAGCCGGACGTCAGGCTGTCGCACTGGGAGGAACGGCAATGGCACTTCCCTCAACGCGGGTCCGGCGTCAAGCACAGGCACCGCCACCGCTGCGGCCAGCAGCAGCGCCAAGGGCCGACTTGGGGGAAAGTGGTAGCGAATTGAGTGAGAGCGAGGAGGCAGGTAGGAGTGACAGAGGACCCACAGCCTCGTCGGCAGCGGAGCAGACCAGGCCGGGCCAACAACGTTGACGAGCAGCGGCGCTTCGACGCTGCAGTTCAAGCGGCAGTGAACGCTCAGCTCCGGGAGCTGCTTGAGAACCAGGCTGACCAAGCAGCAGCACGCATGCAAGACGACGAGTTCGTCGATGACAGAGCTGAGGATCGGCAGGCGACGTCAGGCACCGCGGAAGGCGTGAGACTCAGCATCGCATGCGGGACTCCCCCCCGAGGGGGCACGGGAACGGCCGCAATCGACGCTCAGGCTGGCATGGCTGGAGCAAGCGCAATGCCGATGAGTCCTCAGCTGGCATCATTGCGGGAACGTCGTTTCAGCGGGGGCGGGGGCGGGGGGGGGGGGGGGGGGTTCATCAGCACATGGCGGAGCGCTGGGAGAGCTTCCAGCAGGGCTTGCGCCAGATGATCGAGGCCAACCAAGCAGAGGGGCTCGATGCAGCTGATGCACAGGAGCGAATGCGGCTGTGGGTGCAAGCGTCAGTGCGCCACATGTGCGCGGGACCTCTCTCGGCAGTGATGCAGCACGGGCAACATGCCAGCGGCGAGGAGATAAAGAGATATGATGAGATGTCAGATGTGTTGAGGCGACTGTTCAGTCATGAGGTCTCGTCAGTGCTGCCGCTGGGGGAGCCAGAGGAGATGCAAACGGGGGCCTGGCGAAACGCTAGCACAGAGGAGGTGCTGAGAGTGGTGAAGACGACCAAGTGCTTCCGCTGCGATCGCCCGGACCCGAGCGGCAACCACATCACCTGCACCTGCGGAGCAATGGCTGATGTGCACGGCAATCAGCTAACATTCAACGCCATGGCCAGGAGTGGGCCATCAAGGGTCGGAGCTATGCGCGGGGCGGCAGCGAGCCGTGTGGATGCGGTTGGCCGCGAGTACGCGCTGCTAGCCGAAAACGACAGCTTGAGGGCTCTGGTGAAACGTCTTAGCAGCAGCAGACCGGCGCGAGCAGATGTGAAGCCTGACGGCCACCGGCGGGTCACGTTCAACTCCCCACAGCATCGCGACCAGTGGGGCTATGCACGCGGCAAGGAGCGATCCCGAGAGCGCGACGGGCGAAACCACGCCCCACAGCAGCAGCAGCGACAGCGGCGCAACTGAGTCGCCGCCGGCCCGGGCGTCGGCGTCGTGGCAGCGCAACCGGCTGTGCATGTCAACGATGTCAGAAGAGGGCAGCAGTCAGCCGGGAGTACGGCAGTGCAGCGAGGGCGACTGGCAGCAGCTGAGGTCGAGGTTCGACCGGAGATTGATGAGATGCACGCGATCATGAGGGCCGTGCAGAGACACCCAGTCACGGACCCTGCTGAGGGGGGAGTCTGGGCGACCACTGTTGAGTGCGATGCGTTCTGGGCTACGTATCCGGGGTTCACCGGCAAGTTCCATGTTGGAGGTCTCAGAGGCAGGGATCGAGCCTCGGCGGAAGTGTTTGAGGAGGAAGGTGTCCACCTGCCGGCGCGCCTGATGCGGTGGCTGCGTGAGGGGCACTGGGTCTGGGTCGACCATGCGAAGATGCGTAAGCAGCCGAAGGCGCTGAGGCAGTTGCGGGAGGAGCTGCAGTGGGCAGAGGCTTATGTGATGGATGTACTGCTGCCTATTGGGGCAGTGGAAGAGATTGGGGCAGTGGAAGAGGTGAACAGAGAGGCACTGCGGCCAAGCAGAGTGGTGTGCAATGTTGTCATTGCACACACGGATGGGCAGATGAGCAGGATGTGCTGGTCCAGGAAGCCGATCAATGAGGGCCTGCGGTAAAAGAAGTTTCGGATGGAGGCGTGGGCAGACATTGCAGCGATGGCAGAGCCAGGCGATTGTGCTTTCAGTCTAGATCTTGAGAAAGGCTATCTGCAGTTCGGCATGGCACGGCCCATGAAGGATTTCTGCGTCTTCCAGGTGGGGAACGGGGTGTACCGGTATAGAATGATGCCATTCGGCCTCGCTTCTGCGCCCAGGGATTTCTCGTTTGCGGTCAATAGGGTAGTGGCGATTTTAAGGGCCAGGGGCTTCAGGGTGAGCTTCTACATCGATGACTTGATCTTTCTGGCGCGTTCGCAGCGGGAGGCGCTCGCCATGAGGCAGCAGGTGCTGCGGATTCTGCACCGGCTGGGGCTTCAGGTTTCCCGGAAGAAGAGCCAGCTGCTACTGCATCTGGGCCTGGAGCTTGATCCACATGTACACTCCGCCACACCAGAGTTGTGTTGTCGATGTGTTACACAATGATAGATCTAGGACTCAGCAGCGCCGAGGCAACAGACCAGGCAACAAGCAAACGGACAGACCGGCCACTGTAAGCACCAAGGCCACGCGCCGCACGAGCAAATGCCAGAACAAAATGGCGCCAGCTTGAAAGGTCGGTACTGCGCGGTGTGCGAGTGTCTGCTTTCGCACACCGCGCAGTACCACCACTGCAAAGATGCTACCAGTCCGATGAGGACGTCCTTGAATGACGGCCATATGACGCGGAGAAGACGTCATGGGTGACCGTGGGATGACCCCAAGGGGTCGTCATCGACACTCTCACAGGGTGTCCTCAGTGCAAGCGAGGACAGTACAAGGACGGTGCGAGGACAGTGGGATGACATGTGCACGACATCATGAGGACGTCATAGTTGTGGGAAGGCAGGTACTTGTTCTGATGAGGACGTCATATGCACTACAGACTTACAGTGACTCTAAGGGGACGTCCATATGACACAACCCAAGCATCACTATGACGTCCTGAGGAAGTACTCAGTATAAATTTGAGGACGTCCTGCCTTGCGAGGACGTCACGTAGGGATCATCGTGACGTCCTCTTGAAACGGGAGCGGTCCCCGCGCCATACGTCACCAGGACGTCAGCTATGACGTCACGCTCGGGACGTCTTGCCTTGCGCTTGAACGTCCCCCAGGCCGTCCCCCAGGCCGTCCCCGAGGCCGTCCCCGATGCCGTCCTGCTCGGAGCCCAAAAGGCCACTTGCTGACCTTACTCGCGCAGGCCTCTTCTCGCCACATTGCCTGGCTTCAGTGACCCCATCAGCCACTTCGCCATCGAATCCGCATGTACTCACTCTCCCACTACCTGCCTCTGGCAGGCAATTGCCACAGTTGCTTGTCTAGTACAGTCTGTGGGTGACAACGAGGCTCTGGACGTAACTCTTAAGGCCAACCTCCCTCCAACGCGGCATCGGCGTCCTCATGCAACAAACGCAACTCTGCTTGCAGGTGACTTGGAGTGAATGACTGTAGCGGGATGCTGTGGACGGGCTTCTCACTTGAGACAGTAGACACCATGGGTATCTGTCCTCGTGAAGTGTTGTACCCACGGCAACAGAAACTCGCACAGTGGGCCCTGGGTATGCAAGACAGCGCGCACCTCCGTTTCCATCAGCAGATGCCAGATTGGGCCAAAGGGCCCCTCTGTGTCCGGTGCGCTGTCTCCAAGCACGGACCTCAGCTTGGCCACCTGCTGCTCCAGTTCCTTGTCACGCTGGACCGTACTCTGCAGAGCGAGATATCATCTCTCTATCGTACATGTTGGGAGCACTGGTGGCTGTGGCTGTGTCTGTAGCTGCAATACATGCGTGACAGAGCGGGATGTCCAGTGCAGCAGAAACTACAATCCTCGGGTCTTGGTCGATTCACACCTGTGCTGGACGGCGGGATTCGCTATGCGTTGCCGCACTCGGGGCTGATGACCTAGCCACAGGGGCCAAGGTTGCAGTACTAGGACCAGCGTGACTGGCGGCTGCTGACTGGCTGGTGGCCTGTGGGACATCCTTGCCACCGTCCTCGCATACATCCACTCTCCGGCGTGCGGCAACCCTCTACACACCGCATTGCTTTATCATCCGGGCAGAAGAATTGGCTCTCATGCCAGTGCGACTGTACCGAGTAGGCCAAGGGTCTGGTTGGTATATAGGCGGACACCCATGGTGCTCTCAGGCACAGCAGGGATGTGCATGAGGGGATGACGTGCCTGTTCTTTGTCGTCCTCCGCCACCGACGGGTCGGCCACCTTGGCTGGCGAGTCCGCAACATCTTCAGCATCCCCAGCCTGCCTCTTGCTTGGTGCTTGTGGAGGCGCTGCTGCATCAGCCTTGCGCTTCAACCTGGCGTGCTGTTTCTCCAGCCTTTTCATGAGTCCGTTCGGAACCGCGTACACTCCGCGCATTGCCTAATCTTCACACGTTCGTGGGCTTTCATGAGGGTCGTCCGGGTGGGGTACCTGCGGGACTCATACTCGGTCACATACTACCATGCGGGTTACAAGCCCTCCATTGATGGCCTCCCAACAGTTCCACGGGCCGCAACGGCATAGATGTGATTGATGCGGTCTTGATGTACACATCAACATGTACTCATATAGGTGACAGGTCAGCATGGATGGCCTGCTGTATGTCACGCTTGTCGTGATCCAGCCATGCACAGGACTACGGTCACCATGCATGGAGTGGATGCACGGTGCTGATCCGGAGTGGCTATGAGACGCCATGCACCGATGGCTTACCATATGCACGAGCAATGCATGCTAGATTGCGTGCCGCAGACAATGATTCTGATCGTATCCGTATGAGACGTTTGGTTGAACGCTTATATAGGCTCTACTGATCAAAGTGTAATCACTCTTCTCTGCTAAGTCTCACGTGCTATATTCCAAAGACTGAGAGCGCACTGTCACAGCGGAGACCTGTACACCAGCCATGTATGTGACAGCGCGACCCCCTGCGCACAGCTACAGCGTGCTAAGATCCCACAGTGCCTTAGGGCTACGGTCCACTGAATTACGACATGGTATCGGTGATGATTGTGGGTATTCTGGCAATGCGTGTATGCTTGCGATAGAGTCCAGGGGTCTACGGCTACGGCTGAACGTTCCCGATAAGCGATTCACACCGCTCTAGCGTTTAGCTGTAGAGTCCGTATAGAGACTAGAGTACACAGATGCATAACGCTACGGCTGGACTGCATTCTGTTAGGGTACTGGTCTCGCAGAAAGGCCTACGGGTCTGCGTGTCCTGCGACGTACGATGGTCGTGTTGCAGGATGCCACCACGCCGAGAAGTTCCAGTGGCATCTCGCCAGGGATCTATTGGCTCTGACGGCGAGGATGGAGAAGAAGTTCGTCCTCGCCACCACACACGTTCCACAGCGCGTCGCGAGCAGGCCGCGGAGGATCAGTTCATGACCTACGGGGAAGAACAGCGCGTTGGGACCTATGGGTATCCCAATGCAGGTCCTCTGCAGGCTGCATTGCCGGGAAATGCTGATCCTACGGGGGAAGCAGGAGCTCAGGCCGCGGCGCAAGGAGCACAGCCAGCACATCTCGCAGCGCCAGCTGCGTGGGTAACCCAGCAGATACCGCCTCCGATACCGCAGCCTTCGCAGGCTGCGATATCATCAGGAGTACCAGCTACGGCTGGATCTATTGACGTAGGCACGCTGGCGCAAGCGCTGTCGCTTGCCATGCCCAGGTCAGCACCAGGGAAATCTCTAGTAGAGAAGAACAGATTCCCGGTGTGGCACTATAAGACTGATCACTTCCGAATATTTAAGAAGGAGGTAGAGAGCTGGGCAAAGATGGTGGGTGAGAGTAGCCTGCTAGTCAATGATCCGCTTGCTCAGAGCAGCCAGGCTCATGAGCAAGTCATGCACTGGTTGTTCATCACACTGCCAAAGGAGGATAGAGACTTCGTGGCAGACTGTAGTTTCGTCCATGAGGTCTGGTCGTTGCTACATGCTAAGTATATGCCATCAGTGGAAGTAGAAATACAGAAGCTGTATCACCAGCTCAGCAGTACCCAGCAGGCTGGTAAGCCACTGGAGAAGCATGTGAATGAGGTGGTGGGCATAGTGAATCAGATGAGAGGACTGGGTGAGACTGTGTCTGATCAGTTGTACAGATCACGGTTGCTGGCAGTAGACAGAGAGTACAGCCTGTTGCAGCCCATGCTGCAGGCCATGCCAGTGCAGCAGATAGTGTCTACGCTGTTGACACATGCCCAGACGAACAGCAAGCAGGGTCCATCGCGATTCCCACGGGACGATCGCGGTGGACAACAGCGCCATGGGGGACGTGGGTACCGAGGTGGACGCTACGGTGGTCGCCAAGGTTCACCCCCACAGGTAGCAGCAGTGGGAGCAGGGGCAGTAGGGGGAGCAGAAAAGAGGAAATGCTTCAACTGTGATAAGCCTGGACATGTGCAAAAGGATTGTCCATTGCTCTCCGTGGAGGTCAAACAATTCCTGCAGAAGCAAGCAGCTGCAGGGCGAGGCCGTGGCAGAGGCCGCGGTGGCCCTCAGGTAGCTGTAGTTGACCTAGATAAGCTGTGAGCTGACTGTACTGATGGGCCGTCTCCCAACATGCCGTACACTTTCCTAATAGATAGTGGCTCAGACATAAACATATGCTTTGACTATGATATGTTTTGCGAGATCAAGCCACCAGATATGCCGCAGTGTCAGCCTCTTGACCAGGGCAGGCTAGACATGTATGGTGTGGGCACGATCAGAGCTAATCTGGGAGAGTATGTGAGTGCGCAGGGCACTATCACACCAGTAGACAGGAGCTACGCCGGCACAGTGGACTGCCATGCGAGCTGACTGTACTGAGTGCCACTACAGTGCCACTACACTGTGCCACTACACTGTGCCACAGTGCCACTACACTGTGCCACTACAGTGCCACTACACTGTGCCACGTCGCTACACTGTGTTGGTAGGCTGTCGAGCGACGTCTTCGTCTGCATGGTCACCTCCCATGTCCGCGCCACGGCGTGCCACGAGTGGAGATTCTGACTGCTTCAGATGCTAATTTCTGTCAGTATTGATAGTCTCTTCGCCGGCTGAGCTCTGCGCTGCTCAGTTGGCACTGCGGTGAAGGCTGCCCGCGTAGCAGCGCGCGCCTGCCAGCCTTCCGAGCGCGCAGCACGCGCATAGCCCTCGCAAGTAGGTCAATATACTGCATGCAACTAGGCGTTCGTAGTCTCGACGACAGGATCCCCAGCGCCTGAGCCTACTCCTTCTGTGGGTGCGCCTGCACCAGGTGCACAGCACCACTTTCTGGCTTGCGCGATCTAGCCATGGATCCGCGCAAGCGTTGGACGGCGGTCCAACCCACTCAGCATCGAATCAGCAAATCGTCCGCTGTGATTCCGCGCAAGCCGTGCCCATGCTGCGGCACTCTGTTCGGGTCGCCGCAGCAGCTACTGCAGCACTGCCGCAGGCAGCACGCTGGTCACACGTTCTCGACAGCAGACCTCGCCCAGCTGAACGGAGCCACGTGTCACTTCTGTGCGAAAGTGTACTCGCGGCTCGGCCTGGGCGCACACGAGAAACGGTGCCCGTTGAACCCCCAACGGCGCAGCAATAGCACTGCAGGGCACCCCACAGCACAGTGCAGCCTTGGCCCCGCACAGCCTGCTCACCGCCGCACCCAGCCTCCGGCACAACCGGCGCCCGTCACTCCGCACTCGACAGCCCGTCCCCGCTCGCAGTCGGTCACGCGCTGCGGCCTGGTACCCCGCGAGGCCGCCTCGGGGCCTGCGTCAGCACCGGCTGCAGATGGGAGGGGAAGCAATGTCCGGCCACATAGCCTGCCGCCCGCCAGCCGCCTCGCGCAGCACCTCCTGGCCGTGAATGGCGAGTACCACGGGAACGGCGGGTCGGCAGGCGGCCGTCAACCTCCAGGTGACGTCCCGCCGTCGCCTGCCCCGCCCCCATGTGATGCTATCATGCATGACGCCGGCGCAGTTGCCAGCCCGACCGCCGCAACCCCCACTGCGGCACCGGATGTCATGCATGACACCGCTGCCGGCAACGGCCAGCGTGCGTGGCCAACACCGACCGAGTCCACCGGTCTGCCTGCGCCTGCCACGCTAGTCAGCCCTGCTCACGTAGGGAACCACGCCATGGTCGCCCCTGAAGGCACGCAGCCCAGCCTCAACGGCCAGCCGCGTCCGCCCGCGCCGCCATCGGGCCTGGCCGAGTCAAGCCTATCCGGCCTGCGCATCGGCTCCGCGCCCGCCGACAGCGTCATGCAGGACGTCGGCACAGACTCCGCCGGGGTGCCGGCGGCAACCGCACCAGCCGTGGAGGAGGCTTCCTCTCCGGGCGTGGCTACGCCATACCGCGACGTCAGGGTGCCTCAAGAACTCCCCAGGTCGGTCACTGATGTCTTTGCCGCGGCCGCGGCCGACTGCCTGGAGGCCATCCACGATGCCGTCAAGCGCGAGCATGATGCGAGCAAGCAGCAGCACATCACTGAGCTATTGATGCTCCCTACCGAGCTGCTTGGGGACAACCGCGGCGGCAGCGGGCAGCGCCGGCGGGTCCTGGCGCGCATCCGTGACCTCCATAAACGCCGACGTGCTGCCGCGCCGGCTGATACTGACGCCGATGCGAAGCCCCAGCGCACTCGGACAGCGCTGCTGGCTGACCATGAGCTGGCCGGGCGCATGTATAGGCACTGCCGCAACGGCAATGACGGGCGCGCGGCCCGCTGCCTGGACAGTAGCCCGCTGGCAGCCGTTGATGCGGCCACTATAGCAGCGTTGCGGGAGCTGCACCCGTCTGCCCCCCCGCCCGTTCTGCCGCACACCGCTGACCTCCCGCCTCCCGCCGCAGTGATCGGGGAGGAACAATTCCATCAGATCGTGCTGAACCTGTCGCGGGGCACGGCAGCAGGGCCCAGTGGGTGGACAAACGAGCACATCCGCGCCGTGGCACTACATGACCCACGCATCCGCGCCGCGCTGCGCCATTTTGTCAATGACCTCCTGTCGGGGAGCATCCCCCACACGGCTCTCCTCCAAGCCAGCCGGCTGATCGCCCTCGCCAAGACGGCAGGCGGCGTCAGGCCCATCGCAATCGGTGAGTCGCTGATGCGCCTGGCGGGCATCTGCGCGCTGGCGACGCTGCCGGATGCAGCCAGCCTGTTTGCCCCGCTGCAGGCCGGTGTCGGCATCTCTGGGGGTGCTGAGATCCCAGGCCATGCGCTGTATCCTGACTTTCATGACCCCGATGTTGTGACCGTCCAAGTGGACCTCCGCAATGCCTTCAATCTGTGCGATCGGACCGCCATGCTGGCAGCCTATGCACAGCACGCCCCGGGTCTCTTGCCATTCGTGCGGATGTCATACCAACAGGCATCGGCGCTGCTTCTGCGGCGCCCGGACGGCGCACATGAAGTGCTGTGGAGCGAGACCGGCGTGCGACAGGGCGACACGATGGGGCCGTTCCTCTTCAACCTGACGTATCAGCCGACTCTGCGAGCAGCGAGCGAGGTCAGCGGCGGAGCGCTGGTCACGGCATGCCACGATGACACGTACCTGCAAGGACGGCCGCAAGATGTCGCCGCCGGCGCAGCACTGATCATGGGTAGGCACCCGTGCCAGCCGCAGAAGACTAGCGTCTACTGCGAGGACACGGACACAGCTGCGCATGTCGCCGCCTTGCTCGGTGCGCGCGTCGCCCCGGACGGCATCGTGGTGTGCGGCACCCCGCTGGGTAGCGATGAGTTCGTCACAGCACATGTCTCCCGCCGCTGCGCAGCCACTCGCGCGCAGATTGCGAAGCTGACCGCACTGCCACTGTCCCCTCAGGTGAAATGGCTTGTCATGCACAACTGCCTGCAGCATAGAGAATCCCATTTGTTGCGCAGCACGCAGTGGCGGTTTCTGGAGCAGCCGCTGCACCAAGTGGAGACAGCGCTGCTGAAGGGCCTCGGCGACATTCTGGATGTGACCAGCCTTACGGATGCACAGTGCCTGCAAGCCCTGCTTCCCCACCGCCACGGCGGCATGGGCCTACGCAGGTTCACCCAACCCATCGCCGACGCTGCTCGCCTGTCGTCCGCTGCACTCGCCCATGCAGCCCTCGCAGAAGGGACGGATCGAGGCCTGCCGTTCCGTGGCGATGCGGGCGTCGCCATGCGCCACACTCTCGAAGAGTTGCGCCAGCAGTGGCCAAGCATCCCGGGGCTGTCTGAGTGCCCCGCCGAGCCCGCGGCATGGGCGGGCCTGAGCGGCGGGGGGTCTGCCATCCGCATGTCACGGCTGCAGAATGCAGTCGGCCGGGCCGACTCTGACGCCCGGGCGGCTGCGCTGCTTGCAGCGCTGGATCAAGGGACGCGCAGCCCGTCGTCAGCAACACGCGAACACAGCCTTACCAGCAAGGCGCGCTTGCATAGTTGCGCAGGCTCGATGGCCTCAGCTTTCCTGAAAGCCAGGCCCGGTGCGACTGAGCTGACTGCCACAGAGTTCCGCGTGAATGTGCGCTTGCGCCTAGGTGAGTCACTGTTCACCGGCCCAGAGGCGGACGGCGACTGCGTGTGCGGCCGGGCATCGCCTGCTGATGGTTCGCATGCCCTGGTGTGCAATGCGGTGTGGCGCACGGTGGTCGCCCGCCATGATGCGATCACGCAGGCATGGCGCCGCTTCATCATGCGGGCGGGCATCTCCACGTCTCTTGAGCCCAACATCAAGAGCCTCCCGCAGTACCCGGATGTGCCGGGCGCACGGCCGCCCGCACAGCCGCCCGGCCCCTCCTGTGAGCCTGCCAGCTGTGCTGCCGCTGGTGCGCTCACTCCACCCATCCCGGCCCCAAGCGCCTCGGCCGTGCCTTCCACCCCATGTGGCACCCAGACGCTGGCGCATTCCCCGCCTGCCCCCTTGCGCCCCTCCGGACCGGCGGACAACGCTGCCCCGCTCGGCGACGCCGCCACGGCGGACGGCACCTCAGAGGGACCAGCCGCCGCGGCTGCACTCGTCGCTGCTGCCATCTCAGCCGTTGTTGCCTCGTCCGAGGTCAAGGCTGCCGCGGCCGACACGGCAGGCGCCATGGACGTAGACGTCCCCGGCGAGGCGGCTGTCGGTTACAAGGGCGCGCGAGAGCTCGGCGCGGCAGCTGCCGCCGCCGCCGCAGTGGCCGTGAAGGCGGCCGCCCCGGCCGGCGAGTGCGCGGTGCGGTGTGAGCACCTGCCACAGGTGGGCCCGGTGGCCACTAGTCCGCCGCGACGCCTGCCCGAGGGTCGACGGGGCCGCGCGGCCGCGGCTTGCGCCCGGCCGCTACCCCCCCGCTCGCAGCGCGACCCGGAACGGGGTGATCTGCTTGTGATGTTGCCCTGCGACACCGTTGTGGCCGATGTGTGCGTGACCTGTCCGGTGGCCCCCTCCCGGGTCGTCGCCGCGGCAAACACGCCAGGCGCTGCCGCCCAGCTGATGGACGACCGGAAGCGAGACAAGTACGGCCGCTCCGGCACAGGCGCATGTCGCTTCGTGTCCCTGTCGCATGAGACGTTTGGCCGTGTGGGCACGGGTGCGTTCGCCTTCCTGAATAAGATCGCTGACTTTGCTGCGGCTTCGGGGGCCGTGTCCAGGCGAGCGTTCTTGCAGAATGCCATGTGCGAACTCTCCACCACTCTGTGCCGTGGTGTGACGCGCCAGGTCCTCGCTGCGGCTCCGCTGCGTATGCGGCTGGCGGGCAGGGCGGTGGTGCCTGGCCACGATGTCCCGTCGGACGTGCTATAGGCGGCCGCTGGCCGCCTTGCTGGACCGGGTGCCGCGGCTGCAGCGGCGCAGGCCGGCCCCGCGTCTGGTCGTGTTGGCCCGCCGAACCTTCCCGCGAGCCACCGTGGGGGGAGTGATGCGGCGCCGCTAGTGCCCTTCGCGCCCCGCCCTGAGGCCCCTGTCGGGCGGCCGGAGGGGGAGGGCTGGTACGCCTTGCACTGTGGGGGGCGTGCGCCCCCGGGCTCTCATGTGCGGGGGGCCCGTGATGGAATGCTCCAGTGGGGCAGGATGGAGTGGGGGTGCTGCTGTAGGGGGGTCGGTGGTGGCTGGTTTTGCTGGGGTGGGCAGTAGTGCGGTGGTGGTTGTTGCTGTGCGCGGTTGTGGCGCGGGTGCCGTAGTGGAGGGGTGCGGGAGTGCGCGTGCGTGTGGGTGCGTGGGTTTGGTTGTGTCGGCTGTGTCGGTTCGTTGTGGCTTTTTCGCCTGGGAGAGCGATTGCTTTTTGCTGGTGTCTACTTTCGGGGGTTTTGGCCGTCTACTTTCCTTCCGTTGCCCTCGCTGCCGGGCTATTGCGTTCATCTCCGTGTAACACACCAGTAGACATAGAGTTGACAAACGTTTACTGGGTGCCGGCCAGTCCTATCAACATCCTTTCAACAAAGGAGTTGAAAAAATCTGAGATATACTTGCATACGGGCAAGCATGCAAACCGGGTAGTGATGCCTGGGTTTTATGACCAGAGCTATGGGTTCCACAGGAACCGTGAGCAGGGTGAGGATGAGGATGGAAAACCTGCTCTGACATGGTTCTGTGGGAAGGGCAGGCCAATATGGCAAATGCGGCCGGTAGATAGAGGAGCAACCTGGACAAGTGCGAATAACTTGTTCCATAGGAATGGGAAATGGGTGCGAGAGCAGCAGCAAGTTGCTGCAGTGACCGGTGTACCAAATGAACAAGGATATTCCTTCCAGGTTTATCCATCATTCCTAGTGCATATCGTTTTTCACCATGCTGGCAATCAGGTACTCCAGTTGATGAGAGACAACCCACAACTGTATGACCTGAAGATGCTGAAACCTACGGGGGTAGCGCTTCAGTGTCATGGTTGCCACGTGGCTGAACAGAGCAGTGGCGATAGAGCATAGCACGGGGGCAAGGTGACTGAGAATGCCACCTATGCTGGAGAAGTGTTGCATGCTGACCTAGCAGGGCAGATCAAGCCAATAGGAATCGGGGGTATGAACTATATCCGGGTAGTAGTTGATGAGTACTCCCGGTACTCCCATGTGATTCTGCTGAAGTCCAAGAGTGGGGCTGCGGAAATGATATGCCTGCTGATTGAGCGAATCCGCACTCAGATCGTGTATGATAGAGAGGTTGGGGTGCGGAGGCTGCACACTGACCAGGGTGGTGAGTTCAGCTCTAACCAGCTGGCTCAGTACCTCGCGTGGCGTGGCATTGAGCACACGTACACTGCCACGTGCCAGCATGAGTCCAACGGAATGGTGGAGAGAAAGATCGGTGTGCTAAACAGGAGTGTGAGGGCAAGCCTGCTACAAGCGGCTGTGCCTGCATTTCTGTGGCTAGAGGCGTATATGTGTGTGAACCATGCGCATAACCTGACGCCTAGGACAGCTCTAGAGGGTGTTAGGCGGAAGGAGGCCAAGCAGATCCTGGAGGAGAGACATGTGCAGTCCAGTCATGAACCGTGGTCAACGAATGAGGCTGTGAGAGCTGCACAGTTGCAGACGAGGAGAGCTCAGGCTCAGCAGATGAGTCTGCAGGCTCTGGCTGATGAGGGTATGGCCAGGGGCGATGGGAAGTTTGTCGCCCAGTGTGTGAAAAATGTGGATGTCAGGCAGATTGTGCCATATCTGTTATGGTTCAGGAATGTGAGTGAGGACACGTTCCATCTGGTGGTGGCCCAGGTGAAGTCTTTCGGGTGTCCGATGTATGTGTATGCCCGGAGAGAGGACTTCAGGCACCTGGACGAGAGAGGAGTGCTCGGTTTCTATATGGGACCGGGTGCTGGCCCTCACATGGATAGAGCTTACGTGAAGCGAGGGAATGGGGGGGCAGTGCGTATGTATAGGCATACGGCTTCTCCACCAGCTCTGCTGAGAGAGTTTGCGAAACGTTTCCATATGTCGGAGCAAGCTACGGTGGATCCGGTCATGTTGGAGAACTACGAGCTGGGAGAATTCGAGATCATGCCCGATGAGCATACTCGTGTAGTACCTGATGTTGGTTTCTTGCCCAACATGCAAAAATGGTTGAGATCAACTAGTGTTAGGGCAGTGCGACCACCAGCCAGTCGTGATCACATGATGCCAGAGAGGGGCAGAAATGTGGATTGGGCTGAGGGGGAGCATCCAGCGCTGGGGCACACACACTGGGAACCGGGCAGGCAGTTGCATCGGCGCTATGTGCCGGATGATGAGTTGCCTGAGGGTGAGCCGCCGTTTTCACCGCGTGTTTTAGGCTCTGAGCTGATAGCCAGGCATGAGCGGTGGCACACGCCTGAGATCAGTGAGGCAGTGGTGACAGCGCGTTGCGCTTACACGGCCGAGGACTGTGTGAACAGGGTACCACACTGGGAGTATGATGCGGCTCAGCAACCATCCGGTCCGCACAATGCTGAGACACGTTCGAGAGATGTGATCCCTACGCGGGATAGAGCAGTGCTGGATTTGAGTGGCTGCCGCATTGAGCCACAGGGTAGTGAGAATGATGTGTCTGAGGGGGAGGAACAGCCAGAGGCTGCCAGTGACTCGGCTGAGTCATTCCCAGGGGCATCTGAGCCCTCAGAATCTCAGTCTCGATCGCGCTCGCGTTCACCGCAGCGAGTCCAACGGTCGATGGGCAAGGAGCCGAGTGAGCCACCCCCACCTGCGAAATCTGATAGCCACGGGAGGTACGACCGAAGGCAAGGGTCAGCGGTGTCAGGACGTGCAGTACGCTGAGAGCATGATGAGCCACGGCATATGCCACAGCGTGTTGATAGTCAGGGGCAAGGCAAGCTACGGCATGTGCCTAGTGGAGTAGAGGCAGGCGGAGCTGGCTCAGGGGGAGAGTTAGCTCCAAGTGTCGCAGGAGGCAGCGGAGAACATCTGGATCCACCACAAGAGGTGAGGGTTCGATGGGTTCCAAAACCTTTCAAATTGATTCGCAAAACCTTAAGACCTGCTGTCCATGCTGTGGGAGTGAATGAAAGTGCGAATGCTGCTGTTGAGCGCATTTCCCCGGATGATGCACGTGAGCATGATGATGGTGGGAGCTCCACAGTAGTCCATATGGAGAGTGACGTCGGTGACCTGGCGGATGGAGTGTTTGCTACGGCTGACAGTGTGACTCCTGATGCAGAAAAGACGACGGGGCAGGAGGTGATTCCGAGCAGTGGCAAGACTGCTAGCCGCAGTGAGTCCCGGCGTGCAGCTGCTGCGAGGAAGAAGGTCAAAGCTGTGCTGGACGATCCAACGGTGCAGCAAGCCATGAGAGGCTGCCATCGTGAGCAGTGGATCATAGCAATGCTTGACGAGTTGACCTCCTTAAGGGAACACGATGTGCTTGAGCTAGTCCGGTGCCCAGCAGGAGTGAAGCCTGTGACAGGCAAGTGGGTGCTTAAGATTAAGCGAGGAGCACAGGGTGAGATTGAGAGATTCAAGGCTAGATATGTAGCCAAGGGGTTTACGCAAGTAGAAGGCGTAGATTTCTTCGAGACTTGGGCGCCTGTAGGTAGCTATGCTACTTTCAGGGCTCTGTTGTCTGTCTGTGCTGTGGAGGATCTGGAGACAAGGCACATAGACATCAAGTGTGCTTTCCTGAATGGTGTTCTGGACGAGAAAGTGTATGTGGCACAACCTCCTGTACTGGATGATTGGTCTGGTATGGTGTGGCGCCTGAAGAAGGCGTTGTATGGTCTGAAGCAAGCTGCCAGGGAGTGGCATAAGGCGCTTGCAGAGCTCTTGCTGAGAATGGGCTTTGTGAGATCAGCCAGTGACCCCGCACTGTTTATTTGCAAAGTAGGACGATGTCTTATTTTCCTATGGGTCGATGATCTGTTGATCTTCGGTCGTAAGGAGCAGATGGATGATGCCATCAGCAGGATCCTTGAGGCATTTGAGGGTCGTGACCTGGGGGAGCTGGGATATGTGCTGGGAATGGAGGTCATACGTGATCGGTCTGCTCGCACTATCACCATCACGCACAGAAAGAACAACAGGGACATGCTGGAAAGGTTCAGTATGAGTGAGTGCAGAAAGGCACCAACGCCGTTGGTACCAAAGCAGAAAGTGTTTAGTCTGAAGGATGATCCTAGCCAGGAGAAGGCTACTGTCGCAGAGCATAAGAGGTTTATGCAAGCCGTAGGAAGCATCCAGTATGTGGCTGCTGTGTCGCGTCCTGATATTTCCTTTCCGGCTAATGTCTTGGCCAGGCATATGGCTGGGAGTGCGAAGTGTCATTGGGCTGCTGTCCAGCATGTACTGAGATACCTGCGAGGGACCATAGATCTTGGCTTGACATTTAGTGGCTCCAATGAGGGAAGTGCGGTGTTGGAAGCATTTACGGATGCTGACTTCGCCAATGGTGCATGCTTGAAGAGTGTGTCAGGAGTGGTAGTCCGGATGCATGGGAACTGCGTGTTCTGGCGTTCGAAGAGACAGACTATTGTGGCTGGTGACACGACTGAGGCAGAGCTTATTGCGATGAGCTCAGCAGCCAATGAGGTGATGTGGGCTAAGCAGTTGTGCACTGATCTTGGGTTGTCGGCTGTGAAGCCAACTCTGTGGGGTGACAACAAGAGTGCCAATTTGCTAGCTGTGAACCCCATCTCTAGTGACCCTCTAAGCATATCAGGGTGAGGGACCTGAGAGTCCGTGAGTTCGTAGAACTCGATGAAGTGACTATCAGCTGGGTTAGCACGGTAGACATGCTAGCTGATATGTTCACGAAGGTGTTGGCAGGACCAGCACTGGCAAAATTTAGAGATAGACCACAGCTTGCGGTAGTACAAGCCTAGTCTAGGGGGAGTGTCGTGATCCAGCCATGCACAGGACTACGGTCACCATGCATGGAGTGGATGCACTGTGCTGATCCGGAGTGGCTATGGGACACCATGCACCGATGGCTTACCATATGCACGAGCAATGCATGCTAGATTGCGTGCCGCAGACAATGATTCTGATCGTATCCGTATGAGACGTTTGGTTGAACGCTTATATAGGCTCTACTGATCAAAGTGTAATCACTCTTCTCTGCTAAGTCTCACGTGCTATATTCCAAAGACTGAGAGCGCACTGTCACAGCGGAGACCTGTACACCAGCCAGGTATGTGACAGCGCGACCCCCTGCGCACAGCTACAGCGTGCTAAGATCCCACAGTGCCTTAGGGCTACGGTCCACTGAATTACGACATGTATTCCACTGAAGTCGGAAGCGCTGCAAGCAGGAACAAGCAAATGTCGGATGGATTCTGGCAAAGGATGAAGAGTCGCTTGGACTGATGGTGCACAAGTACTTTTTGGTGAAGCAGGATTACTACGTCAGGCTAGATGATGCACAGGTTTAGCGGACGGATCACATCAACGCCTTCGACATGGCGTTGAAGATGTTGCTTTGAAGGGGTTGGGGTGATTGACGCGATGCAGATTCCAGTAGAGGGGCGGCGCGATAGAAATCGGCGGAAGCCGCTGTTCATAGCAGCAGTTTTGCACAGCAGTCGGGGGGGGGGGGCGCTTTCCAAAGCGGTTAGGGGGGCTGTTTTTAAGAGCAGCCGGGGAAGGAGTCCGTATTTCACTGAAGTCGGGAGCACAAGCAGGAACAGGCAAATGACGGCTAGATTCGGGCAGAGGATAAAGAGCCGCTTGGACTGAACGAGCAGAAGACCCAGCATGTGATGCAAGATTAGTTTTTGAAGCTGGATGATGAGCAGATGGGATACAGCGATTGCGCCAACGTCAAGCATACAGAGTCAATTTTACGTCGAACATTCAACTTTCTAAGGTAGCATGCACAGGTTGCGTTCACAACGACGCAAAGGATTATTCTGTACAATAGTCGGCGGTTTGCTTGCCGCAGTAGCAAGGCGGTGTCGTTCAAAACAGCCGAAAGAGCAAGGGGAGTAACCATGCGGATCATCACGCCAAAGCCAAGGGTATATTGAAATTTGACATTAACATTAAAGCTGGAGGCGAGGCTGGAGGCGCGCACAAGAGGGCCAGGATTCACGAGTGGAGGACCGTGAAGCGAGCTGGCATCGAGCCTTGCGGCTAGATGTACCAAAATTCATGATGCATACCTGGCGAGGGTGGCGGAGGAGAAGCATCATGGAGACATCAACATAGAGTTACACAGATAGCGGAGAGCTGCTTTGCCGACAGCCGGAACACGACAGTGACCGGGAAGGGGTCCTCGTGTTAGATGGGTTGTTGCACAGATGGGTTATTGCACAAGAGGCCAAGATGAGCCATGCTGCAGATGTTGAGTTTGTGGGGAGATCGAAGCAGTGTATATTGCGAAATGTCTGGACGAGCGGTCTAGGCCGGGAGTAGCTGCTGCAGCTTTACCAGGAGATGTTGCACAAGATAGAAGCGAGGTGCATGAAGGATTCATATGACGGAGGCTCAGGCGGTATATTGATATGACAGGAGATTCGCTTTATTAAGGCTTTGCCAGTGATGTCAGTGAGGGGCCTTGCAGTCGGGGCGAACACGCACAACAGATTTGCCGAGGATGACGGATGTTCGATGCATCACTGTGAATACGATGATCCGATGGAATTCTATCGTGATGTGGCACACGCAGGCAAGCAAACATATGCCAACGAAATTCAAGTGGCCGTAGGCGGCATGCGACGCGCTGAACGCGCTCGATCTCCCTCCTTTACATTCTGCGTAGGTCTCAGCGGTTCTAGGCAGTAGTGGAGCTCCTCAAGGGGTGGAGCCACTGGGCTCCACGTGCCTCCGGGCACCGGTGTTTACTCAACACCGCCGTCGTATGACCATAAGGTGGATTACGTGGAATGTAATCGCACTTATGGTGGGAACGGCGACGGTGGACCGAAGGACTCTGGCCTTCGGTGTCTACAGGGGTCGCAGCTCTGCTGCGGGCCGGAGGCTGTGCAGAGATTGGATGTTTTTAGGCTGGTGCGAGCAGCGGCTCGCCACGCATAGTGGGCGTTCGTTGCTAGTGCTTCGCAGCTTTCAGCTAAGATCCCGCCCGCCCGGGCCCATGCTGTTCTGCAGGTGTAGATGATCCAGAGGATTCCAAGTCTCCGCGACATTTCTCCACGTGTGGGCGGCTGGAGCGTTCTTCCTGTGACCCCCCATCGGATCGGGCCCATGGCCTCTCTCTCAGCGGTTCTAGGCAGTAGTGGAGCTCCTCAAGGGGTGGAGCCACTGGGCTCCACGTGCCTCCGGGCACCGGTGTTTACTCAACTCCGCCGTCGTATGACCATAAAGGCCGTTGTAGTCGGCATGCCTCGTCAACCACATGGCCGGCAACGAGTGGTCAACTCGGCAAAAGTTCAACTATGCACTTACTGCTAGCGATTGAATGGGTGTGTGGGAGTACCCCTTTGGAGGGGATGTCTCGCACCGCCGCGCCCAAGAAGTCAAAGCCAGATACCGTCGCCTGAATGAGGTATCCTCCCGGCCTCCAATTCACAAACTTCCTATAGCTCTCCTGTACGGTTTTATCGCGGCATTTCTTCAGTGTCTTCATTAACCCGTCAGGGATGTCCTTCAAGGTGCTCTGCATCTTGACGGTCGAGACTATCGTGCGACGCTTCCACACCTGGAACGGCGACTCCAGCCGGAGAGGACCGCGACGCCGGCCCATGCTTACACCATCCGTGTCATAAGACACAGCTGAGGTGCCAGCGGTGCGTGCTGTGGATGGTGGTGGCTGCACAAGCGGTCCCGCCACAAGCTTGCAGGTGAACGGGGGGAGCAAGCCCGGCTGGAAGGGCCTTTGCGACTTCAGAATCGATACCATTACGGAACGGAAATTATCGTAGGTAAGGACGGCGGACACATCGGGCTTGGCCTGGCTTGCAAACCGCACCTGGTGCCTGGCGTATGGCACGTTCGCACCACAGGCCGCCCATATGGTGTCTTTCACAGCGTATCTCTTTCACAGCGTCACCCAATGCGACAGAACAGTGCATATCTGACCATTCCAACGTCTTTCCCTGGCCAACACTGCAACAGTGGCGACGTGGGTGGGAGCACACGGCGGGATCGAGGTGTTACGCGACGGCACTCCCCACACGGAGGACCACACCGAGCTCGACACCACAGCGTTATAAAATAGCAGTATAAATCTGATGGCGTGCCTGATTGTGATCGTCCTGTCCTCGGTCGTCTCCTGCATGATCTTCACTCTTCACAATCGGTTGTTATGCAGGCTTGGCGCTTACTTGGAGTACGTGCTGTTGTAAAGGTTGATACCAGTCGTCTGATGCGATGGAGGT
This sequence comes from Ulva mutabilis, assembly GCA_900538255.1. Classification (NCBI taxonomy): domain Eukaryota; kingdom Viridiplantae; phylum Chlorophyta; class Ulvophyceae; order Ulvales; family Ulvaceae; genus Ulva; species Ulva mutabilis. Next base: position 356,913 of record UNSF01000078.1, on the reverse strand, counting down.
GTACATTTGATATCCTATTTCCCTAATGACAGAATGCCGCAGCGCTGTTTTGCGACAACGTCCGCCCCCGTCAAGTCGGGATTGTGTCCTCAAGCGTGGCCACGGCGTGTCCACAAGCGTGTGCACAGCAGTCGCTGGGCGCCATGCCAACACATCCCGGCGCAGTTTTAAGTACTTGAACTGAGCTGTAATTCATGTATCCTTTCCTGTTTGGGTCGCGCCGTCATGCCGCGGGGAGGCGCCAAGAAGCGCCGTCGCACAGCATCAGAGGTCGATCGGAACCTCGCACTGTTCAGCATCTTTCGTGTGCCGGCGCCTGCCGCTGGTTCGAGGACCCAGTGTCACTGTAATTATTGTAATAATGATTACCGCGATTCAGCGTATGCGGACGAGCATTCGAAGCCTGGCAGGTGCAAGCAACGGTTACGGGCCGGCATGGATCGGGCCCCGGATCTAGAACGTGACAAGCAACAAGATGAAGCCATGGTGGCTCCCATGGAAGCCGACGTGAATGACTTACCCGGTGTCGGTGAAGGTACCTCTAATGACTACCGTGCCAGCGGTCGTTCCATGCCCGCAGGCATCGGAGTTCAGACCGGACCCCTCCAAGACGAGGCGATGGACATCCCGGCCGCAATGCCCGGGCCTGCCCCCCCCGTGCAAGCACCTGCCATCCCTGTAGGGGACCCTGATTTCCCACAGGCTCCGGTATGTCGTCCTGATCTCATCGCGCATATTATGTGTTGAGTGCTGCAGCGTTCGCTCTTTACCATCCGGGCCAACTGCCGCTAGCACAGGCTCTCACCTGCCACCTCTCATGTGCAGGCTGTTGTGATCCAGCCATGCACAGGACTACGGTGACCATGCATGGTGGCATACACAGGACTACGGTGACCATGTGTGCCAGGGTACACGGTGCTGATCCGGAGTGGCTATGGGGCAGCCATGCACCGATGGCTGACCATATGCACGAGCAATGCATGCAGATTGCGTGCCAGCAGACATTGAGTCTGATCGTATCCGTATGAGTCGTTTAGAGAACGCTTATATAGGCTCTGTCGATCGTAGTGTAATCACTCTTTCTCTACTGTCCGAAGTCTCACGTGTCGTCGCCTCCAACCGAAGGTACAGTGCTGTCACCGGCAGATACCTAGACAGCAAGGTATGTGACAGCACCCTACCCCCGCGCATAGCTGCGGCATGCTCAGGATCCCACAGGCCTTAGGCCGCGGTCCAATGGATTACAACACAGGCGTACCTCGCATTGGCTGCTGATCTGCCGGTGGACGCTGACCCCGAGTATGACGGATTTCACCCATTGCCTGACGAGTACGGCGATGTGTGGTTTGATGCAGAGGAGGCCTTTGACGAGGATCCAGATGAAGACTTGGATGCAGAGGGGGACATCCATGAGGAGCCCGTGCGTGAGGAGCCGGGTAAACCGCCCCGAAGCGATACGGGCGCGTACCTTCATTACAGTCTGGCGAAGTTCATCCACGAGGATCATGAGGTCACGCTGCGCGAGGTTGCAGTCTGGCTGGCGAGGCTCGCATCAGACCATCGCCTTCCAAACACCGCCATGGACTCGCTGTGCCAGATGATCCATTTCCTGCTACTGCCACCGGGCAACTTGTTCCCCCGCTCCTATCACATGCTCAAATGTGCGCTGGCTGCGGAAAACAGTCATGACTGTGAGAGTCATGTTTGCGACGAATGCTGGGCTGTGTTCCCCGACATACCTGCCAGCAGCCACGCGGAGCATGCTGACGAAGTCTGCGCCCGGCCAGGGTGCAACAATACCAGATTCAAGCGAGGCCCTGGAGAGCATGTCACTCCCAAGCGCAGCGCTTTTTTCTTCGGCGAGGAGGGTATATTTGTGGATCTTGTGAGCAAGCCGCATATGCTGCCAGCCATGTTGCAACACCGCAAGGATGCTCTCAACGATCCAGAGTCCTTCTGGTGCTCGCCTGCAGGCAAGGAATTGAACATGAAGTGCCGAAACAAGTTTGACCAGACGGACATCAACGCCGACGAATTCGCGGTACTCGTGAGCCTTGGTGCGTTCCACCCAGGTGGGTCGTGTGATCCAGCCAGGAATGCATGTATTCAAAGCGTGTGCCCGCTCCTGACGATGTTGCTCAGACAGTCATGCCGTGTGCAGGTGCCGATGGAGGCCAGCTCTTTGTGAACAAGCAGCACGGCGCGCTTATCTGGGGCATGAGGCTACAAGACCTGCACGAAGGGATGCATGCCAAGAACGACACCTGGGCTCCACTCGGTGTTGTGGAGGGACCTACAGAGCCCACGCGGCTGGATGGCATCTTTAAATATTTTAGTCGCTTGAGGAGTTCCTCCTCGCCCACGACCCGGGTGTGATACGTTGTTGTGTGGGTACACCCTGTATGAGTACTCCCTTTATGGATCCTACGCCAGTCTCACCGCAGGGCAATAGCGGTTGGTCGATCCCTTGCGCCACAGTCGACTCGTGTTGTGTGGTTTTGCAGGCAGGGACGGCACAACCCCGATCCTGGTGGAGATCTGGAGGGACCCAGATCGGCCCGACAAGGGGAAGCGGACGGTGAAGCTCTGGCCAGTGTGTGGCTGGGCGGAGGGCGACATACCCGTGTTGGAGAAGATCGCCAACACTGTAGGCCATGGAGCCAAGGCAGCCTGCATGCGATGCGCGTTCCGCGGTGCAACAGTGCCTGTGATGACTGAGTGATTCTAGGTCAATAAGAATGATCATGCCGTGTTTTGGTGGACATGCACTTGGATTGTGTGCATGGGTCATGCATGCATTGCCCAGGCTATGTATGCATGGCCATTGTGTCTAGAGGCATCTCAACTGTGACAGTACAGTTATTAGTCCTTCTCTGGATCTCATGGTGATGCACTTGTTGTGTGGTGGCAGGTAGTTATGCTGCGACTCTGCAGGCACCATGTTGCTGCACGTGTGCATAACATAATGATCGCTTTTGATGCGACATGTTGTGTGGACCAGAGCATAGGTGCCATGGGAGTGGAATCTGAATGCCGGTGTAGCGGGGGGCAGATCTTGTGTTAGGGACATCCAACATAGAGCAATATGCTACAGTGATCTGCTGGTGAAGGGTATATAAGCGCTGTGCAAGGTCAATGCAGACATCGTGACTTAACAGATGTCTGCGTTGACCAATGCACAGGTGAGCTGCCCAACCCTGACCCATGCATGTGTTTTTGGTCTGTGCCTATGTGAGCTAGCGTGGTATATTCATGCTGCATTCAGTGGATGTGATGCAGGTGCAGCTAGTGTGGAGTAGACCAGCCAACAGGCTGGCACATAGCTGACACACATCATTGTATCACAGGTATAATTCCTTCTACACATGTAATATGACAGGCCATCGCGCATAAGCTTGCGTCGCCCCCCCCCCCCCCCCCCCTCGCCCATCCCGCCCCGAGAGCCCCCCCCCTCCACCCATTTCACCCTGCAGCCCCCCCCCCCCGCACCCGACCCCTTCCTCTTCCCTCCCTCCCTCTTCCCTCCTCCCAGCGCACGTCCGCCGTTTCTCCTCTGCGCCCCTCCCGGACACCGCTCGGGTTGCCGGGCTGGCTGAGGCTATTGCTCCTGGGACCGGTGCCTCTAGGCCTCGGACATCGCCGTAGCGCGCGCTGTCGCGCCCGTGCAGACTGCTTGTGTCGCGCTGACGACCGCTTGTGCGCCCGGCGAGTGCTGGCTGTGTGTTTGGTGTGCGCGTGGCCTGCGTGGTACTGCGTGGTGTGTGCGTGTCTGCTTTCGCGCTGGCGTTAGTTCGTTCTGGCGTTTGCTTGTGCGGCGCGTGGCCTTGGTGCTTGCGGTGGCCGGTCTGTCTGTTTGTTTGTTGCCTGGTCTGTTGCCTCGGCGCTGCTGAGTCCTAGATCTATCACTGTGTAACACATGTAATATCGTGACTTAACAGATGTCTGCGTTGACCAATGCACAGGTGCAGCTAGTGTGGAGTAGACCAGCCAACAGGCTGGCACATAGCTGACACACATTATTGTATCACAGTGCCGGAGGCCAATACGATCCGGTGCGACATGCACCGCAATTGTGCTTATACCACATTTGATTGTGTCCCGCAACCTGGGTATGCGTGTAGTTGGTGCTGCTTCCGTCGCATTGTCCAAGGCGTGCCCTGCAATGAGGCCGGTCTGCAACTTCCTCCCCATCATGATGCGCCGCATGAGGGTGTCCCCGCCAGGCCTCGATTGCCACCTGGCTATGTGACCATGGACACAGATCCCTCCAGCACTCGCGACCAGTTTACACCCGACGACACCATAACTCCTGAGGGTACTTGGTGCGGCGACGCCGTGCTGAAGTGGTCTGGCTGCGAGATGCAGAAGGCAGCCGACACCGCTGCAGAGATCATGGCCCAGGTGCTTTCTCGCGACCTGTGGACCCCGATCTGGTCCTATTGCACATGAGGTTTCCCATCGATATGGTCGCGATCGAGGTGGTGGAAGCCCCCGATGCCGTTGTGCCCGCCATCTGTCCAGGGTGTGACACTCCTGCACCCTGTCCATTTGTGTGGACTAGTATGCAGGTAGACAATCCAACTCGTCCTCCTTACTCCGACATCGCGGCTTGATCTACCCGACAGAACCGTGCCCGACAGGAGTGCCTGCAGTTGGGGGTATGGGGGAAGCCCTTGTTCCACAAGCTGTCGTACTTCAAGTGTGTTCCTCCCCTTGATAAGTGTCACAACGCCCGATATGGGTAATGCAACCTCGCCGTATCGTTCACCTTCCGCACATTCCGTATGCTGTGACCCCTCGTGTTACCTTCCTCGTCCAGTCTGACAGCAAAACATGTGTTTGGCTGGACTAGGTGTTTGGCTAGCCTGTGTTGATCATGGCACGTGTGTGTTGCTATCGCGACACATCCCACCAGACACCTGACCGCGTGCAGTCCCTGCACATTCCTCCGCTTCGGTGTCGCCCACATCTTCCTCCTTGGGCTTCTCAAGGACTTCTGGAAACAGTGGTTGCCCGGGCCTGGTGCCAAGCGTGTCGGGGCTGCCGCAAGATTCGTACTCCCTGTGGCGGTCCGGCGCAAGATCACGGCCAGAGGCGTGGAAGTGGGCTTGCGGCAGACGGAGCTGATCAAAACACCCTATCGAGACGTTGTCCAGTGAGCACCCCCTCCTTAGCGTTCACCTGCCCACCTGTACAAGAGCCTGTTACACATACTTCATGCTGGCACACATTTGACTCCATCATCAAGGGCATGCGGTGTACACACTCGGCTTGCAGGCACCGCGGCAATTATCTTATGGAGGACTGGACGACATTCACTGAGACGTGGAGCACCTTCTTCTTACACAACCTGCCGTGGGACCGTACCAATGCAGAGCAACGCAATGTTCAAGCCCAATTTGAGGCCCTGTGGGCGGACTTGCGGGCGGGTTGCCTTTACTTCATGAGATACATGAAAGGCCAGCATACTTGGGAGAGGATACTCACGGCTCAAAAGCATTTGCTGGCTTACGGGAAGAGGGCCCAACAGGTATGGTCCTAGTTGCGAAGGTACTGCCTTGTCCAGCCTTTACCCGGGCCTAAGTTTATGTCACGTCTGTCTCGGGAATGCCATCGCTGTACGACATCCGGGCGGTGCCGTGCAGATCTTCGGAGGTCAAGTCCTAACCACGTTCAAGCTTCACTTGGCGGCCGTACATGTTCCGGATCAAGTTCGGGCCTGCGGCCCGGCCTTCTTCTGCCTTGAGTACTGGATAGAGCGACTCGTCCAGTTCTTCAAGCGGCTGTTCAAGTACCGCTCAACGTCTTGTGCGGAGAGGATCTTTGTCAACGATCTCCTCCTGCGGCGGGCGTGTGATCGCTTGGTGCAGGAGTACGGTGCCGAACCATTTTTCCGCCTGTCGGATGCCATTGCAGATGCCAAGCGCCGCATTCGAGAGGGGAAGCGCATCCGTCGCCCTGCACCATCGCCGGATGGGCCCCAGGCCGCCGCGCCTGCAGCGGCCCAGGCCGCCGCACCTGCTGGGGCCCAGGCCGCCGCGCCTGCTCCGGCCCAGGCCGCGCCGCCTGCTGCGGCCCCCCCTGTGGCAGGGCCCTTCTGTGGCCCAGCGAGGCCGGGCGCCGCGAAGGACCTGTCAGGTGCGGAACGGCTGGAGGTATTGCCGGCACCGGTCGGGCCTCAGAGGCACCTCCGGGGTCTCCCCTACCTCATCTGCGCAGAGAACGAGGACTTTGCCAATCGCGGGTGGCCCAGCCATCCCAATTTGACAGGTTTGGCTCAGCGCGATGCCGTCGCATCTTCGCTTGGAGTTGGCGCGGATGAAGAGGACAACAGACTGGTCCGTATCCGCTTGCGCAAGTACCTGCGAGCTGAACTGGCAATTGGTGAGAACGTTGCATGTACACAATCCACCTCGCAGAAGGTGAAAGACAACACTTGGTTCCTGATAGAGTATGTCCAGGGCGTTGATCGCCTGTTGTACGTGGGCCAATTCAAGTATTTCGTAGACGTGACCTATGAGAAGTTCAGTTCCGTTAAAATTCGGGATGATGTTGCCAGTGATTCAGCGGACTGCATTTGTGCGGCGGTTTGCAACTTGTACTATGCGGTACAGGTGGCGTCGCCAGGGGCCAGGGCACCCGACCTTGAATTGGTTCGCCCGCCAGAATTGTATAGGGTGGTGTCAGTGCGACCACAATCGGGCAACCGCTGCTTTGCCGGTTGCTGGGTGATTGACCTGCGGTCGGTGACCCTAACCCTTGCGGCAACCGGTGAATGGAATGGTGGGCACATGTTTAAGACAGTTTGTAAAGCTTCTGGGAAATTAGGTAGTGTTCAGGGGTAGACCTGTGGCAGGTACATATCAGATGCCAAGCACCAGGTCCTGTAACATGCGCATACATCGGTGGCAATGGTCGGATCATTGGCACTGCACCGTTCTAACATGTGTTTCGTTTGGCCTGCGTGTGACTAGGAACGCGACGCCACCGAAACGCCAAGTCGTACTAAGATAGAATTAAATGGCACCTAATCCTGTTGACATTGATTCGTTTGTGGAGGACAGTGCACGGGCAGGACATAGTTCACGCACGCTCGTGATCCCGGAGTACGACCTCTGATACTTGCGCATCGCCAGTCTATATCATCGGCTCTTTAGCAAATTCAATAGTGTACATGACTTGTCGAGCGCCTTGCTGAGTTTGTCGCCATGGCGAATCCGGATCTATTCCGTTTTGAATTAGAACGTGTGCGTCGCGATCCGGATCGTAACGAACACTATTCTAGATTTATAGAGTATGCGATGAAGAAGATCGACGCGGGTCAGTGGGGACTGGATGGGCCGCAGGGCGAATCTAATTCAGACCTGCTTGCTCTGGTCCATCCAGTCGACGATTCGCGCGCTCAGGGGCAGGCGGCGCAGTTCGAAAAGCACGTTAGGTTGCTTGAGAAGGCAAAGGGGCGGCCTGACAATGGAGAGGTCAAGCTGGCGTACTGGGAGTGTAGGCTGCGAAGCCTCGCTGCTGCTCGCCAGAGGGCCGTAGATCCACCCGAGCGGAGCTCAGCCGGTGGTGGTCTCTTGCAAGGCATCCATGAGATGCTGGATTGCACCGGCAACCATGCGCCTGGGATCTGGTCATCCCTGCCTCTGGTGACAGTTTCACCAGAGCCTACCCACCGACGTGGGTGTCGCCAGAACCTGACATGTGACTCGCCATCAGGCAGGGCCAACACACCCTCAGAGGTTCCACAGCCCGGCGGCACCGGCCGATGGCATCAGGCACCGGCAGATCTCCAACTGGACTTCCACCTCTCTCCTGCCGCAATGGGGACCACAACATTCTTCGCGGGAGCCAGCCACTCCCCTCATGCGGCTTCCTCCGCCATGGCAGCTTCTTCAGCGGGACATCATCGCCCCCCGTCGCATCCTGAAGTGGCACCGCCGGCGCCCCCAAGACCCCATCAACAAGCGCAGCAGGAACAGGCCCCCGCACGAGGGGTGTCGAAACCTGCTGTGCCACGGCGACGACAGGGGTTGGCACACCTTGTGGCGGCCCGGCCCGAACTGCGTACCACACTGCAGCCACCCCCGCCCACACCAGCAGCCCGTTCATGTATGCCATCGCGCCCGGCAACACCATCGGCTCTCGCCAAGAGAGCGCTTCACCTCTCGAAGGCTGCGCCGGAGGAGGAGGCAGACCCTGCCCCCCCCCCACCCCCCCCCCGGCCACCTTGTCGGGTCCCCCGGACCCCCGATCAGGAAACGTGAAGCGGACACGTCGAGGCGGTTCAATCTCCCCAGGCGGGTCCCCCCATGGCGTTGCCGAAGCTCGTCACGCCGGCCCAAATGTCTTAGGGGTACGACATCTCATCCGCTGCCTGGTATCTACTTCTCCATGCACTACTGCGCCAGTGTATGCAATTGACACCTGCTCCATGACTGCAGATGCGGGTAAAGCACAAGCTAGACCGGGGCATCATCATGGACTCTGACTGGGATTATGCGGCGGATGACGTCCGGCTGCTGCGCCCGGGTGCATGGGTCGGGACCAAGGCCATGGAGTATATGGCCGCCATAGCGCTGAGACGAGCGTGGCGCGACAGGCGGTACATCTTGGTGGACCCGTGTAACTGGCAAAGCCGCTGGGAGCAACTCGAGTCAAAGGGACACTGCCGAGGGATACCGAAGTGGGACATGAGGGTAAACATGTTTGCTGGCGGAGGGTGGAGCCTCCACGCCGTCGTCCACCCTGTGTACTCAGCTTATCACTGGAGCTTGGTCCTCATTTTCCACCCATGTACGCCCCCCACGCTCACCCTGACTGACTCCACGCCCTCTGACTGTACTGCTCAGTGCAGCCGCAGGCTTGCATGCATGCGAGACTTATTTGTAGTTGTCAAACCACGTATCCGCGTGATCCCAAGTCCGTCGGTGCAGACAGAGTGCGGCAATGGCTAGACGCTACCCAGGGTGAGCGCGACAGGATGAGGTCGGCCGGACGACACACCATCATCCTGCATGTGGACAGTCTGAGGTACGCGAAGCACAACACGGACGAGGTAGCAGGGAAGTGGATCCGGACGATGGCGTTTCTGCAGAACACCACAGTAGACACGATCAAGGAGGCGGTGAAGATATGGGCGGTGTGCTTCCGGTCACAGTGTATACCCTGGACCAACGGCGGGTGTCAACAGTGTTGTACATTATCTGACGATCGGCAGCCAACCCAAGCTTTGGTGCGGCTGACTGTGGCACTACTTTGCATACGTCATCACCCATACGACCAATGACGCCACTATTGAACGGCGGTCGTTGTGTAGGTGCCACCGAGTATTTGCCCACAACAGCCGGACAGTGTTTCATGCGGCATGTACACCGTACTGAACCTAGAGCATGTCCTAGAACGGTGCGCGCCGGGCCTGCTCTGGGATACGAACGCCGGCCGGCCGAACGTTGACGTTCCTGGGGGGGCAGCCAACCCTGCCCGAGCCCAGCCCGAAGCGTCGTTGAGCTTGCCGCGTGGGCCCCCCCGGTCTGACGAACTGTGGGCACCCATCAAGCTGTCCCATCACGAGCCGTGGTACAGCGTGGGCGATGCCAAGGCGTGGAGGGCCGTACATCCTGCAAATCTCTGCATGCAGTGGGCGGAAGACGGAGGGCCACCTTTCCACACGGATGAGGACAAGGCGGTAACTGAACTCAGGGACTCAGTTGACGAACTGCCCCAGGACAAAGATGGGAAGCCGTGGAAAATCAGGTGCGAACTCTGCGCCGCCCAATGACCACCTGTTCTACCACGCATACTGCCCGCGCACGACTGGCAACTGTCTCCAAATCATGCTCTGATTACGATAAAGTCTGCAAATCAGAAGTCGTCATCTGCAGGCCGTTAGTACTGCAATCGAGGTGGATGAACGCGAAGCATATGGACCCGCCTTTGTCTATATGGGCGCAGCATCTGTGCAAGCGGTCTTCAGGACGGACTCGGCAGCGGCCAAGCTCGGGCGATACTCGGCCCGCCAGGAGGGGGCGGTCACCTCGGCGAGGGGGCAGCCGAGCTGATAGAGGGACCAACGCAAGTGGCCGGCAGGCAACCAGTCAGCAGCCGCACCGGGGACGTGGTAGCGGCAGCTCTCGGGAGCGGGTAGGGGCGAACGCAAGGACCGGTTTGCGTGGCCGTTCGGCTGGGCGGGGACACGCCCCGCCTAAAGGGAGATAACTGCAAGTACAGGGGTAACCCTGCGGGCGCCAATACAGAAAGCCGCCGGGGTTGGGGGGGTGAAGTCCTGACATTCCGGTATAGTGCAACAAGCGATCGTTTGCCATGGTGTACGTGGGGGAGTATTGGACACACGACCTGTTTCTGTCAGGGTATGCTTGCAGTCTCGCTAGTGAGCATGCTGCACAAGGTGTAATGGTCACTACGTGTACTGATCAATCGCAGTGGATACAATGACGCCATGTCGCCGTCGACATATCATCGCTGCCACGCAGACCGGCGATGGCCGCTAGCCCTGCCAACGAGAGACGCACCCTCCAGTTCCGGAGCCTCCTGAGCCCACTTCTGCACTGCAATGTGGGCGTTCCCAGTGTCCAACGTACCGTACAGTAGTTATTTTGCAGTTTCAGCATCGCTGATCGGGGAGTGCGTGGCTACAGCGTTGCGGGTGCTGTGCTGCACACCATTTTCAACTTGGTGGACTTGGATGCGAAACGAGGCTCGCAGGCTCACAGATGCGCAGTACATATAGCTGAGATCCCATCCCATGCGTCTAATTATATCATGTATGGTCAACGTTGCGCACGATACTTCCCCGCGAGACAGCGTAGACAGTTGTGCCCTATCTTTTTAGTCCGAATTCCTAACGGACATGGAACACGCGCGGGTTGGGGCGATTGGCACGTCGTTGCCGCATTTGAGAGACTGTAAGAACAGAGGTGGATAAGATATTGTATACGCGTCGGCATCCGATGATTCAAACGGCGCGAACCGTTCGGACAAACATATATCGTAGGGGAAACTATGGAGACAGGGCACCTGCGGCCACGGCAAGTGTCCCTTGCGCTACGGCAACATTGCTACGCACCCGATGCTGAAGCCCGGTCTAGCACGTCATAAAGACGGACTCTACCAATTCTGCAAGCGTAGAAGTTTTCCAGCGTTGATTTTCTTGTGAATACGTACAGCGGGCCATGAGCATGAGCGGACAAACACGGCCTTTGGGCGATACCGCCGCGCGCGAGGACGCCGAGCAGAGCGTGGTTGAGGAGGTAGCAGTTGTTGTAGAAACGAGCGGCGCGTTCTCTGCCGCAATTGATGACAGGATGCTGCGGTTGGGAACGTTTAACTCGATCTTGAAGCGGAGCACAGATCAGATCCGCGCAGCGGGCAGGACCCTCGAGTACGCAGTGCGACATAACATATACTGGACCATTGTATTATTCAATGCGTGGATGCAGCATTTCGAGGCGCTGGAGCCAGCGTGGCAGCGCGTACATAGCAATGGCAGAACAGACGACGGGTCGGCGGTGAAGGAGGCCGGGCTCATGAAGCTCATATCGTTCTCTGGAGATCGGAAGGGTATTAAGGTGAGTCATGAGCGTTTCGGGCAGAGCGTTCCCGAGCTTCATGAGGGGGACGCGGACGATGCGTAGACCGTCACTGAGTGGGCCACGCTGCGAGTGGTGAATACCTATCGAATGCAGGTAAACATGGTAGGCCGGCAGCAGCCACCCCAGACCATCATAACAGAGGTTTCATCCCCAAGGCGTGGCTCGAGCCCAAGTGCAGAGGCGGGCTGCAGCACTGGGTCGTGGCGCGGACAGACAACAATGCGGGAGTACACAGGCAGATTGGGAGCAGCTGACCTGCAGATCCCCGCAGGTACGACACTACATACAGTACTCGCACCCACCATTGGACTCGCATACACCATCACTGCCATTGCATACGCCTGGGAGATGCAACCATCGAAGCTGAGGCAAGCTGAGGCGAGATTGGTGTGCAGAGTATGAAGCTAAGAACCAAGTCGAGCTCCTGCGACTGGTGGTGCACTCCATGCACAACGAGCATCCCAGAGTCCTAGCACCAGAACGGCCCGGAGGCCCGACCAGGTTTGAGTACTCCAACCATCCTGTCAGAGAGGGCGCCACTTGCGAATGGGCCCCAACGGGAACATCACTGCCACACTACCTGCTCCTACCCACAACGACGCGACGTGAAGCCGCACCAAATGAGCAGATGGCAGAGCTCATGGTGGACGTGCAGAGGGGGACCAATGGGTACTCCAAGACGCTGCAGCTGCTTCGGAAACCCATCCCCACCAAGAACAAGGCAAGCGCCGCCTCGCAGCTGTATCCGTCACCCCGCTTCCTACAGCTGCTGGCGTGCGCCCGGACGGTACATCTGATGTTGCGGAACGCACCAGAGCTGTGTGGGGACGCGGTGCGGGCACCACCAACCCTGGTCAGAATAGCAGATGCATGTGTGATACGACCTATGACGAGTGGCAGCAAGAGCTCTGACAACCTATACCGCATTCAGGATATGGGTCTCATGGGACAGTACTGTGCCGCTGCACAACAAGTCGAGGGCCTGGCGTGCGTATACGCTGCAAAGAAGTGGCCGGGAGTGGATCAGGTGCACTCCCATGCCTTCATTGCAGTCCTGTGAGTTTGGCAGGCCTCACCAACAGGGCCCTTGATCTGGCGGTCCAGTCCGCTTCACGGTGTAACACCGTCGTCGCAGGCGCGTGTTTGGTACATGTACCTCATCTGAGCCGATGCAACACTGTGCAGGCGCCATCAGTACTGGCATCCTACGAGGACCTCACGTTGGGCCTCATCCAACACTGGCGATGCATTGGCAGACGTGGCTCAGCGGTGGATAACGAAATCCGCGGGTATGCGAGGCTCTTGATGGCTTTCTCCAATTACGTCAGGGATGATACGATAGGGGTGGAGGAGCTGGACGCGGGAACGCCCGAGTGGGACGGCGTGTGGGAGTGCTGGGCTGCCGCGAATATTGCGACGCTGATAGTTGTTCAGGGTGCGCCTCCGTGTTTTGCCTGGAGGCACTATCACACCCACGTACTAACCCAATCTGAATCCCGCGTCAAATTGCTATGAGGACAGGCAGTACGGCATCCTAAACAAAATTACCGTGTGCAGCGAACCTCATCTTCCCCTTCACCAGCGGATCGGCGCCTAAACTAAAGGCCATTAAGTTTGCAAGTTCGGGCATCGATACCCGCTGGTGGCAGTGGGCATTCGTTGCAGTAGAGTGGTTCATGGAACACAAGGGCGCAGATGGAGGTTCGGCTGCCGTGTGGTTTACGCAAGAGGTGAAGACAGCGTCACTTGCGTCGGCAGCCGATGTCCACAACCTGGCTAAGGCTTGCATTCAACGCCTGCTCGATGATCGGGAACCGACCATGCTTGTGATGGTGGAGGGAGCAGACCTGCAGCGCAATGGGCTACGTGCACCGCCGCCAGCACCGCCACCTGCACCGGCGGACTCGACGGGGGACGGCGATGGCGATGCGGGTGGCAAGCCTGCAGGTGGTGCACGGAAGCCCCGCAAACCGCCGGCGGGGAAGAAGAACAAGCCCAATAGATCAGACATGACACCACGAAGGAATCCGGGGCGTAGAAGCAGGGCGACCGTTCCCTCACGGGAGGGCGGCGATGCGGGGGGAACTGCCGCCGCGGGGGGTTCCGCTACAGAGGGTGCGCTTCTCTAGACGCACACCCTTTCTGGAGGCACGCTGTCCGTGCAGCCCACATAGACGAGATGACTGCTGTAAACAGGGTCCTCTCGTGTGACATGATGCCATACCACGCGCCACGTGCCCAGAACACTGCAAGTATCACTGGCTGCGGCGGCCGTGTGAAGGCACCGACTTTCTGTAACTGCCGCTGCAGGGCGCAGGACCATTGGTGCAGCCTTTGTGGATCTCACTCAGGACGAGCGGATAGTTGTGTCCGTGGAGCGCCCTCGCCACCTGGAGCCCGATACACAACTCTCAGCGAAGGAAGAAGAAGACAGGGTGAAGGCACAAGTTGATGCGGTTATGGCTTTTTTCACGGGTGCCAGCACCCTCACCCCCGACAACACTCAGCCATGGTTTGACTTAATGGTGCAGGCTGTGCAGCTGGTCGGGGGGGGGTCCATGACCGAGGAGGAATTAGCTGAAGCTTGGGGTGAATGCTGCGACCGCCCCCAGGCGACCAGTGAGCCACAGGACGCGGCGGGCGAGACAGACAAAGACGACAGCGAGGCGGACCGGAGCGGCCCTGCGCCCCACTCATCAGAGGCTACAGTTTCGGAGGACGACTTTGATCCCGCTGCAGGCGGGAGCCGCATGACGGCGCAGCCCCCAGCCCGGCCCCCATCGGCGAGGCTACGCAAGCGCAAGGTAGAGGACTTGCCTCCAAGCGTGGACCCGCGGGCCACGGGAGGGAAGGGAACGTACCACAGACGGCTTGCGCGGCGCAAGACACAAGAAGAAGGGGATAGGGAGGCCGGTACAGCCCTAGAGGATGACGCGGGAGAGCGGCGGGATGATGAACAAGGTCCTGACGAAGTCTGCGGTGAACAGGGCAAGCGAGCGCGGGAGAGGAGGGGAAGCACGATGAGGGTGATGCGGCTGATGCGGCAAGAGAGGGTGGTGAGGCGCAAGCAGAAGAAGAGGAGGCCCATCAAGACAGGGGTGCAGCAAGAGAGGGCGGTGAGGCGCAAGTAGATGAAGCAGAGCCCAATGACGATGGGGGTGATCAGGGGGACGCGACCGCATGAACGGCGGCCTGTTGCATACTCGGTTCTGCCATGCCACTGTAAATCGTTGCCTTGACACTGCAAGGTTACCAATCCAATCCAAAACAACCCAATCCAAGTTACTGCAGCGTGTATCACAGCGACAATTTGTTTTATTGACATGCTTTAGGTACAATCGGCGTTTGTTATGGTTGTGTATGGTTGTACTCAATGCACACATCAGCGGCGATACCCTTTGGTGACATGTCTAGATTTGCGGTACTGCACACATGTTTGTTACATGTCTACAGCGATGTCTGGTTAATCCGGCCACCAATGCGCACAAAATTTGGGCCGGTTTAGAGAGGGAACCGGATTAACCATCCATGGTTAATCCGGTCCGCCGGTCGTGAGCAGGTGATGACCGGATTGCAAAGGCAGTGCGCGCACTGTGAATTCACATTGAGCAGCCCAGAACGGCGGGCACGAGTGATGCAAGCCCACAGCAAGCACTTGAACACTTTACACACCCCACAAAGCATGCAAAGAAGCTTGCTTCTAGTTTTGAAGCGACATGTGCACCATCTTGGTCACAATTTCATCTAGCGCTTTCACATCAGCTGGCGCAAATGCATCTGGCGCCGCTAAGGCATACTCATGCAGATCACGCGCACACACAAGCGCCTGCGATGCATTCAGTTTAGGTTCTTTAAGATTGTCTGCCTCATCTGCATCTGAGTCAGGCTGCTCTGTGTCCTGCGTCATCACCACTTGCACAATCTCATCTGCTGACATCCCTCCGAACACCCCTTCACAGCAATCGTAGTTTGTGTACTCGCTTGCGCTTATAAGCTCGTCCCCCTCGTCCAGTGCATCACCTCTCAGGCCACCTGCAAGCTGCTTAAGCGCTGATGTCAATTGCTGCAATGCAGCTGCATGGGGCAATTCCTGCTCTGATCGCGCGACACGCGGTGGTGCTGCATGAATGTCTGCATCCAGCTCGGTGAGCAGATTGTCAAGGTTTTCGTCGTCAAGCTCTGCTTGCGCTTGTGCTGCGTCGTTCGCTTCAAGCACTTGTGCCTGCTCTGTGTCTGCCACGGGCTGCTGCTGCTGCGCTGCTGCTGCTGCTTGCGGTGACGATAGCCAGTCCTCGGGAAGGATACCAGCTTTGCGCCAGCAGTTGCGGATGGTGGTGGCTGTGATATCTTCTGTCCATGCTGAATGCGCCCAGCGCATCATCTGATAAAAGTTTGGCCGCAGCTGCTTCAGACTTTTGCCAGCGTTGGCAGGATTGTTTGCAGCTTCGAGGAGCCATGCGACCAAACGCCGTCGGTAGTGCGCCTTCTTTGCAGCAATGATGCCTTGGTCAAGTGGCTGCGCATGGCTGGTAATGTTTGGTGGCAAGAAAATAAGCTTGATGTTCGTCAGATTGACGACGTTGAGCCCATGCTCTTCTTCTACGTCGTGATTTGGTATGGTGTGGGTGGGAGCGTTGTCGGTGAGGAGCGCTATCTTGCGGCCGGTCCTGCAAACGTTGCAAATGTCACACACGCATTCACAAAGCATTGCTCGATCCGTCCAGTTGATATGCTGCACGGCAACGTACCCGCGCAGCTTTGAGTTCCAATCCAGAAGCCACTTGCTGAACTCGTTTGTGGTCATCCATGCAGTTTTGTTGTTGGCGTAGCGTATGCCCAGATCACGCTTGGGGTGGAACTTCTTTGGGAAGCTGCGCGGGCGCTTTGCTTTGCCGATAATGAAGAGCTCACGCTTTTCGGTGCCGCTTGCATTGCACGTCAGCGAGATGGTGACGCGCTCTTTCTCAGCCTTTCTGCCACTCTTCTTTGCGCTTGCCAGAGTGCGTGTTGGTGGCTGCCGCCAGAGCAGTCCGGTCTCATCTTGATTAAAGATGTCGTCCTCTCCGTACCCACCTTCTTTCAGCAGGAGCGGAACGCTCGCACGGGCCAATGCCACGCCTGCCATGTCTGCGGCACCAGCCTCGCCATGCAGCTTGATGGACCGAATGGCCCATCGCTTTTAGAAACCTTGCAGCCAGCCGCGCGAGTACGAAAACCCTTCTGGCACGTTGCACCGTTTCCCAAACGTCTTTGCTTGCTCGATGAGAAGTTCGTCTGTGACGACGAGGTCACGCTGCGATTGCGTCTGGAACCACAAGTGCAAGGCCTCCTCCATTTGTGGGTGCTTGGCTTCACGCTGCCGAGATGCAGATGCAGATGTTGCTTTCGCAGCCGCCTGCCTAATTTTGTCTGCTGTCTTCTTCCAGTCGTTGACTGTGGCTTTGCCTGGCGGCGGCTTGTCAATCTGATCTTTGTTTCTGTTTGAGTTGACATGCTCAGCAAGCTTGATGCCAAGATCTACAGCGCTAACTTTGGGGTTTCTATCGCTATAATCTAAGAGTCACTCCTTCTCAGCTGCTGTGTATGCTTCATGCTTGCGCTTCTTGGTGGGTGGTTCTGCCATGATCTATCACATCCGCAAGTGCCGCTGAGAGGAGCTGCTGGACCGCAAGACCATCTTGTTCTGATTTAGCAATGTGTTGCAATGCGTGTGGGCCATTCGCGTGTGCATTGAGCCAGTGCAAAGCTGTTTTGAGCTCCGAGGGCCACAGGCTGGCCGGCCGGTTTACAAAGTCACGACTTATCGAGGGACCGGATAATCCAGACGGATTTCAACGGGAAATTTTTGTGCAAGTCGTTTTGGGCCGGATAACGGAGGGGACCGGATTAACCAAGACCGGATTAACCAGACATCGCTGTATAACTGCGGTACGGCACCTGCCATCCCTCCCCTAGTGCACCACACTGCCAGGTCCTCTTGTGGCAGCACGCGCTCTGGTAGCTGACAACTCTGCACTACTGGTCTGGCGCAGCCTGTAGGCTACATTCGCAGCAGGCTGTGTTCGGGTCAATCAAGCATGGTCAATCAAGCTGAACGGCACGACGGCCTCCGTGCGGCATCCGACATCATCGACTACAGGTGTGGCCGGCGAAGACAAGAAAGTCTCCCACACACTGCGAGCTGGCCCTTCGAACGTGCAGGGGTCGAGATACGTTTGGGACAGGCTCCTGTCCCATACCATGGGGCAGTCAAGGTGGGTCTCACCATCCTCGAGCCTGGGCGCCGGAGCTGCTCCCGGCAGTCGTAGGTCCCTGCATAGCATACTCCTGGTGAAGGTCGGCCAGCCGAGTTTGTGGCGGGAGTGCATATGGCGGTGAGGCAGTGGATATCCAGATGGGCAGAACGGACCGTGGGAGACTTCTGTTCAATGTCTCCGCCCCGTGGGGTGTGTCATTGACACTGTACGCAGTCGGGACCAGGAGTTGAGGCCACTTGGAGTCTGCCATCTCCTCAAACGCCTTATGGATGAGCCCAATTGCCACGGACCCCACCTCTGCCAACGTGGCAAACATATGGTCGGGATGCCTGAGCACCAGCTGCATGTGGAACAGCGTGTGGGTGCGTGCTCCAGGCGTGGCAGGCAACCCCTGGAGAGCCACGATCTCATAGTCGTCATCCCGGGTTCCGTACGAACGGCTCATCTCCCCCATGCACACGTCTATGAAATCTCTGACACCGCGCATGGCCCAGGCTTGGAACACTACAGAGTCGACAGCCCCAAGCTCCTCCCCCGTCTCATCGGCTCTCCCCCACAGCACGAAGTACAGGTGCAGCGGGGAGGCCGTAGGCAGGGCTTCGTACATTGGAGGTCGGCTCCAGTGCGATGGGTGCTGCGAGGCGTGCAGCGTAGGGGCATGCAGCGCCTCGCCGACGTCCACAAGCCTGGCCTAGGTGTACTGCCTGTCCAGACGCACTCCACCGTCCACTGTGCTGCCTGATCCGCTTAATCGGACCGCAGTCGCGACCGGAATGGGCCACAAGCCAACCACGGTCGGATTCACGCTGTGGAGGGAAGCACCGCGCGCAATCTCGCGCGGGAAGGCCGCCTCGGTCCACAGCACCCCGAAATCTACATCAGTTGAGGTAAACGACGTATCTAAGGCCATCGGTGGAGCCACAGTCCTTTCCATCGGCTCGCAATCACGGCGATCTCGCTAAGCGATGAAAGCGGCATAACATGCAGCCTTCCCGCAGCACTACGGAATCAGTCATCCCACTGTTGCATACAGATGTAACATATCCTGCCTCCGCGGCGTGTGTGCATCACACGCGAGCGACGTCGTCGAGTGCATCCAATGGGCGCCACCGGTGGACACCGTATGCGAACGTGGCTCCATTGGCTGGCTGCAAGGTCGGTGAAGCACTAGGTGAAGATCGCATCGAGCGCAATTCAGCAGAGGATGCTGCTATTTGACACCGTAAATCTACCACAGATATGGGCCCACAGACGTCAGAGCTGGGCGTCTAGCGCAGCAGCCACCAATTGATGGTGGTGACGAGTGGCCACCGGATAGTCGCGGCAGTGGCTTGGACGCGTAAACGTCGTTCAAATCGCGATCGCACGCGAGTCTAGACAGATCCTGAATAGACAGTGTAAGACCAAGATGCCTGTCTGATTAATGGTCTGGCTAATGCAGGCCTCTGCCCGAAGGCGCAGCATGTAACGCCTGACGACTGTCCATAGCCGCTGTTTATCAGCCGATGCTACTGAAGCCGTCACAACCTTCCCATACAATCGTTCAATATACATCTTGCCGATGTAGACCGTGTTTCGACGCTCGCAGCACCGCCCGGGATGCGTGTCGCCCCACGTTAGGTGCTTGGATGCCGCCGGTCACTCGAGCGACTGACAGTCTCCAGAGCTCCTCCTTGCTCTTACTATTTATCTTTACTAGATCATTTGGAGGTGACCAGTGCGTACAGCGGACTCCTTGCCAGCGGTGGCCAGCATTGTTGCGTGGACACGGAGACTGTCAGCTGCTTTGCATCCTCTATGCAAGCGGTCAGGTGATTCCCATCCCATATATCTAATTACTGTATTCGTTTCTAGTAAGGTCAGGTAAGGTCAGGCTACTCCTGATGTCATTTGTCGATCCGGTACCGCCACTCGTGTTAACCGTAGTTCAGCGGCACGCGACCAGTCCCTTGCGGGCCCGACGGACTTGACGACTCCTCATATCTGGAACCCTCTTGGTTCGAAATGGGATAATCGGGGCTGCGCCAAAGCGCTAAGCCAGTCAAGCTTGGGATGTGTTATCTGACTCGCTAGTGCGCTGTCGAGCCTTCGGCCCAGCGCTTGTCCAGCGTTATCTGCCTACAGTGCCTGATTAAAGGAACAAGCACATTATATATAATTCATCCATTATAACATGAAGATGCGATCGGAGCATGTCTGCCCCGTGGGCTTGTCCCGCCCGTCAGGGGGCTCGATAGCTTACTTTCGAGCCCCCGGCCCAGCGCTTGTCAAGCGTTACCTGTCGACGGTGCCTCTTACGCGTACAAGCACATGCTATCTAACATGCAGACTCCCCTTGATTGGAGACTTGTCCGGGTGTCAGGCGGGCGGCATACTGATCAACATTGGCGAGGCGCTGCGTAGGCTCATCGGTCCGAACATACCGTCCCCTTTGATTGCGCAGCATGAACAGGTCCGAACGTGACGTCCTGCATGACGGCCCCGTCGTCCGCACCAGCGGACGGACCGATTACGTCCCGGTTACGTAACCCACAGAACGCCATGCACGTGACGTCCTCATGACGGCCCCGCCGTCCGCATCAGCGGACGGTCCCATGACGTATCGGTTACGTCACCATCGGAACACCATGCACGTGACGTCCTCGTCTTGCGAGCCGCCATGTCGGCGGCTGATATGACGTAACCCAGACGTCCCCATTTCGCGTCACCGGCTCAATGCGTGACGGCGCAATGCCGTCATGCCAGGACTATCGTCATCCTGTGACGTCCCTAGGCCCTCTCGCGACCATGAGGACTTGTCAATGAAGGTGCCATGACGGCACCTCAGCGTCCTCGTGACATCATCAGTACATATTTTTGCGAGGACCCCGTGAGGACGTCCTCGCAGCACTGGCAGCATCGTTGTAGTGCACGCAGCCCACGCGCACACCAAACGCACAGTCAGCACTCGCCGGACCCACAAGCGGTCGCCGACTCGACACTAGCAGCCTGCGCGGGCGCGCCGGCGCGCGCTACGGCCATCTCTGAGGCCGCGAGGCACCGGTCCGAGGAGCTGCAGCCACAGCCAGCCCGGCAGCACGAGCGGTGTCCGGGAAGGGGGGCAGAGGAGAAACTGCGGACGTGCGCTGGGAGGAGGGAAGAGGGAGGGAGGAGGAGGGACGGGTGCGGTGGGGGGGGGGGGGCTGCAGGGCGAAATGGGTGGAGGGGGGGGGCCCGCAGGGCGAGATGGGTGGAGGGGGGGGGGGGGGGGGGGCACAACGCAAGCCTATGCGCGATGGCCTGTCAGTGCCGGCAGGCCGTCTGTGGGGACAGGAAGGCCCGGCAGCAGCGCCCGTCCGACCAGTCTAGCACGGAGGGGCGCGGCCGCCTGGGCTTGGCGCGCCAGCGCGCGGCACAATGTTTTGGACCAGCGCGCGGCACAATGTTGTCGATGTGTTGGTAGGCTGTCGAGTGATGTCTTCGTCTGCATGGTCACCTCCCATGTCCGCGCCACGGCGTGCCAGGTGTAGAGATTCCGACTGATTCAGATGCTATTTTCTGTCAGTATTAATAGTCTCTTCGCCGGCTGAGCCTTGCGCTGCTCAGTTGGCACCGCGGTGACGGCTGCCCGAATAGCAGCGTGCGTCTGCCAGCCTTCCGAGCGCGCAGCACGCGCATAGCCCTCGCAAGTAGGTCTATATACTGCATATAACTAGATATTCGTAGTCTCGACGACAGGATCCCCAGAGCCTGAGCCTACTCCTTCTGTGGGTGCGCCAGCACCAGGTGCACAGCACCACTTTCTGGCTCGCGCGATCCGGCCATAGATCCGCGCAAGCGATGGACGGCAGTCCAGCCAACTCAGCATCGAATCAGCAAATCGTCTGCTGCGATTCCGCCCAAGCCGTGCCCATGCTGCGGCACGCTGTTCGGGACGCAGCAGCAGCTGCTGCAGCACTGCCGCAGGCAACACGCTGGTCACACGTTCTCGACAGCAGACCTCGCCCAGCTGAACGGAGCCACGTGTCACTTCTGTGCGAAAGTGTACTCACGGCTCGGACTGGGTGCACACGAGAAGCGGTGCCCTTCGAACCCCCAACGGCGCAGCAATAGCACTGCAGGGCACCCCACGGCACAGTGCAGCCATGGCCCCGCACAGCTTTCTCACCGCCGCACCCAGCCTTTAGCACAACCGGCGTTCGCCAATCCGCACTCGACAGCCCGTCCCCGCTCGCAGTCGGTCATGCGCTGCGGCGTGGTACCCCACGAGGCCGCCTCGGGGCCTGCGTCAGCACCGGCTGCAGATGGGAGGGGAAGCAATGCCCGGCCACATAGCCTGCCGCCCGCCAGCCGCCTCGCGCAGCACCTCCCGGGCATGAATGGCGAGTACGACGGGAACGGCGGGTCGGCAGGCGGCCGTCAACCTCCATGTGACGTCCCGCCGTCACCTGCCCCACCTCCATGTGATGCTGTCATGCATGACGCCGGCGCAGTTGCCTGCCAGACCGACGCGACCCCCACTGCGGCACCAGACGTCGTCATGCATGACACCGCAGCCGACGCCGGCCAGCTTGCGTGGCAAACACCGGCCGAGTCCGCCGGTCTGCCTGAGCCTGCCACGCTAGTCAGCCCCGCTCACGCAGGGAACCACGCCATGGTCGCCCCTGAGGTCACGCAGCCCAGCCTCGACGCCCAGCCGAGTCCGCCCGGGCCGCCATCGGGCCTGGCCGAGTCAGGCCTCTCCGGCCTGCGCATCGTCTCCGCGCCCGCCGACAGCGACATGCAGGACATCGGCACAGACTACGCCTGGGTGCCGGCGGCAGCCGCACCGGCCGTGGAGGAGGCTGCCTCCAGTCTGCCATTGTGCATCGGCGAATGCACATGCCTGCTGGTATGACATCCGCACGAAGGGCAAGAGACTTGGGCCGTGCTGTGCAACGGCGGCCAGTATGGCGGTCCGATCGCACAGATTATATGCATTGCGGAGTCCCACTTGGACGGTCACAACATCGGGGTCATGAAAGTCAGGGTACAGTGCATAGCAGGGGATCTCAGCTCCCCCAGAGGTGCCGACACCGGCCTGCAGCGGGGCAAACGGGCTGGCTGCATCCGGCAGCGTCGCCAGCACGCAGATGCCCGCCAGGCGCATCAGCGACTCACCGATCGCAATCGGCCTGACGCCGCCTGCCGGCTTGGCGAGGGCGATCAGGCGGCTGGCTTGGAGGAGAGCCGTGTGGGGGATGCTCCCCGACAGGAGGCCATTAATCAATTGAAAAAATGGCGCAGCGCGGCGCGGATGCGTGGGTCATGGAGCGCCACGGCGCGGATGTGCTCGTTTGTCCACCCACTGGGCCATGCTGCCGTGCACCGCGACAGGTTCAGCACGATCTGATGGAATAGTTCCTCCCCGATCTCTGCGGCGGGAGGCGGGAGGTCAGCGGTGTGCGGCAGAACGGGCGGCGGGGCAGACGGGTGCAGCTCCCGCAGCGCTGCTATAGTGGCAGCATCAGCGGCTGCCAGGGGGCTGCTGTCCAGGCAGCGGGCCGCGCGCCCGTCGTTGCCGTTGCGGCAGTGCCTGTACATGCGCCCTGCCAGCTCTTGGTCAGCCAGCAGCGCTGTCCGAGTGCGCTGGGGCTGCGCATCGGCGTCAGCATCTGGCGGCGCGGCAGCACGACGGCGTTTATGGAGGTCACGGATGCGCGCGAGGACCCGCCGGCGCTGACCGCTGCCGCCGCGGTTGTCTTCAAGCAGCTCGGTAGGGAGCATCAATAGCTCGGTCATGTGCTGCTGCTTGCTCGCATCATGCTCGCGCTTGACGGCATCGTGGATGGCCTCCAGGCAGTCGGCCGTGGCCGCGGCAAAGACGTCAGTGACTGACCTGGGGAGTTCTTGAGGCACCCTGACGTCGCGGTATGGCGTAGCCACGCCCGGAGAGGCAGCCTCCTCCACGGCCGGTGCGGCTGCCGCCGGCACCCCGGCGTAGTCTGTGCCGACGTCCTGCATGTCGCTGTCGGCGGGCGCGGAGACGATGCGCAGGCCGGAGAGGCCTGACTCGGCCAGGCCCGATGGCGGCGCGGGCGGACTCGGCTGGGCGTCGAGGCTGGGCTGCGTGACCTCAGGGGCGACCATGGCGTGGTTCCCTGCGTGAGCAGGGCTGAGTAGCGTGGCAGGCTCAGGCAGACCGGCGGACTCGGCCGGTGTTGGCCACGCAAGCTGGCCGGCGTCGGCTGCGGTGTCATGCATGACGACGTCTGGTGCCGCAGTGGGGGTCGCGTCGGTCTGGCAGGCAACTGCGCCGGCGTCATGCATGACAGCATCACATGGAGGTGGGGCAGGTGACGGCGGGACGTCACCTGGAGGTTGACGGCCGCCTGCCGACCCGCCGTTCCCATCGTACTCGCCATTCATGGCCGGGAGGTGCTGCGCGAGGCGGCTGGCGGGCGGCAGGCTATGTGGCCGGGCATTGCTTCCCCTCCCATCTGCAGCCGGTGCTGACGCAGGCCCCGAGGCGGCCTCGTGGGGTACCAGGCCGCAGCGCATGACCGACTGCGAGCGGGGACGGGCTGTCGAATGCGGATTGGCGAACGCCGGTTGTGCCAAAGGCTGGGTGCGGCGGTGAGCAAGCTGTGCGGGGCCATGGCTGCACTGTGCCGTGGGGTGCCCTGCAGTGCTATTGCTGCGCCGTTGGGGGTTCGAAGGGCACCGCTTCTCGTGTGCACCCAGTCCGAGCCGTGAGTACACTTTCGCACAGAAGTGACACGTGGCTCCGTTCAGCTGGGCGAGGTCTGCTGTCGAGAACGTGTGACCAGCGTGTTGCCTGCGGCAGTGCTGCAGCAGCTGCTGCTGCGTCCCGAACAGCGTGCCGCAGCATGGGCACGGCTTGGGCGGAATCGCAGCAGACGATTTGCTGATTCGATGCTGAGTAGGCTGGACTGCCGTCCATCGATTGCGCAGATCCATGGCCGGATCGCGCGAGCCAGAAAGTGGTGCTGTGCACCTGAAACACATCACTTGGCAAGGCCCCTCGAAATCGGACCTGCTCAAGCAGCACGTGCGTACGAGTGTGCTAAATGTCTTTCTGATTGTTGGGCTGCTGCCGCAGCGTTGATCTCCATGTCCACGCCGCCACCCGTGCCATCACCCTCCTCTCGCCCTTGCCGGTCTCCGGCCGCCACTCTGCCGCAGCGTTCGGTGGAAGTGACTACGGCACCGGCTTCAGGTGGCCGGCTATATAGGGATCCTGATTATAAGACAGCCCTCGAGTGTGCAGCTGTCTATACCTAATGTTTTCCATCACTAGATTGAGAATACAACATGAGTCCAGATAACGGGGCCGGCAGTGTCCGCGTGGCTCGCAAACGCGAGCAATGCATTCAGCATGCATGCAAGGTATGCACTCTTACATCGAGGGGCTCCGAGCCAGCGCACCAAGCGAATGTACAACTAGATTCTAGCCTCACATGCTACCCAGCAGATGCGAGCCGGCCAGGCGATCACCTGGCACGAACTTGTCGTAAACCAGTGGACCTCAGCCCTAAGGGCATTGTGGGATCCTGTGCATGCCGTAGCTATGCGCAGGGGTCGGTGCTGTCACATACCTGTGCTGGTGTACAGGCTCTGCTGTAACAGCTCCTCTCTCTCTTTCTCTCGTTGGATGGATTGCACGTGAGTCTTAGCAGAAGAAGATTGGTTACACTACGATCTGTAGAGCCTATATAAGTGTTCAATCAACGTCTCATGCGGATACGATCAGAATCATTGTCTGCTCGCATGCGATTTGCATGCATTGCTCGTGCATATGGTCAGCCATTGGTGCATGGCTTCCCATAGCCACTCCGTATCAGCACCGTGCATCCACTCCATGCATGGTCACCGTAGTCCTGTGCCTGGCTGGATCACGACACAAGTGGGTGTTCGATACAGGGGCTAGCTAATTACAAACACAAGGATGTCAAATTGAGGGAAAAGCTAGTAGCGGGAAATTTTTGCTGCGGAATGGCGGAAAAGTGATAGGTGTAGTGACCTAGGAGAGCGAACAGGCTGTTCTGAAAACAGTGGGGCAGATGCCGGAGAATGGCATCGGATGTCAGGCCATGAGAATTGGCGGTAGCGAGATGGTGCCAGCGCTGGTAGCGAGTCGGGATAAGGCGGAGCTATGGCATGAGCGGCTGGGGCAACTGAGCTATGAAACCATCCTAAGGATGATCAGGGATGAGTCGGTCACGGGATTGAACGTGACAGAGGCACAGGGCCGCGCAAAGCTGGAGGATACATGCGATCTGTGTGTCAAGGCAAAGCATGCGGCGGACTCACGCCCGGCGTCAGGGTCCCGAGCGACGGCACCGCTGGAGCTGGTGCACTCAGACGTGATGGGGCCGGTGAGGTCTGCATCTGTGGGCGGCAACGAGTATGTACTAACGGCGATAGACGAATACAATGGCTATGCGGCTGCTGTGCCGTTAAAGTACACGAGTGAAGCCAGCAAGCAGCTGAAGAACATCCTACTGGACTGGGCGCGCCAACTTGGGCGCGAGGTGAAGACCGTGCGGACGGATCGAGGCATAGAATATAAGAAGTTTGATGCCTGGTGCGAGTCTGAAGGCATTTATCGTGATCGATCGACTGCTTACACCCCTCAGCAGAATGGCCGTGCTAAGAGGGTTAATCGCACGGTGACCCAGAAAGCTAGAGCGATGTTGCTGCAATCTGGCATTGCAAATAAATATTTGGGCTGATGCATTTGCGGCTGCAACGGCTGTCTATAATGTTTCGCCCAGAATGAAGCATACGATCACTCCGCATGAGCTGTTATGGGGGACAAAACCAGATGTCAGTTAGTTGCGGACATTCGGGTGCAAAGTGTTCTGCCAGCTCAACCCAAAAGAGTGCAAGAAGCTGTCTGCCTGGAGTGAATAGGGGCAGTTTCTGAGGTATGAACCGGGCACCAAGGGTTGGCGTGCTCTGATGTCGGATGGCACGACAGTTGTGCGCTGCTGAGGCCTTTAGGCCTTTACCAACGGGACGCCCTGCCTTCCCGTGAGCTGCCGCGGGGAGAGCGATGCGGGGCCGCCAGTGCCCTTCGCGCCCCACCCTCAGGCCCCTGCCGGGCGGCCGGAGGGGGAGGGCTGGTACGCCCTGCACTGTGGGGGGCGTGAGCCCCCGGGCTCTCATGTGCGGGGGGCCCGTGATGGAGTGCTCGAGTGGGGCCGGATGGAGTGGGGGTGCTGCTGTTGGGGGGTCGGTGGTGGCCGGTTTTGCTGGGATGGGCGGTAGTGCGCAGTTTGGCAGGTGGTTGCTGTGTGCGGTTGTGGCGTGGGTGCCGTGGTGGTGGGGTGCGGGAGCGCGCATGCGTGTGGGTGCGTGGGTGTGGTTGTGTCGGCTGTGTTGGTTCGTTGTGGCTTTTCACCTGAGACAGTTGTTGCTTGTTGCTGTTGTCTGCTTTCGGGGGTTTTGGCCGCCTACTTTCCTGCTGTTGCCCTCGCTGCCGGGCTGTTGCGTTCATCTTCGTGTAACACCAACGGGACGACAGACCACATCCATTCTGTCGCGGCGCGGCATGCCACGTCGGTGGCTCGGCAGCGACAGATCAAATGGGGTCTGTCGAGGTACCAACGCGCTGTTTTAAAGCCCGACAGTCGCGAGCGCGCAGAATGGGCCGATTCCGCCTGCGTACTGTCTTATTGGGTATCTAATTCGTATGTTGTCAATACTCTGTGTGTTGGGATCATTGCAGCCTTTGTTGCGGATGTTCAACGGAAGTTCTCTGTCTCGTGAAGTTTGCGCTGGCCGCAGCACTGTCAACATACGCATTTAACCACGGCAGATAACTATATGATGAAGTCTGATCATTGTCGTTGTGATTTCCTCGTCGACGGCGACTCCGGTGACGAGCTGTCAGCTTGTGTTTTGGCAGTCAGAAACTTGACTCGCACGCAACCCCAAGCACGCGCTCAGAGTATCGTTGATCTCCGGACTTCGTTCGGATCATAACTTCTAGCAGATGTTGATCCTGCCAGTCCACCTAATCCCTCTGTCTGGCCAGACTCCAGTGCGGCTTTCCACATGACCAAGGAACAGACTCAAAAAACGGAACAGAGGACCGAACACCGCCTGAAATATATCTATGATAAGTGTAGATGATATTGCAATGCTCGTTTCCCTCATTCGCGGGTGCTACATGCGGATCGACAGAATGCGTCTCATCTGTGTGCGACAGAATAGGCACGGCAGATATTCTGCGTTCTGTCGGCCCACAGACCGCCGCTGCCTGACGTGGCGTGACGTGGCGTGCCACGCCAGCCACCACGTCGGTCAAAACGACAGAATGGCTGCGGTCTGTCGTCCCGTTGGTAAGGGCCTTTATATATCATAGTGTAACGCACCACTGCTGAATCACATTCCCATCAAGATCTCATGACATGACAATTGTTTGCACATAGCTTGTCATGTCCCACAGGTAGTTGTTACTCACGTTGTACATGCATGCGTTTCTGAACCTATCTGCCCTAAAGATTCTGCAGGCCTGCATAGCTGCACTGCCTGAGCTCGTCCCTTCATCCAGTTCGCACATGGACCACAACACAGTAGCAGATGCTGTCCTGCCCACCCTTGGGCCATAACACAGGATTGTCATGACCGCACTTTCGGGTGAAGGTTTGGAGATTTGTGTCGTAAACCAGTGGACCGCAGCCCTAAGGGCACTGTGGGATCCCGTGCATGCCGTAGCTATGCGCAGGGGTCGTGATGTCACATACCTGTGCTGGTATACAGGCTCTGCTGTGACAGCTCCGCTCTCTCTTGGTGGATAGATAGCACGTGAGAATTAACAGAAGAAGAGTGATTACACTACGATCTGTAGAGCCTACATAAGCGTTCAATCAACGTCTCATACGGATACGATCAGAATCAATGTCTGCCTGCATGCGATCTGCATGCATTGCTCGTGCATATGGTCAGCCATCGGTGCATGGCGTCCCATAGCCACTCCGGATCAGCACCGTGCATCCACTCCATGCATGGTGACCGTAGTCCAGTGCATGGCTGGATCACCACACTCCCCCTAGACTAGGCTTGTACTACCGCAAGCTGTAGTCTATCTCTGAACTTTGCCAGTGCTGGTCCCGCCAACACCTTCGTAAACATACCAGCCAGCATGTCTACCGTGCTAACCCAGCTGATAGTGAATTCATCGAGTTCTACGAACTCACGGACTCTCAGGTCCCTTAATTACTGTCATGAAACCGGGAAGTCAGTGAGCACTCGATGTAATTACACAGAGGTGCGACATTGACATGCAGTGAGCCAGCAAACACACCTGTGATGAAACGGGGAAGTCAGTGAGCACTCGATGATGCTCACCAACCACAGCTAGACTATATACATTCAACGTCTCGGAATCACAACTCTGATCATCAACTAGCATGGTACGTCATGCATTAGCCACTCGCACTATCCACTCAGCACTAGACTAGACAGCTTCTCTCAACACTCCCACGTAGTCTAGGGCACAACACCAAGCGTCTGGCGATGCCGTTCAAACAACAGCTGGGGCAATGGCTTTGTAAACACATCTGCTGGGTTCTCGGTCGTTGGCACCGGAACAAATCTCATCTGCTGTCGCTGGACCTTCTCTCTCACATGATGATACACAATCTCTATGTGCTTCGTACGTGCAGCTGACAAAGGGTCCTCAATCAAGCACTTCGCTGCTCGATTGTCAATGCCCACTGGTATACATGTAGACCCCAATCCCACTTGTGGAGCCAAATCAAAGAAGTATTGGACTTCCTTAGCAACTTCTCCCGCTGCTATATACTCTGCCTCAGATGACGAACGGCTCAATGTTGGCTGCTTTGAGGACTTCCATGACACACTTCCTAGACCGCATTTAATCACAAAACCTGTGGTCGATTTGCGAGTCTGAACACAACCAGCCCAGTCAGAGTCACAATAAGCATGCAAGGCACATTCAGAACCACCTAAGCACAAGCTGTAGGAGACAATGCCATGCAGATAAGCAGAACATCTCTCAGCCGAGCGAAGTTGCTGCATGTTGGCTGAGCGGTGGACCTGGCCAGAAATGAAACTGCAAAGACAATATCTGGCCTGGTGTAGTTGGCAATGTGCAACAGTGCTCCCACAATGGACTTGTACTGTGAGACTGCTGCAACATCTGTGACATCTGACTCTGGTGGATCCTTGTAGACATTGGAGATCATGGGAATGGAAACAGGCCAGGCGTCTTTGAGCTCATGCTTATCAATCAACTTCTCAATGTGACGCTGCTGCTTCAAACAAATGGTCCTCTGGAGGCGGTTCCGTTGGATTGAAATTTGGAGGAAGTACTTCGACTCTCCTAAATCCTTGCCGGGGAATTTGGACAGAATTGCCTTCTTGACGGACTGAACGCTGGACAACTTCTTGGCTGCGATCTGAATGTCGTCAACGTAGCACAAGATGAGCATGAAGCCAAGCTGCTCTGAGAACAACATGAACAATGCGCCGTCACTCTTGTTCTGGACGAACCCGAGGAAGACAATGTGGGCTGAGAGTGTCTTATTCCAGACACGAGGAGCCTGCTTGAGCCCGTAGAGGCTCTTGTTGAGGAGACAGGCACGGCCGGTGCTGTCAGCAAAGCCAGCTGGCTGTTGCTTGAAGATCTGCTCCTCAAGGTCTCCTTGGATGAACGCATTCTTAATGTCAATCGCATGACAAACAAGATCGTAGCTGGCCACGATAGAGAAGAACAGGCGCACTGTGCTTGCGCGCACCACGGGCGCAAACACTGCATTGTAATCAATCCCTTCTTTCTGGTAGAAGCCTTTGATCACAAGCCGAGCTTTGTATCGCTCGATGGAGCCATCTGCATTGAGCTTTCGCTTGAAAACCCACTTGCATGGAATGACTCTGTAGCCTAGGGGAGCCATCATGAGCTCCCACGCATTCATGGACACCAGAGAGTTGAACTCTTCTTCAGCTGCTGTGTGCCAAAATGGCGCTTCTGGACCAGCAAGTGCTTCTTGCATTGTCTTGGGCTCCGGAGGGAGCCCTACAGCTGAAAATGTACCTGTGCATTGTGCGGCAGGCCATGAAGGTACCTCTGGTACAGCTCCTGAGGTGGCTGTCTGTTGCGCGCTGGGTTGCGCCGAGGCGTGGTTGGCTGGGAGCTGGGCTGCGGCGCTGCTGGCGCGGGCGCCTGATCCGCTGCTTCATCAACATCGAACAGTGGATTGCTCGCCATGAGCTGCTGCATCTGCTGTGGCTGCAGTGCATGCTGCTGTGGAGCCGGCTGCAGCACCGGCTGCTGAGTCGGATGTGTTACACAGTGATAGATCTAGGACTCAGCAGCGCCGAGGCAACAGACCAGGCAACATGCAGATAAACAGACCGGCCACCGCAAGCACCAAGGCCACGCGCCGCACGAGCAAATGCCAGAACGAACTAACGCCAGCGCGAAAGCCGACACGCACACACCACGCAGTACGACGCAGGCCATGCGCACACCAAACACACAGCTAGCACTCGCCGGGTCCACAAGCGGTCATCGACTCGACACTAGCAGTCTGCACGGGCGCGACAGCGTGCGCTACGGCCATGTCCGAGGCCGCGAGGCACCGGTTCCAGGATCCGTAGCCTCAGCCAGCTCGGCAGCCCGAGCGGTGTCCGGGGAGGGGCGCAGAGGAGAAACGGCGGACGTGCGCTGGGAGGAGGGAAGAGGGAGGGAGGGAAGAGGGAGGGATCGGGTGCGGGGGGGGGGGGGGGGTGGGGGGGCTGCAGGGTGAAATGGGTGGAGGGGGGGGGCTCTCGGGGCGGGATGGGCGAGGGGGGGGGGGGGGGGGGGGCGACGCAAGCTTATGCGGATGGCCTGTCAGCGCCGGCAGGCCGTCTGTGGGGACAGGAAGGCCCGGCAGCAGCGCCCGTCCGACCAGTCTAGCACGGAGGGGCGCGGCCGCGCGGGCTTGGCGCGCCAGCGCGCGGCACAACGTTGTGGACAGGTCGCGCATGAGTCGGATGTGTAGGCTGTGGTGACTGCTGCTGTTGCGCGACATGGTCCATCAGATCTGAAAGCGCTTCAAGGCGTGCATCACTCGCTGGAGCTGCTGACTCATCAAATCTGACATCTCTGGAGATCTCAACTTTGCCGCTGGGCAAGAGGACTCTAAAGGCTTTGAAATTGGGCTGATCGTACCCAAGAAACTTGCCTGCTGTCGCTTTGGCCGGGAGCTGGCCTTTCTTGCGCTTCTCTATTGGAATGCGCATGTGGCAGGTGCAACCCCAGACGTGCAGGTTGCTGATGTCAGGCTTCTTGCCCTTCATGAGCTCCCACGGGGACGCACTACCGTCACTGCTCATGATGTTGGACAGGTAAGCTGCATGCCTCACAGCTTCTACCCAATACATTCTGTTCAACCCTGCATCAGCAAGCAGGGCGCCACGAAGGTCTGACAATGTGCCGATGGCACGCTCAGCATGCCCATTCTCCTGTGGGCTGTACCCTGACGTCGGCTGGGAATCAATTCCGCGCTCCTCAAGATATTTCTGCACCTTCTGGGAGAGAAAAACTGTGTCGCGGTCGTACCGGACAGCACCGACGTCTGCTTTGTACCTCTTCTCAAGATGCGGAATGGCCTTCAGCAGCACATCAGCCGCATCAGACTTGTTGGCCAGTGGAAGCACAATCTTGTACCGCTGAAATCATCAACGATCACCAGGTAGTAGTGAGACCCGCTGGGCGATCTCACGAATGGACCTGCCATGTCGACATGCAAGCGCTCCAACTTGGAGGTCGCTCGCTCATGCGTGCTGGGAAAGGGAGCTCTCTTCATCTTCCCTTCCGCACATGGCGTGCAAACAGCTGTGGACTTCAGCTGCTTCTCAAATTCGTGCGCAGGAGGCAGTCCTTGCACGGTTTCGCCTCGAGACATCTTGGCAAGGGTGCTGAAGCCGGCATGACCATACCGGCGGTGCCTGAGCACAGCATCTTGGACTTGTGACGCAAGTGCCGTCTCGGGCATCTGATCTGAGACCTGTGGCTCACAGTCGACTTCGTAGAGGCCATTGACATTGGTGGCAATCAACAGCTGTTTGGATTTCTTACGAAGGATGATTCTGCCTCCTCTGCCGGTGTAGGACATGCCCGCATCATCAGCGCGGCTGAGGGAGATCAGATTGTGCTGCAACTTCGGAACGAGCAATACATTCTTAAGCGTGACACGATCACCATAATGGTTGATGACCTTGACGGTGCCGACGGCAGTGACTTCTTCCGTCTGCTCATTTGCCACAGTGCATGTGGTTTTCAGCGGCTGCGCATCATGGAGATACTCAGGCTGGTTCACCATGTGGTCAGTGGTGGCGGAGTCAAACAGCCATTTGTCTCTGGCTGTAGACACTTTGCTGGTGGAAATGCAAACGAATGCACTAGCTGAGCTGGAGGCCTGGTTGGCGTTGGATCCTCGGCCACGACCTCTGCCGCCACGGCCACGGCCACGGCCACGGCCACGGCCACGGCCTCTGCCACGGCCTCTGCCGCGGCTGGAGTCATTGTTGTATGACTTCTGATCGTTTTGCAGCTTGAAACACTGCAAGATCTGATGGCCTGGCTTGTGGCAATATTCACATTTTATCCGTTGCTGACTGGAATCAACTTGATATGCTCCAGAGTGTGACGTGGCACCTGAGCTGTCATGCAGCTTCTGATAGAAGGTGCCACGCAGATTCTCAGTGATGTCAGCAAATGAAGGCAGCGATTTTTGGGCTGAAATCGCCTGCGCCCAGGCCATGTAGTCTGTTTCATCTAGAGCGGCAAGGAACATTAGACTGAATTTTGCTTCTTTGAACAGCTGTGCAGAAATGAGCTCAGCACGGAGCTGCTCTGCTCTGGTCAGAAACTGATCAAGTGTCTCATCCGGTATCTTGCGAAAGGAAGCTTGGCTACGTGAGATAGCCATCTTTCTCGCATTGCTTACCCCGCTGAACTGTTTCTTCAGTGTGGCAGATCTAGGCTTTAGGCAACTGAGTGCAAGCTAGTCGTTGGTGTGGCCGCAGGTGCAGTGCAGCAATGCATGCATGAGACTGCGGGAGTAGGATGTTGATGCATAGATTTGCATGGTGATCAGCAAGTTCGCTGTCACATATAGGACTGACTGCCAGTTCACCAGTCGTTGTGTTTGACTGGCTGAATGGCAGGTACGTGTCTCTTGGACTTTGTTTGCATACTGCTGTGAGTTGGCATTGATACCTAGGACATTGATTGTGCTGTGTGCGAAGTGCAGGCTGTGACGTTGCATGTTGCTGCGGGCGAACATCGTAGACTCACAGTGCACATTCTGCCACAGGTGAGATCCATACAGCTTAAGTAGTGTACAATATGTGAAGCTGTAACAGTTGTGTTTGACTGGCTGAATGGCAGGCTGTGACGTTGCATGTTGCTGCGGGCGAACATCGTAGACTCACAGTGCACATTCTGCCACAGGTTATGGGGCCCGTCACGAGAGTGTGAACCCGCTGCGGACAAATTCCGTAGTTGTGCCGTAACTGGGCAACAAATCCCGACGCAATACGTAACTGTTTGCGTGGCCAGGCCGTAACTGGGTGGCAATATGGGGGATGTCGGATTTGGCAGTGGCGTGGGTCGGATCCAGCAGTTGGGGCGGGACGGTAACTTCCGTCAGTGGTTCGCCCACATGGAGGCAGCCCTCACCATGAAGGGGTGGGAAAGATGGCTGACCGAGGAGCCAGCTGAGGATGATGACGCCGGGGTAGCCGAGGACAGGAAGGCTAGGGCGGTCATTAAGTTCGGTCTGAAAGAAGCGTTGTTGAGAACGGTTCAGGGCGCGCAAACAACGATGGCGGCGTGGCAGGCGCTGCATCATGAGCATGAAGGGAACCAATACATGCGCAGACACGCCATGTTGCAGAAAGCAAACGACCTGCGACAAGGAGATAAGAGTGTCCAAAAGTACATTGATGAGGTCTTGATGCTCCGCGAGGACTTCGAGGACGCGGGCATGCAGGGTCAGGAAACTCTTCTTGTCAGTCAGTTTGTCAAGGGCATAAGACCGACATTGGGAAGTGTGGTTGGGCCACAACTGGGCGCGGATGTGCGGCGTGGAGCGTCATTGGAGGTCATCTGCGATACCTTCAAGGATCTCGTAACATTTCTGCCAGAGCGAAAGTTAACAGGGCATGCGGCCGCGGCGCGGGCTCCGACGCAGGGGCCATGCCACTACTGTGGTAAGGATGGCCACAGATGGCGAGCATGCAGAAAGAGGAAATATGACATGTCTGCGGGTCGGGAAATGAAGTGGTTCCGGGATCAGCAGCGTGAAGGGGCAGGTGGTAAGGAGAGTTCTCAGCCCGGAAAAGCACTGTCGGTCAGGGCAGATGCAAGAGTCGCAGCGGCGACTGTAACCGTCCGTGCAGATAGGCCGGACATGCTAGTGTTCGACACAGGCGCGACTCACAACTTTGTGAGTGACCTGAGCTTGGTCCACGACAAGGAGGACACGCCGGTTGACATTGTGACTCTAGCCGGGAAGGAAGAGCACGTGGTGGCATGCGCGGGCAAGGCGTTGCTGGAGATGGAGAATGGGTCAACTGTGACGCTGAAGCATGTGCTATGCGTGCCGAGCATGGACATGAATCTGCTGTCAGGTGGCTACGTGAACTCCGTCAACGGTTCATGGGAAGGCAGACGAGGTCAGCTGACAGTTCGTGATTCCGATGAAGATGTGGTGCTGACGGGAACACTGCGGGACGGGCTGTACTATATGAACTGTCACATGGTACCAGAAACGTCAGCCAATCGTCATCCAGCCCAGGCGTACGTGGCCAAGCAGGCGGAGCTGTGGCACAGACGCTACAGCCATGTGGGCATGCAGAATCTGCGACGCGCCGAGAAGGTGGTGACCGGCATGGGCGAGGTGAAGTGGCCAGCCGATGATGCTAAGGCATGTGAGATTTGTCCTCTGGCGAAGCAGCCGCGGGCACACTACCCCCGCTCAGACTCAGAGGCAGAGGCGCCGCTACAGCTTGTGCACACGGATATGATGGAGATCCGGGTGCCGGGGCTGAAAGGAGAGAAATATGCGGTGACGCTGCTGGACGACTACAGCCGCTATGCTGAAGTCATCTGTGTGCGCACAAAGGATCAGGTCGCAGAAGCATTGGTGACGCGCCTGAAAGAGTGGGAGAGGCAGCTGCAAACACCGCAGAAGCCTGTAATGTGGGTGAAAATTATTCGCTCGGACAACGGCACTGAGTTCAAGGGTGAGCTGAAGTGGTGGTGCAGCAAGCGGGGCATCATCATGCAGCACAGTGTGGCAAGAAGACCGCAGCAGAACGGCAGAGCAGAGCGGATCAACCGAACGCTGTCTGAGAGGACGCGTGCGATGCTGAAGGATGCGGGTCTGCCGAAGCGGCTTTGGGCACAAGCAATGGACACGGCAGCATATACTCGCAACCTGGTGCCGACAGAAGGCCAGAACAAGACTCCGCATGAGCTGTTCTGGGAGAAGGTGCCAGATGTGTCACACCTGAGGGTGTTCGGGAGCAAGGCGACGGAGCACATTCCGTCAGAGCTGCGCAGCAAGCTGGACGATGTCAGCAGAGACGTGATCTTCGTCGGCTACCCCAGACACATGAAGGCCTGGACAGTGATGCACAAAGCGAAGGGTGTGTGGAAGCTGTCGGACAGTGCGGATGTCTCGTTCCGTGAGGACGAGAAGCTGCAGCAGCCCAGAGAGCCAGAAGAGGCGCTGCCGGAGACAGAGTACGATGAACTCATCCTGTTTGATGACGAAGCAGGTGATGAGGACGCAGACCACGTGACTCTGGAGGACAGTGATGAGTGGTCACTGAGTGACGATGATTCAGATGCAGCATGGGACGGCCAGGGTGAGGACCCGGGGGCCGGTGCTGATGCTGAGGGGAACCCTGATGATGGTTCCGGTGACGATGGGCAGGATGAGCCCATGCATGATGATGGAGGCGGAGGGGCCGCTGGGGCAGGTGGCCAGAGGCGCTACCCGGCGCGTGCCAGAAATCCGCAGAATCTGCCGTACCAGGCTCAGCTGTTTGTGGCTGAGGGGGTGCAGACTGCAAGTGATGAAGACCTGCTGGTCGCACCGAAGTCGTATCAGGAGGCGATGAAGCGACCAGACAGGGAGGTCTGGGTGAGTGCCAAAGATGAAGAGTATGGCTCACTCAGGGGCAAGGGCGTGATCGAGGAATGTGATCTGCCGCCCGGTCAGAAGGCGCTCCCGTCGAAGGGGGTGTGCGATCTGAAGTTTGATGAGAAAGGCAACCTTGTGAGGCACAAGTACCGGCTCGTCGCAATGGGCAACCTTCAGCAGGAGGGGGAGTACGGCGATCTGTTCGCGCCGACGGCCCAGAGCGCAACCTTCAGGCTGATGCTGGCTCTGAAAGCGGCAGATCCCAAGCTGAAGCTGCGGCAGGTGGACGTGAAGACAGCGTTTCTGCATGCGGACCTGAAGGAGGTGGTGTACGTGCGCCCGCCGCCCGAGCTGCGGCAAGGCAACAAGGTGTGGAGGCTGCTGAAAGCTCTGTATGGGCTGAAGCAGGCGCCGCGATCCTGGAATGAAGAGCTGACAAAGGCGATGATCAGCGACAAGTACGCGGAGTCAGAGCATGATCCGTGCTTGTTAATTCGAGGGACTGGACGCGACAGGGTGTATTTCCTGGTCCATGTTGACGATGCTGCCATCCTGGTAGCTGAGGGGGAAGATGACAAGGCAGTCGCGGACCTCAGCAAGCACTGTGAATTGAAAGACCTGGGCGAGCTGAGCTACGTTTTGGGGCAGGAGGTGGCAGAAGTGAAGGGCCAGGGGGTGATGCTGAGTCAGGGGCAGTACGCCAAGCGCATGCTGGAGAAGGCAGGCATGTGGGACTGCAAGCCCAAGGCGACGCCGATGGAGGAAAGACACAAACTGCAGAAGACGTCTGGCTCGCCACTGACGGATGATGACCAGCGCAAGGCGGGCTACTCAGAATCGGTGGGTGCACTGCTGTACCTCTCCACTCACACACGGCCAGATCTCGCATATCCTGTGGGGGTGCTGAGTCGATTCATGTCGAGCCCCACAGATGTGCATTTCGCGGCAATGAAACGTGTGCTTAGATACGTGCGAGGGACCTGGGACTGGGGGCTGATGTACCAGTACAGTCCTCCACGTGGAGAGCAGGGGGTGCGGGCATACACTGAGGCGGACTTCAAGGAGCTGGGCATGCCAAGAGAGGCGGTGATGCGGCTCTACTCAGATGCAGACCTGGCAGGAGAGCTTGATGGTCGGAAGAGCACTTCAGGGATGCTGATGACGATGAACGGAGGGCCGATTCTGTGGGCATCCAAGCTGCAGACGGTGGTGGCGACGTCTACGAGTGAAGCGGAGTACATCTCAGCAGCAATGGCTGTGAAGGAAGCACTGTGGGTGAGGAAGCTGCTGAGTGATGTCTACGGTAAGGTTCAGTGCATGCCATTGTACTGTGACAACCAGAGTGCGCTTCAGCTGATGAAGCAGAGGACTGCTGGAGTAGCTGGCAGGTCCAAGCACATTGATGTGCAGTACCATTTCATTAGGAACAGGTACTTGCGTGGTGAGGTGTCGGTGGAATTTGTGTCCACTGAGGAGCAGAAGGCTGACATGCTGACAAAGGCATTGTCCGGGCCTATGCTGACCAATGCAATTGCTGGATATTTGAAGCCACCACCAAGCGACAGTGCTTGAGGGGGTGTGTGGCAGATCTAGGCTTTAGGCAACTGAGTGCAAGCTAGTCGTTGGTGTGGCCGCAGGCGCAGTGCAGCAATGCATGCATGAGACTGCGGGAGTAGGACGTTGATGCATAGATTTGCATGGTGATCAGCAAGTTCGCTGTCACATATAGGACTGACTGCCAGTTCACCAGTCGTTGTGTTTGACTGGCTGAATGGCAGGTACGTGTCTCTTGGACTTTGTTTGCATACTGCTGTGAGTTGGCATTGATACCTAGGACATTGATTGTGCTGTGTGCGAAGTGCAGGCTGTGACGTTGCATGTTGCTGCGGGCGAACATCGTAGACTCACAGTGCACATTCTGCCACAGGTGAGATCCATACAGCTTAAGTAGTGTACAATATGTGAAGCTGTAACAGTTGTGTTTGACTGGCTGAATGGCAGGCTGTGACGTTGCATGTTGCTGCGGGCGAACATCGTAGACTCACAGTGCACATTCTGCCACATTCAGCGCTTCCCATGAGTCTTTGGGAGGCTTTAAGGGGTCTATGATATGTATTAAATCATCGCCGACATTGCATGAAATTGCAAGTCGGGTGTCATTCAACTTTTGGTCATCCCCAGCACCAGTCGTAACAGCGTCCCAGCACTCGACACTGCGAAGCAGTATCTCCATGCGCTGGAACCACTGAACTGCATTGGCCTGGGTCAGCTCAAGGCCTAATTTGATATCCTTGGGGTGCATGATAACGCAGTGAAGTCGTTAAAAGCCCATAACCTGTCATGAAACCGGGAAGTCAGTGAGCACTCGATGAAATTACACAGAGGTGCGACATTGACATGCAGTGAGCCAGCAAACACACCTGTCATGAAACCGGGAAGTCAGTGAGCACTCGATGATGCTCACCAACCACAGCTAGACTATATACATTCAACGTCCCGGAATCACAACTCTGATCATCAACTAGCATGGTACGTCATGCATTAGCCACTCGCACTATCCACTCAGCACTAGACTAGACAGCTTCTCTCAACAATTACCCTGATGTGCTTGGAGCGGTCACTAGAGATGGGGTTCACTGCTAGCAAATTGGCACTTTTGTTGTCACCCCACAGAGTTGGCTTCACAGCCGACAAACCAAGATCAGTGCACAACTGCTTAGCGCATAGGCTTGCGACCCCCCCCCCCCACCCCCGCCCCTCCGCCCATCTCGCCCCGCGAGCCCCCCCCCCTCCACCCATTTCACCCTGCAGCCCCCCCACCCCCCCCCCACCCGATCCCTCCCTCTTCCCTCCCTCCCTCTTCCCTCCTCCCAGCGCACGTCCGCCGTTTCTCCTCTGCGCCCCTCCCCGGCCACCGCTCGGGCTGCCGGGCTGGCTGAGGTTCTGGCTCCTGGGACCGGTGCCTCGCGGCCTCGGACATGGCCGTAGCGCGCGCTGTCGCGCCCGTGCAGACTGCTAGTGTCGGGCTGACGACCGCTTGCGGGCCCGGCGAGTGCTGGCTGTGTGTTTGGTGTGCGCGTGGCTTGCGTGGTACTGCGTGGTGTGTGCGTGTCTGCTTTCGCGCTGGCGTTAGTTCGTTATGGCATTTGCTCGTGCGACGCGTGGCCTTGGTGCTTGCGGTGGCCGGTCTGTCTGTTTGCTTGTTGCCTGGTCTGTTGCCTCGGCGCTGCTGAGTCCTGGATCTATCACTGTGTAACACAACTGCTTAGCCCACATCACATCATTGGCTGCTGAGCTCATCGCAATAAGCTCTGCCTCAGTCGTGTTACCAGCCACAATAGTCTGTCTCTTCGAACGCCATAACACACAGTTCCCATGCATCTGTCGTGATCCAGCCATGCACAGGACTAAGGTGACCATGCATGGTGGCATACACAGGACTACGGTGACCATGTGTGCCAGGGTACACGGTGCTGATCTGGAGTGGCTATGGGGCAGCCATGCACCGATGGCTGACCATATGCACGAGCAATGCATGCAGATTGCGTGCCAGCAGACATTGATTCTGATCGTATCCGTTTGAGTCGTTTAGAGAACGCTTATATAGGCTCTGTAGATCGTAGTGTAATCAGTCTTCTGTACTGTCCGAAGTCTCACGTGTAGTCGCCTCCAACGGAAGACACAGTGCTGTCACCGGCAGATACCTAGACAGCAAGGTATGTGACAGCACCCTACCCCTGCGCATGGCTACGGCATGCTGAGGATCCCACAGGCCTTAGGCCGCTGTCCAATGGATTACAACATGGTATCGATGATGATTGTGGGTGTTCTTGTTATGTCTATTAGCATGCGAGAGAGTCCTGGGGGAACCTGCGGTTGCGGCTGTGCGTTTCGATGAGCGAGTCACACCACTCTAGCGTATAGCTGACCGTAGAGAGATTAGATACGGCTGATGCAGAATGCTACGGCGGAGCTGCATTATGCTTGTGTGCTGGTCACGCAAAGAGGCCTACGGGTCTGCGTGTCCTGCGACGTACAGTGATCGTTGCAGGACTCCACCATTCCGAGACGATTCAATAGCATCTCGCCAAGGATCTATCGGATCTGACGGTGTGGAGGGGGCTGTTAACCCTCCGCACCACCGCACTCGCTCCACAGTGCGTCGCGAGCAGGCCGCGGAGGGTCAGTTCATGCCCCACGGGGAAGGACAAGACGCTGGGACCTACGGGTATCTCAGTGTGAACCCTCTGCAGGCCGCCATGCCGAGCAACGCTGATCCTACGGGGAATGTGAGGCAGCGGTGCCCGGAGCGAAGCACGCGCAGCAAGTGGCTCAGGCTGCGCACTGGGATGCACACTGGGTTGCACACTGGGATGCACACTAGGAGAGAGTAGCTTGCTGGTGAACAATCCACTAGCACAGAATAGCCAGGCCCATGAGTCGGTCAAGCATTGGCTGTTTATTACTCTGCCAAAGGAGGATAGGGATTTTGTGTCCAACTGTAGCTTTTGTCGTGATCCAGCCATGCACCGGACTACGGTCACCATGCATGGAGTGGATGCACGGTGCTGATCCGGAGTGGCTATGGGACGCCATGCACCGATGGCTGACCATATGCACGAGCAATGCATGCAGATCGCATGCAGGCAGACATTGATTCTGATCGTAACCATATGAGACGTTGATTGAACGCTTATGTAGGCTCTACAGATCGTAGTGTAATCACTCTTCTTCTGCTAAAGTCTCACGTGCTTTAATCCAACACAGAGAGCGCACTGTCACAGCGGAGCCTGTACACCAGCCATGTATGTGACAGCGCGACCCCCTGCGCACAGCTACGGCAGTGCTTAGATCCCACAGTGCCTAAGTGCTGAGGTCCACTGGTTTACGACAGCCTTGTCCATGAGTTGTGGTCATTGCTTCATGCCAAGTACATGCCTTCAGTCGACGTAGAGATTCAGAAGCTGTACCAACAGCTTAGTGGTGCTAGACAAGCAGGCAAACCACTAGAAAGGCATGTCAATGAAGTAGTGGGCATAGTGAACCAGATGAGTGGTCTGGGTGATGTGCCTGACAA
This sequence comes from Ulva mutabilis, assembly GCA_900538255.1. Taxonomy (NCBI): domain Eukaryota; kingdom Viridiplantae; phylum Chlorophyta; class Ulvophyceae; order Ulvales; family Ulvaceae; genus Ulva; species Ulva mutabilis. The sequence continues at coordinate 314,813 of UNSF01000078.1, read as the reverse complement.
GTTGTACCGCTCTAGGCTACTGGCAGTAGACAGAGAGTATGCGTTGTTGCAGCCGATGCTGCAGCAGCTGCCAGTGCAGCAGCTAGTTTCCACATTGCTGACACACGCTCAGACTAGCAGCCAACCTACTCCATCGTGATTCCCGCGGGATGATTGCGGTGGTCAGCAGCGTTTTGGGGGACGAGGGTATCGTGGTGGACGCCACGGTGGTCGCCATGGTACACCCCCACAGGTTGTTGCAGTGGGAGCAGGGGGAGCAGACAACCTTCAGTGCTTCAACTGTGATAAGCCTGGTCATCTGCAGAAAGATTGTCCCTTGCTCTCAGCAGAAGTCAAGCAGTTTCTGCAGAAGCAAGCAGGTGCAGGGCGAGGCCGTGGCAGAGGCCGCGGTGGCCCGCAGGTGGCTGTAGTTGATCTAGCTGAACTGCGAGCTGAATGTGGTAATGGGCCATCGCCCAATATGCCATACACGTTTCTGGTGGATAGCGGGTCTGATCTGAACATCTGCTTTGATTATAGCATGTTCAGTGGGATCAAGCCACCGGATATCACAGAATGCCAGCCACTAGATCAGGGCAGGCTAAAGATATATGGCATGGGCACTATCAGGGCGAATGTGGGGAAGTATGTGACAGTGAGGGGTGAGCTGGTGCCTGTGGAGATTTAGCTAGATCATGTTTACTGGGTGCCAGCCAGCCCGATAAACATCCTATCAACGACTGTGCTGAAGCGATCGAACATATTCTTGCACACAGGCAAGGCAAATACAGTAGAAATGCCTGGCTTTCATGATCAAGCCCAAGCGTTTGTGGGCAACTGTGAGCAGGGTGTGGATAGTGAGGACAACCCAACACTGAGCTGGTGTGGCAGATCTAGGCTTTAGGCAACTGAGTGCAAGCTAGTCGTTGGTGTGGCCGCAGGCGCAGTGCAGCAATGCATGCATGAGACTGCGGGAGTAGGACGTTGATGCATAGATTTGCATGGTGATCAGCAAGTTCGCTGTCACATATAGGACTGACTGCCAGTTCACCAGTCGTTGTGTTTGACTGGCTGAATGGCAGGTACGAGTCTCTTGGACTTTGTTTGCATACTGCTGTGAGTTGGCATTGATACCTAGGACATTGATTGTGCTGTGTGCGAAGTGCAGGCTGTGACGTTGCATGTTGCTGCGGGCGAACATCGTAGACTCACAGTGCACATTCTGCCACAGGTGAGATCCATACAGCTTAAGTAGTGTACAATATGTGAAGCTGTAACAGTTGTGTTTGACTGGCTGAATGGCAGGCTGTGACGTTGCATGTTGCTGCGGGCGAACATCGTAGACTCACAGTGCACATTCTGCCACAGGTTATGGGGCCCGTCACGAGAGTGTGAACCCGCTGCAGACAAATTCCGTAGTTGTGCCGTAACTGGGCAACAAATCCCGACGCAATACGTAACTGTTTGCGTGGCCAGGCCGTAACTGGGTGGCAATATGGGGGATGTCGGATTTGGCAGTGGCGTGGGACGGATCCAGCAGTTGGGGCGGGATGGTAACTTCCGTCAGTGGTTCGCCCACATGGAGGCAGCCCTCACCATGAAGGGGTGGGAAAGATGGCTGACCGAGGAGCCAGCTGAGGATGATGACGCCGGGGTAGCCGAGGACAGGAAGGCTAGGGCGGTCATTAAGTTCGGTCTGAAAGAAGCGTTGTTGAGAACGGTTCAGGGCGCGCAAACAACGATGGCGGCGTGGCAGGCGCTGCATCATGAGCATGAAGGGAACCAATACATGCGCAGACACGCCCTGTTGCAGAAAGCAAACGACCTGCGACAAGGAGATAAGAGTGTCCAAAAGTACATTGATGAGGTCTTGATGCTCCGCGAGGACTTCGAGGACGCGGGCATGCAGGATCAGGAAACTCTTCTTGTCAGTCAGTTTGTCAAGGGCATAAGACCGACATTGGGAAGTGTGGTTGGGCCACAACTGGGCGCGGATGTGCGGCGTGGAGCGTCATTGGAGGTCATCTGCGATACCTTCAAGGATCTCGTAACATTTCTGCCAGAGCGAAAGTTAACAGGGCATGCGGCCGCGGCGCGGGCTCCGACGCAGGGGCCATGCCACTACTGTGGTAAGGATGGCCACAGATGGCGAGCATGCAGAAAGAGGAAAGATGACATGTCTGCGGGTCGGGAAATGAAGTGGTTCCGGGATCAGCAGCGTGAAGGGGCAGGTGGTAAGGAGAGTTCTCAGCCCGGAAAGGCACTGTCGGTCAGGGCAGATGCAAGAGTCGCAGCGGCGACTGTAACGGTCCGTGCAGATAGGCCGGACATGCTAGTGTTCGACATAGGCGCGACTCACAACTTTGTGAGTGACCTGAGCTTGGTCCACGACAAGGAGGACACGCCGGTTGACATTGTGACTCTAGCCGGGAAGGAAGAGCACGTGGTGGCATGCGCGGGCAAGGCATTGCTGGAGATGGAGAATGGGTCAACTGTGACGCTGAAGCATGTGCTATGCGTGCCGAGCATGGACATGAATCTGCTGTCAGGTGGCTACGTGAACTCCGTCAACGGTTCATGGGAAGGCAGACGAGGTCAACTGACAGTTCGTGATTCCGATGAAGATGTGGTGCTGACGGGAACACTGCGGGACGGGCTGTACTATATGAACTGTCACATGGTACCAGAAACGTCAGCCAATCGTCATCCAGCCCACGCGTACGTGGCCAAGCAGGCGGAGCTGTGGCACAGACGCTACAGCCATGTGGGCATGCAGAATCTGCGACGCGCCGAGAAGGTGGTGACCGGCATGGGCGAGGTGAAGTGGCCAGCCGATGATGCTAAGGCATGTGAGATTTGTCCTCTGGCGAAGCAGCCGCGGGCACACTACCCCCGCTCAGACTCAGAGGCAGAGGCGCCGCTACAGCTTGTGCACACGGATATGATGGAGATCCGGGTGCCGGGGCTGAAAGGAGAGAAATATGCGGTGACGCTGCTGGACGACTACAGCCGCTATGCTGAAGTCATCTGTGTGCGCACAAAGGATCAGGTCGCAGAAGCATTGGTGACGCGCCTGAAAGAGTGGGAGAGGCAGCTGCAAACACCGCAGAAGCCTGTAATGTGGGTGAAAATTATTCGCTCGGACAACGGCACTGAGTTCAAGGGTGAGCTGAAGTGGTGGTGCAGCAAGCGGGGCATCATCATGCAGCACAGTGTGGCAAGAAGACCGCAGCAGAACGGCAGAGCAGAGCGGATCAACCAAACGCTGTCTGAGAGGACGCGTGCGATGCTGAAGGATGCGGGTCTGCCGAAGCGGCTTTGGGCACAAGCAATGGACACGGCAGCATATACTCGCAACCTGGTGCCGACAGAAGGCCAGAACAAGACTCCGCATGAGCTGTTCTGGGAGAAGGTGCCAGATGTGTCACACCTGAGGGTGTTCGGGAGCAAGGCGACGGAGCACATTCCGTCAGAGCTGCGCAGCAAGCTGGACGATGTCAGCAGAGACGTGATCTTCGTCGGCTACCCCAGACACATGAAGGCCTGGACAGTGATGCACAAAGCGAAGGGTGTGTGGAAGCTGTCGGACAGTGCGGATGTCTCGTTCCGTGAGGACGAGAAGCTGCAGCAGCCCAGAGAGCCAGAAGAGGCGCTGCCGGAGACAGAGTACGATGAACTCATCCTGTTTGATGACGAAGCAGGTGATGAGGACGCAGACCACGTGACTCTGGAGGACAGTGATGAGTGGTCACTGAGTGACGATGATTCAGATGCAGCATGGGACGGCCAGGGTGAGGACCCGGGGGCCGGTGCTGATGCTGAGGGGAACCCTGATGATGGTTCCGGTGACGATGGGCAGGATGAGCCCATGCATGATGATGGAGGCGGAGGGGCCGCTGGGGCAGGTGGCCAGAGGCGCTACCCGGCGCGTGCCAGAAATCCGCCGAATCTGCCGTACCAGGCTCAGCTGTTTGTGGCTGAGGGGGTGCAGACTGCAAGTGATGAAGACCTGCTGGTCGCACCGAAGTCGTATCAGGAGGCGATGAAGCGACCAGACAGGGAGGTCTGGGTGAGTGCCAAAGATGAAGAGTATGGCTCACTCAGGGGCAAGGGCGTGATCGAGGAATGTGATCTGCCGCCCGGTCAGAAGGCGCTCCCGTCGAAGGGGGTGTGCGATCTGAAGTTTGATGAGAAAGGCAACCTTGTGAGGCACAAGTACCGGCTCGTCGCAATGGGCAACCTTCAGCAGGAGGGGGAGTACGGCGATCTGTTCGCGCCGACGGCCCAGAGCGCAACCTTCAGGCTGATGCTGGCTCTGAAAGCGGCAGATCCCAAGCTGAAGCTGCGGCAGGTGGACGTGAAGACAGCGTTTCTGCATGCGGACCTGAAGGAGGTGGTGTACGTGCGCCCGCCGCCCGAGCTGCGGCAAGGCAACAAGGTGTGGAGGCTGCGGAAAGCTCTGTATGGGCTGAAGCAGGCGCCGCGATCCTGGAATGAAGAGCTGACAAAGGCGATGATCAGCGACAAGTACGCCCAAGGCGACGCCGATGGAGGAAAGACACAAACTGCAGAAGACGTCTGGCTCGCCACTGACGGATGATGACCAGCGCAAGGCGGGCTACTCAGAATCGGTGGGTGCACTGCTGTACCTCTCCACTCACACACGGCCAGATCTCGCATATCCTGTGGGGGTGCTGAGTCGATTCATGTCGAGCCCCACAGATGTGCATTTCGCGGCAATGAAACGTGTGCTTAGATACGTGCGAGGGACCTGGGACTGGGGGCTGATGTACCAGTACAGTCCTCCACGTGGAGAGCAGGGGGTGCGGGCATACACTGAGGCGGACTTCAAGGAGCTGGGCATGCCAAGAGAGGCGGTGATGCGGCTCTACTCAGATGCAGACCTGGCAGGAGAGCTTGATGGTCGGAAGAGCACTTCAGGGATGCTGATGACGATGAACGGAGGGCCGATTCTGTGGGCATCCAAGCTGCAGACGGTGGTGGCGACGTCTACGAGTGAAGCGGAGTACATCTCAGCAGCAATGGCTGTGAAGGAAGCACTGTGGGTGAGGAAGCTGCTGAGTGATGTCTACGGCAAGGTTCAGTGCATGCCATTGTACTGTGACAACCAGATGCGCTTCAGCTGATGAAGCAGAGGACTGCTGGAGTAGCTGGCAGGTCCAAGCACATTGATGTGCAGTACCATTTCATTAGGAACAGGTACTTGCGTGGTGAGGTGTCGGTGGAATTTGTGTCTACTGAGGAGCAGAAGGCTGACATGCTGACAAAGGCATTGTCCGGGCCTATGCTGACCAATGCAATTGCTGGATATTTGAAGCCACCACCAAGCGACAGTGCTTGAGGGGGTGTGTGGCAGATCTAGGCTTTAGGCAACTGAGTGCAAGCTAGTCGTTGGTGTGGCCGCAGGCGCAGTGCAGCAATGCATGCATGAGACTGCGGGAGTAGGACGTTGATGCATAGATTTGCATGGTGATCAGCAAGTTCGCTGTCACATATAGGACTGACTGCCAGTTCACCAGTCGTTGTGTTTGACTGGCTGAATGGCAGGTACGAGTCTCTTGGACTTTGTTTGCATACTGCTGTGAGTTGGCATTGATACCTAGGACATTGATTGTGCTGTGTGCGAAGTGCAGGCTGTGACGTTGCATGTTGCTGCGGGCGAACATCGTAGACTCACAGTGCACATTCTGCCACAGGTGAGATCCATACAGCTTAAGTAGTGTACAATATGTGAAGCTGTAACAGTTGTGTTTGACTGGCTGAATGGCAGGCTGTGACGTTGCATGTTGCTGCGGGCGAACATCGTAGACTCACAGTGCACATTCTGCCACAGCTGGTATTGCGGGACAGGCAGACTAATATGGGAACTGCGCCCTGTAGATTCAGGGACAGACTGGACCAGTGCTAACAATCTTTTCCACAGAAATAGGAAATGGGTTGGTGAGCAGGCGAGAGTCGCTGCAGTGGATGGTGCACCTATTGGTCAGAGATCTTCTTTCCAGGTTGATCCATCTTTTCTGGTGCATATCGCGTTTCACCATGCTGGCAACCGGATTCTCAAACTGATGCGAGATAATCCAGACCTGTACGACCTCAAGCTGCCTGAACCTACGGGAGTAGCACTTGAGTGTCATGGTTGCCATGTGGCGGAACAGAGAAGTGGTGACGGAGCACAACATGGGGGCAAAGTGACAGAGAATGCCACGTATGCTGGAGAAGTGTTGCATGCGGATCTGGCTGGACAGATAAAGCCAGTGGGCATAGGAGGAATGAACTTCATCCTGGTAGTAGTGGATGCGTACAGCAGGTACTCGCATGTGATCCCGCTAAAGTCGAAAAGTGGTGCTGCGGAAATGATATGCCTTCTGATAGAACGCATCCGCACTCAGACTGTCTATGACAAGGAGATAGGGGTGCGGAAGCTGCATACGGACCTGGGAGGTGAGTTCAGCTCTAATCAGCTGGCTCAGTACCTTGAGTGGCGGGGGATAGTACACACGTTCACTGACACCGCCCAGCATGAGTCTAATGGGTTGGTAGAGCGAAAGATCGGTGTGCTGAACACGTCAGAGCGGGCGAGCCTGCTGCAGGCAGCAGTCCCTGCATTCCTGTGGCCGGAGGCATACATGTGCGTGAATCATGCACACAACTTGACGCCGAGTACAGCACTGGAAGGTGTTCGGCGGAGGGAGGCGAAGCAGAGGCTGGCGGATAGGTTAGTTGCCACCAGCTCTGAGCCATGGTCCACGAATGAGTAGCAGCGGGTTAAGCAGCTGAGAGTCCGGAAGGCGGGAGCGCTTGCGCTGAGCCTGAGGGAGCTCTGTGAGCAGCTGAATGCCAGGAGAGATGCGGCATTTGTGGCAAGGTGCATGAGAAATGTGGATGTCAGGGAGATAGTGCCATACTTGTTGTGGTTTCGGAAAGTCAGTGAAGATGACTTCCGTCTCGTGGTGGCACAGGTGAAGCCTTTTGGGTGCCCAATGTATGTGTATCCGCGGAGGGAGCACTTCAGGCACCTGGAGGAGCGAGGAATCCTCGGTGCCTATATGGGACAGGGTGGAGGTCCTCATATGGACAGGGTGTATGTGAAGCGTGGGAATGGGGGAGCAGTGCGGATGTACAGGCACACGGCTGCTCCACCTGCTCTGGTGAAGGATTTCGCGCAGCGATTTCACATGGCTGGGGAACCTACGGCGGACCCAGTTGTGCTAGAGAACTATGAGCAGGGTGAATTTGAGATCCTGCCAGATCAGTACACCAGTGTAGTGCCAGAGGCTGAGTTCTTGCCCAACATGAAGAAGTGGGTGAAGAGCATACGTGGCATTCTCCAGCATACGTGGCATTCTCTTTCACTTTGTCCCCATGCTGTGCTCTGTCACCACTTCTCTGTTCCGCCACATGGCAACCATGACACTCAAGTGCTACTCCCGTAGGTTCAGGCAACTTGAGGTCGTACAGGTCTGGATTATCTCGCATCAGTTTGAGAATCCGGTTGCCAGCATGATGAAACGAGATATGCACCAGAAAAGATGGATCAACCTGGAAAGAAGATCTCTGACCAATAGGTACACCATCCACTGCAAAGTCTTTTGCCTGCTCACCAACCCATTTCCTATTTCTGTGGAAAAGATTGTTAGCACTGGTCCAGTCTGTCCCTGAATCTACAGGGCGCAGTTCCCATATTGGTCTGCCTGTCCCGCAATACCAGCTCAGTGTGTTACACAGTGATAGATCTAGGACTCAGCAGCGCCGAGGCAACAGACCAGGCAACATGCAGATAAACAGACCGGCCACCGCAAGCACCAAGGCCACGCGCCGCACGAGCAAATGCCAGAACGAACTAACGCCAGCGCGAAAGCCGACACGCACACACCACGCAGTACGACGCAGGCCATGCGCACACCAAACACACAGCTAGCACTCGCCGGGTCCACAAGCGGTCATCGACTCGACACTAGCAGTCTGCACGGGCGCGACAGCGTGCGCTACGGCCATGTCCGAGGCCGCGAGGCACCGGTTCCAGGATCCGTAGCCTCAGCCAGCTCGGCAGCCCGAGCGGTGTCCGGGGAGGGGCGCAGAGGAGAAACGGCGGACGTGCGCTGGGAGGAGGGAAGAGGGAGGGAGGGAAGAGGGAGGGATCGGGTGCGGGGGGGGGGGGGGGGTGGGGGGGCTGCAGGGTGAAATGGGTGGAGGGGGGGGGCGCTCGGGGCGGGGATGGGCGAGGGGGGGGGGGGGGGGGGCGACGCAAGCTTATGCGCGATGGCCTGTCAGCGCCGGCAGGCCGTCTGTGGGGACAGGAAGGCCCGGCAGCAGCGCCCGTCCGACCAGTCTAGCACGGAGGGGCGCGGCCGCGCGGCTTGGCGCGCCAGCGCGCGGCACAACGTTGTGGACAGGTCGCGCATGGCATTGAGAAGGAAAGTACGCTTTGACACCGCCCCGTGTCCCGCGGCAACCTCCGCGACCGTCTGGAGGAAGCGGTACGCGTCCCGTCCAACCCTGCCATACGTCTCATGCACGAGCGGGATGAACTGGGCGGCACCTGTGATGGCGCCATATTTGTCGCGCTTTTGCCGTGCGCCCTTCTCGGCGGTCGCGCCAGCCTCACGTGACGCACCGCGCACATGCGACCTGGCAAGCGGGTGCATCACCTTCACGTCCAGCAGCGCCATGCGCGTGGTGAGGAATGCCAAGAGGTCGCCGCGCTGCGGAGGCCGCTGCGATCGGGGCAGCGGGGGTGCGGCAGGGGGCGCTGCCTCTCGGTCAGAGGCGAGGGGCGCGTCGCGCGTCGGGGCGTGGGCCGCGGCGGGGGGGGCGGTAGCGGCAGTAAGGGTAGCCAGCTCAGTGTGGGGTTGTCCTCACTATCCACACCCTGCTCACAGTTGCCCACAAACGTCTGGGCTTGATCATAGAAGCCAGGCATTTCTACTGTATTTGCCTTGCCTGTGTGCAAGAATATGTTAGACCGCTTCAGCACAGTCGTTGATAGGATGTTTATCGGGCTGGCTGGCACCCAGTAAACATGATCTAGCTCAATGTCCACATGCACCAGCTCACCCTTCACTGTCACGTACTTCCCCACATTCGCCCTGATAGTGCCCATGCCATATATCTAGCCTGCCCTGATCTAGAGGCTGGCATTCTGTGATATCCGGTGGCTTTATCTCACTGAATATGCTATAATCAAAGCAGATGTTCAGATCAGACCCGCTATCCACCAGAAACGTGTATGGCATATTTGGCAATGGCCCATCACCACATTCAGCTCGCAATTCTGCTAGATCAACTACAGCCACCTGTGGACCACCGCGGCCTCTGCCACGGCCTCGCCCTGCAGCTGCTTGCTTCTGCAGAAACTGCTTGACTTCTGCTGAGAGCAAGGGACAATCTTTCTGCAGATGACCAGGCTTATCACAGTTGAAGCACTTACGGTTGTCTGCTCCCTCTGCTCCCACTGCAGCAACCTGTGGGGGTCTACCATGGCGACCACCGTGGCGTCCACCACGATACCCTCGTCCCCCATAACGCTGCTGACCACCGCGATCTTCCCGTGGGAACCGCGATGGAGCAGGTTGGCTGCTAGTCTGAGCGTGTGTCAGCAATGTGGACACTATCTGCTGCACTGGCAGCTGCTGCAGCATCGGCTGCAGCAACGCATACTCTCTGTCTACTGCCAGTAGCCTAGAGCGGTACAACTGGTCAGGCACATTCTCCCCCAGACCCCTCATTTGGTTCACTATGCCCACTACTTCATTGACATGCCTTTCTAGTGGCTGGCCCGCTTGTCTGGCACCACTAAGCTGTTGGTACGGCTTCTGAATCTCTACCTCGACTGAAGGCATGTACTTGGCATGAAGCAATGACCACAACTCGTGAACAAAGCTACAGTTGGATACGAAATCCCTATCCTCCTTAGGCAGAGTAATGAACAGCCAATGCTTGACCGACTCATGGGCCTGGCTATTCTGTGCTAGTGGATCATTCACTAGCAAGCTACTCTCTCCCACCGTGTTTGCCCAACTCTCTACCTCTTTCTTGAACACCCGAAAGTGATCATACTTATGATTCCATATCGGGAACTTATGCTTCTCAACTAGAGACTTCCCCGGCACAGACTTAGGCATTACGAGCAATAGCGCGCTCGCGAGAGTTGCAACATCGATCGAACCGGCTGTCGCTGCCGCTCCGGATGACATCGCAGCTTGCGAAGGCTGCGGTATCGGAGGTGGTATCTGCTGCGCTGCCCATGCTGTCTGGGCAGCGTGTGGCACGTCCTGCGCTCCATGCGCCGCTGCCTGGGCACCCGCATTCCCCGTAGGATCAGCGTTACCCGGCATGGCGGCCTGCAGAGGATTAACACTGAGATACCCGTAGGTCTCAGCGTCTTGTCCTTCTCCGTGGGGCATGAACTGATCCTCCGCGGCCTGCTCGCGACGCACTGTGGAGCGAGTGCGGTGATGCGGAGGGTTAACAGCTCCCTCCACACCGTCAGATCCGATAGACCCTTGGCGAGATGCCATTGAATCGTCTCGGAATGGTGTTGTCCTGCAACATGACCACCATATGTCGCAGGAAACGCAGACCCGTAGGCCTCTTTGCGAGACCAGCACACCAGCATAATGCAGCTCCGCCGTAGCAGTCTGCATCAGCCGTATCTAATCTCTCTACGGTCAGCTATACGCTAGAGCGGTGTGACTCGCTCATCGAAACGCACAGCCGCAACCGCAGGTTCCCCCTGGACTCTCTCGCATGCTAATAGACATCACAAGAACACCCACAATCATCACCGATACCATGTTGTAATCCATTGGACCGCGGCCTAAGGCCTGTGGGATCCTGAGCATGCCGTAGCTATGCGCAGGGGTAGGGTGCTGTCACATACCTTGCTGTCTAGGTATCTGCCGGTGACAGCACTATGTCTTTCGTTGGAGGCGACGACACGTGAGACTTCGGACAGTAGAAAAAGAGTGATTACACTACGATCGACAGAGCCTGTATAAGCGTTCTCTAAACGACTCATACGGATACGATCAGAATCAATGTCTGCTGGCACGCAATCTGCATGCATTGCTCGTGCATATGGTCAGCCATCGGTGCATGGCTGCCCCATAGCCACTCCGGATCAGCACCGTGTACCCTGGCACACATGGTCACCGTAGTCCTGTGTATGCCACCATGCATGGTCACCGTAGTCCTGTGCATGGCTGGATCACGACAACCCATGGGCCTGGTCATGGAAACCTGGCATCACTACCCGGTTCGCATGCTTGCCTGTATGCAAGTATATCTCAGACTTCTTCAACTCCATTGTCGACGGGATGTTGATAGGACTGGCTGGCACCCAAGAAAGACATGTGTCAGCTCTATGTCTACTGGCAAGATAGTCCTTTTCTTATTGACATACTCTCCCAATGTTGCTCTGATCGTGCCCACACCATACATCTCCAGCCTGCCCTGGTCAAGGGGCTGACACTGTGGCACATCTGATGGCTTGATCTCACAGAACATGTCCTAATCGAAGCATATGTTGATGTCTGAGCCACTGTCAATCAGGAACGTGTACGGTATGTTAGGAAGGGGGCCCATCAGCACAATCAGCTCGCAGCTTCTCTAGGTCAACAACAGCCACCTGAGGGCCACCTCGGCCTTTGCCACGGCCTCGCCCTGCAGCTGCTTGCTTCTGCAGGAATTGCTTGACCTCTGCGGAGAGCAAAGGGCAATCCTTCTGCACATGGCCAGGCTTATCACAGTTGAAGCACTTGCGCGTTTCTGCTCTCCCTGCTGCCCCTGCTCCCACTGCTGCTACCTGTGGGGGTGAACCTTGGCGACCGCCGTAGCGTCCACCTCGGTACCCTCGTCCCCCCTGGTGCTGATGTCCACCGCGATCGTCTCGTGGGAACCGCGATGAACTCGGCTTGCTATTGGTCTGGGCATGCGTCAACAGCGTAGACACTATCTGATGTACTGGCAGTGCCTGCAACATAGGCTGCAACAGGCTGTACTCCTTGTCTACTGCCAGCAACCGTGCTCTGTATAACTGATCAGACACAGTCTCACCCAGTCCCCTCATCTGATTCACTATGCCCACCACATCATTCACATGCTTCTCCAGCGGCTTGCCAGCCTGCTGGGCACTACTGAGCTGGTGATACAGCTTCTGTATCTCTACGTCCACTGATGGCATGTACTTCGCATGCAGCAACGACCAGACCTCATGGACGAAGGTACAGTCTGCTACGAAATCTCTGTCCTTAAGCAGGGTAATAAACAACCAGTGCTTAACCTGCTCATGAGCATGACCGCTCTGAGCAAGTAGATCATTGATCAGTAAGGTACTCTCACCCACCATCTTAGCCCAACTCTCTACTTCCTTCTTAAAGATTCAGAAGTGGTCATACTTGTGGTTCCACACCGGAAACTTGTGCTTCTCTACCAGAGACTTTCCCGGTGCTGGCCTGGGCATGGCAAGCGACAGCGCTTGCGCCAGCGTCCTCACATCAATAGATCCAGCCGTAGCTGCTACACCCGATGATATCGCAGCCTGCGAAGCCTGCGGTATTGGAGGCGGTATCTGCTGCGCAGTCCACACAGCTGGCGATGCGAGGTGTTCTTGGTGCGCCCCGTGCGCCGCGGCCTGAGCTCCTGCTTCCCCCGTAGGATCAGCGTTACCCGGCATAGCGGCCTGCAGAGGATCTGTGTCGAGGTACCCGTGGGCCCCAACACGGTGTTCTCCCCCGTAGGTCATGAACTGATCCTCCGCGGCCTGCTCGCGGCGCGCTGTAGAGCGCGTGTGGTGGCGAGGACGGACTTCATCTCCATCTTCGCCATCAGAACCGATAGATCCTTGGCGAGATGCCGTTGGACCTTCACGGCGTGGTGGCATCCCGCAACACGACCATCTTATGTCGCAGGACACGCAGACCCGTAGGCCTCTCTGCGGGATCAGCACACTAACAGAATGCAGTTCAGCCGTAGCATCATGCATCTGCCTATCCTAGTCTTTCTACGGACTCTACAGCTAAATGCTAGAGCGGTGTGAATCGCTCATCAGAACGCTCAGCCGTAGCCGCAGACTTTCCCCTGGACTCTATCGCAAGCGTATAGACATCACAAGAATACCCACAATCATTCACCGATACCATGTCGTACACCAGTGGACCGCAGCCCTAAGGGCGTTGTGGGATCCCGTGCATGGCGTAGCTATGCGCATGGGGTCGTGCTGTCACATACCTGTGCTGGTATATAGGCTCTGCTGTGACAGCTCCGCTCTCTCTTGGTGGATAGATAGCACGTGAGACTTAACAGAAGAAGAGTGATTACACTACGATCTGTAGAGCCTATATAAGCGTTCAATCAACGTCTCATACGGATACGATCAGAAACAATGTCTGCCTGCATGCGATCTGCATGCATTGCTCGTGCATATGGTCAGCCATCGGTGCATGGGGTCCCATAGCCACTCTGGATCAGCACCGTGCATCCACTCCATGCATGGTGACCGTAGTCCTGTGCATGGCTGGATCACGACAATTTGTGCATATACCTGTTGCAATTGGCAGTGCTGCAACAGGCTTGTCCTATCTGCGATTCTGTAGATTGCATGCGACCTTTCCTGCCTGGGAGCTGCTTTGCCCTGCTCTGTCAACACATCCAATCCCACCCGCCCCATGTCTCTTGCAACCCGCTGGCATGACGGCTGTGCCTCCCAGGCTCTGGTGTTGCGCCATACACACGGTCTCCGTCTGACATGGTACATGCGCATGCCAACGTGCATGCACGTGCATACAGCTGGCAAAGATGTCATGCATGCGTTCTCCATCAACGATACATAAGTATGGGCGATACCTGTACTTGATGGTGGCGTGCCGTCCGAAACGTCGGTCCTAGGAGGTATCTTGCCCCGTGACTGCGACTGTGAGGTGTTGTACGCTGCTGTGCAGCGCACCCGGGGCCCGCGCCTGTCTGCTGTGTGAGCGCGATCTTGCGAGTTTATAACGGCAGAGTGGGGCTAGGCCATGGTATTCCTAGCGTTCACACGCGGCATCTCATTGACCATCTCCTTCTTCTATGACATTGGGCTCATCCTCCGGCTGTGCAAAGTACGACAACGCGCGAGGTGGTTGTTGTAATTCAGTGGACCGCGGCCTAAGGCCTGTGGGATCCTGTGCATGCCGTAGCCATGCGCAGAGGGCTGGTGCTGTCACATACCTTGCTGTACAGGTATCTGCCCGTGACAGCGCCCTAGTCTTCGTTTTGGAGGTGAATACACGTGAGATCTTTGAGATCTAGAGAGTACTTGGCAGTCAGAGAAGAGTGATTACACTACGATCGGTAGAGCCTATATAAGGGTTCTGTAAACGACTCATACAGATACGAGCAGAATCATTGTCTGCTGGCATGCAATCTGCATGCATTGCTCGTGCATATGGTCAGCCATCGGTGCATGGCTGCCCCATAGCCACTCCGGATCAGCACCGTGCATCCACTCCATGCATGGTCACCGTAGTCCTGTGCATGGCTGGATCACGACAGTGGTCTGTCTCCAGTTTGATTTTCTGCACGCTGGTAGTGGATGAAAACACACGGGAGGGCCATCGTTCACTGCGTTTTTCCAGCTGCTCCTGACCGTGACAGTTTTCCGACCGTGCATATCAATCCGTTTCTCCTGGGTGCATCCGCTATACTACATGCATTGCACGCCCGGACTGCTCAGGGCATCCACACCCGCCTTGTGGGCGCTCTCTACGTGGGAAAAGCTCACTGGGTGGATTCCATATGCTACACTCTGATAGATCAAGGCCCCAGCAGCTCCGCTGGAAGAAATGCCGGAAAAACACAAGCAGCATGCTCACCCTATCCGTCGGCGTGAACCGCACTCACAAGAACACACAGCCAGCAGCGCAAACACAGAGCAGGTGTGCAAGTCCAATTGCCAAATTTGACCATGCTTGCAGGTTCGAGCACCACTCAGGAGCGAGCAACGGCATAATGACGCAGAGCAAGAACCAGGTACTCCAGATTGCTACTGCCCTGAGCATGATCTCACTGCTTGCGGCGTCCGCAGCCACATCACGGCCAGACATCTTTGCAGCCACGCAATTGGAAACAGTTGCAGTGGACAGCGTCGCCGGAGATGTTACTGCGGGCATGGATGGCGTCTCCAAGGACAGATCGAAGGAGTGGTGCGTGCATCAAGCACTCTGCACAGCCACGGTCGGTGGTGCTAGCTGCTGAGAAACCGATTCAATGCGCTACCAGTGCATGTGCGCGGCGTACAGTGTGCGGTGCGAGGCGCGTACCATGCTGTGCTTGTGCTTGTGCATTTCTTGTGCTCCGAGGAGGCGTTGATCGCGATGTGCGACACGTCTTGCTTTGAATTTCAGCCTCACCTGTATGGTCATGGGTAGGCATTTTCAGCTACACAGCCACACGGAGTTGTGCCTGTTATCAACAGCTCCAGTCGCTGGGGTGACGTTTGCCGTCAGTGCGCATGCCCATGCGCACGCATTCCAGCTCAGGATGTGATCCACGGTAGATTGCATGTGTTGACCGCACTTGACCCTTCTAGCGCTGTTGCACATTTCACCTGAGGACTAGGATTAGCGCCATGCCATGTACTCATCATTTTCTGCTTGTCGAAACTTGGTGGATTGAAGGCAACAAAACCCCAAGGGCCGGCAACACAACACCGGCCCTTGGGGTTTTGTCCTGGTGCCATGTGCGCAGTCTGCATGTCGCCCGCGCGGCGGAACAAATGCTATCTTTGACACGTTCTTGCCGGCATTACCGCCGGGCAGTCACCGCTCAATGATGTGGTGGGCGAAATGGGGGGCGCGCCAGGCGAGTCAATGCCCGCGTGCGTGAGATCCGGAAGCGGACCAGGGAGCAGATGCTGCTCGACACCGCTGAACACGGCGACCCCGGCCACACTCGCACAGAAGTAGTGGCGGACATCGCATTGGCAGGGCGCATGCACCTACATGCATGCAATGGCAATGTTGGCCGCGCTGCGCGCTGCTTGGACAGCAGCACTATCGTTCCCATCGACCAGAACTCACTGCCATGCCTGAGAGCGCTACACCCCCCCCCGCGCCCCCTCCAGAGCGCGCAGCGCAGCCTACTCCAGCCGGCAGCCGCTCAGCGGAAGTCTCAGCGGCGCGGTTTGAGGCCATCCTGCAGAACCTGACACAGGGCTCAGCGGCCGGCCCCAGCGGGTGGATATACCAGCACATCCGCAGCGCCGGGTTGTATAACGAGCGCACAGGCGAGGCCATGCGACGCTTCGTCAACCTCCTGCTGTCGGGCACCATCCCCCACTCCGACCTGCTCCTCGCCAGCTGCCTAATCGCCATCGCCAAACCGAACGGCGGCATTCGCCTGATCCCTATCGGCGAAGTGTTCTTGCGCCTCGCCGGTATCTGCGCGCTGGCGTGCGTCCCAGAAGCGCCGGGCCTGCTTGCCCAGCACCAGATCGGGGTCGGTGTCCGCGGCGGCCCTGAGATTCCGAGCCACGCGCTGGCCCCGTACTTCTCAGATGCAGAGACGGTCACAGTGCAGCTCGATCTCGAGAACGCGTTCAACCTGATTGACCGCGAGACCATCATCGCGGAGATTGACGCGCAACTCCCCGCCCTGGCCGCATTCGCACGCATGGCGTATGGAGCGCCATCGCCGCTGCTGGCACGTCAGCAAGACGGGTCCAACGCGGTTCTGTGGAGTGCATCTGGCGTGAAGCAAGGCGACCCCATCGGCCCCCTCTACTTCGCCATCGCGTTCCGGCCCACTCTGTTAGCGGCGCAAGAAGCGGCCCCTGACACGTTAGCCATCGCGTGCCACGATGACATGACGGTGCAGGGCACGTTCGAGCAAGTGGTTGCCATGGGCCGAGTTGTGCAATCCCGCCACCAGTGCAACAAGCAGAAGACGCTCGTCCACTGCACCGATCCCGCAAAGGCCTCGCGCGCAGCCGCCCGCCTAGGCGCCACAGTCGCCACTGACGGCATGGTCGCATGCGGCGCGCCGCTGGGCACCCCTGCCTATGTGGAGGCGTATGTGAGCCGCAGATGCAAACGCACCGTCGGCCTGATGCAACAGCTGGCAGGCCTCCCGCTGGCGGCCCAGACACGGTGGGCTGTCCTCTTCCAGTGCCTGCAGCATCGCGAAGCACACCTGCTGCGCACTACCGACTGGGCCCACCTCGAACAGCCGCTCATGGGCGTCGAGAACGCCAGCATACACGCCATGTGACGCATCATCGAAAAGCAGCAGCTCACCGACCTGCAGCGTGAGCAGGCCTTGCTCCCTCATAGACATGGCGGCATGGGGCTGCGACACTACACAGCCGACGTTGCTGACGCAGCGCGACTCGCGTCGGCAGCAGTTGCGCACGCGGTGCTCGCAGACGGCATCGACGGCGGTAAGCCGTTCCGCGGCGACGCCGCAGTCCAGCACCAGGCCCGCCTCGCACGCTTGCGGAAGGCATGGCCGGCCGTGCAGGGAATCTCAGACAGCCGCGACCCCAGCCGACACCTGAGTGTCTGACGCTGGCTTGAAGCTGCGCATGACGCAGCTTCTGAGCGCGCTCAGCCGGGCGGAGGCCGACGCGCGGTAAACAGCCACGCGCGACCAACTCCAGATCCTGAAGCACGGTCCGAATCCCCAAACGGCGGAGACGGCGTGTGCTGATCTCGCTCGCCTTCTCAGCTGCTCTGGCTCGCTGGCCTCGGCGTTCCTCACGGCCTGCCCCAGCCCGGTGACAGGCCTGACCGACCATGAATTCCAGGTGGCTGTGCTGCTGCGACTGGGTGAGCCGCTGCTGCCCGTGTTGGAGTCGGATGAGGCCTGCCCCTGCGGCCGCGTGGCTGCGTCCGGCACGCACAGTGTCATATGCGGCCAGCTATGGGCGACTTCAGTCCTGAAGTACGACCTCATCACCGTGGCTTGAAGGCGGGTGCTAATGCGCGCGTAGCTCGCTTCATCGCTCGAGCCGCACGTTGGCAAGCTCCCCGGAGGCATACGCGTGCTCCCCCTCCGCGGCAGCCGGCAGTCGCCACCAGCCGCGCCGCCGGCGGACTTCACACGCCCGCCGGCTGCGCCATCTGCGACTGCACCGGCCGCGCCGTGTCAGCGAGGCCCGCCGCCGCCGCCGCCGCCACCGCCACCGCCGCCGCCGCAGGACTCCCCAGCCGATGCTGCGCCGGTGCAACCCCCGCCCCATCTCTCGCAGGCCCCCCAGGCTTCGGACGTGCCCCGCACCCCTCATGGCACCCAAGCGCCGGCCCCGGCCTCCCCCACCCCCACCGCCGCTACCGCCCCCACCACCGCGGCCCAAACCCCGATGCGCGACGCGCCCCCCGCCCCTGACCGGGCGGCAGCGCCCCCTCCCGCACCCCCGCCGCCCCGATCGCAGCGGCCTCCGCAGCGCGGCGACCTCCTGGCATTCCTCACCACGCGCATGGCGCTGCTGGACGTGAAGGTGATGCACCCGCTTGCTAGGTCGCATGTGCGCGGTGCGTCACGTGAGGCTGGCGCGACCGCTGAGAAGGGCGAACGGCAAAAGCGCGACAAATATGGCTTCGTCACAGGTGCCGCCCAGTTCATCCCGCTCGTGCATGAGACGCATGGCAGGGTTGGACGGGACGCGTACCGCTTCCTCCAGACGGTCGCGGAGGTAGCCGCGGGACACGGCGTGGTGTCTAAGCGTACTTTCCTGCTCAATGCCATGCGCGACCTGTCCACAACATTTTGTTGCGCGCTGGCGCGCCAAGCCCGCGCGGCCGCGCCCCTCCGCGCTAGACTGGTCGGGCGGGCGCTGCTGCCGGGCCTTCCTGTCCCCACGGACGGCCTGCCGGCGCTGACAGGCCATCGCGCATAGGCTTGCGCCGTGCCCCCCCCCCCCCTCCCCCCCCCTTCCTCCACCTCCGCCCATTTCGCCCTGTGCCCCCCCACCCCCCCCTCCACCCATTTTGCCCTGCAGCCCCCCCCCCCGCACCCGTCTCTCCTCCTCCCTCCCTCTTCCCTCCTCCCAGCGCACCTCCGCCGTTTCTCCTCTGCCCCCCTTCCCGGACACCGCTCGTGCTGCCGGGCTGGCTGCGGCTGCAGCCCCGGGGACCGGTGCCTCGCGGCCTCGGAGATGGCCGTAGCGCGCGCCGGCGCGCCCATGCAGACTGCTAGTGTCGAGTTGGCGCCCGCCGGTGGGCCTGGCGCATGCTGACTGTGTTTGTTGTGCGTGTGGGCTGCGTGGTACTGCGTGGTGTGAGTGTCTGCTTTCGAGCCGGCGCTAGTTCGTTCTGGCATTTGCTCGTGCGGAGAGTGGCCTTGGTGCTTGCGGTGGCATGTCTGTCTGTTTGCTTGTTTCCTGGTCTGTTGCCTCAGCACTGCTGAGTCTTAGATCTATCACTGTGTAACACAATGATGTGACGGCTGATTGTCATGCTGTGCTTTGCCTTACTTGTGCGCCTGGCAGTATGCATTCGAGCCAGTCCGGCTGGACGGCATTGCCCGCGGCTGGACGGCCCTGCCTGCCGCCCGACGGCACTGCCAACAGGCATTGTGAACCGATGAGATGCAGCCCACCGGAGGACCATCGCATCTTGGGTTGTCAGTGTGCGCGTGCATGCAGGTGCAACCATTATTTCCCAAAGTGCGATTCCAATGATTGCTGCGGGGAATGATTTGACTGGGATACGGTTGAGATGAAGCCTTGCTGAGAGGAACTGACATTTCATCACCGAACAAGGCCAGGCATGCATATGCTGATGTCCACTGAGCGCTAGCCACCATGTACAGATGTGCTGTATCGGAGGGGCACCTGCATATATCCTGTGTCCGATGCCGGACACCAGGCAAGCGGCATCAAGATCTAGAGGGTTATATACTGTGAAGGGCGGCCATATATGCTGCTACTTGTCCTGAGCTGTGCACTGTGCAAATCGGAGAACTGGCAGCCTTACTGGCAGCCCTACTTCGAGTTTATGTTGTTTATGTTGTTGCCATGGAACTTTTAATACGTGCATCAGCGCAACGACTTCAAGTCCCTACGCACGTAAGGTCAGACGATATCGATGCAGAGTATTATGGTATGGATGTCGATGAATGTCTTCAGTTCAGCCACTCTGTTGCCTTCGGGGCAGATGCACAGCGTGAAGGCGCACAGGGGCAGATGCACAACTTGTTTTGTTTTCTGCTTTGTTCTCTCAGCGCTGCTGAGCCCTTGGTCTAGATAGGTATCACAGTGTACTACAGCAGTAGTACTACAGCATTGATCAAGACGTTGAACGTACTGCATGCAGGGACACGCCATTGGTGACTCCACGAAACCAATTCATACGGCGTTAAAACTCGACTTGTTCTTTATAAATATAATTACGCGTGGCCATCTGCGAAAGCCTCACATGTCTGTCATGATCGTGACGCTGCGGTTGCCAAAACAAGCCGGTGTCAAATGAATGCAGTGATGAAGGTTGCATGAGCTCGATGGCATCGCCTCTGAGAAATTCCAGCGGCAGCGCTTGCGCGAACGCTTAAGCATGCGTGTACACACGAACCATGTGCTATAGGCGGTCGCTGGCCGCCTTGCTGGACCGGGTGCCGCGGCTGCAGCAGCGCAGGCCGGCCCCGCGTCTGGACGTGCTGGCCCGCCCTGCCTTCCCGCGAGCCACCGTGGGGGGAGTGATGCGGCGCCGCCAGTGCCCTTCGCGCCCCGCCCTGAGGCCCCTGCCGGGCGGCCGGAGGGGGAGGGCTGGTACGCCTTGCACTGTGGGGGGCGTGCGCCCCCGGGCTCTCATGTGCGGGGTGCCCGTGATGGAATGCTCCAGTGGGGCAGGATGGAGTGGGGGTGCTGCTGTTGGGGGGTCGGTGGTGGCTGGTTTTGCTGGGGTGGGCAGTAGTGCGGTGGTGGTTGTTGCTGTGTGCGGTTGTGGCGCGGGTGCCGTAGTGGAGGGGTGCGGGAGTGCGCATGCGTGTGGGTGCGTGGGTGTGGTTGTGTCGGCTGTGTCGGTTCGTTGTGGCTTTTCGCCTGGGACAATGATTGCTTTTTGCTGGTGTCTACTTTCGGGGGTATTGGCCGTCTACTTTCCTTCTGTTGCCCTCGCTGCCGGGCTATTGCGTTCATCTCCGTGTAACACACGCTGCGCATGCGGCTGGCGGGCCGGGCAGTGGTGCCTGGCCACGCTGTCCCGTTGGACGGGCTATAAGCGGCCGCTGGCCGCCTTGATGGACCGGGTGCCGCGGTTGCAGCGGCGCAGGCCGGCCCCGCGTCTGGTCGTGCTGGCCCGCCCTGCCTTCCCGAGAGCCGCCGCGGGGTGAGCGATGCGGCGCCGCCAGTGCCCTTCGCGCCCCGCATTCAGGCCCCTTGTGGCAGATCTAGGCTTTAGGCAACTGAGTGTTACACGGAGATGAACGCAATAGCCCGGCAGCGAGGGCAACAGAAGGAAAGTAGACGGCAACTGAGTGCAAGCTAGTCGTTGGTTTGGCCGCAGGTGCAGTGCAGCAATGCATGCATAAGACTGCATCGCAGATTCTGCATCCCCACATGGAGGATGGGTCAACTGTGACGCTGCAGCATGTACTATGCGTGCCGAGCATGGACATGAATCTGCTGTCAGGTGGTTACGTGAACTCCGTCAACCGTTCATGGGAAGGCAGACGAGGTCAGCTGAAATTCCTATTTTTACAGTTCGGGATTCCGATGAAGATGTGGTGCTGACGGGAACACTGCGGGACGGGCTACACTACATGAACTGTCAGATGGTACCAGAAACGTCAGCCAATCGTCATCCAGCCCACGCGTACGAGGCCAAGCAGGCGGAGCTGTGGCACAGACGCTACAGCCATGTGGGGATGCAGAATCTGCGACGCGCCAAGAAGGTGGTGACCGGCATGGGCGAGGTGAAGTGGCCAGCCGATGATGCCAAGGCATTCGAGATTTGTCATCTGGCGAAGCAGCCGCGGGCACACTACCCCCGGCTCAGACTCAGAGGCAGAGGCGCCGCTACAGCTTGTGCACACGGATATGATGGAGATCCGGGTGCGGGGGCTTAAAGGAGAGAGATATGCGGTGACGCTGCTGGACGACTACAGCCGCTATGCTGAAGTCATCTGTGTGCGCACAAAGGGTCAGGTCGCAGAAGCATTGGTGACGCGCCTGAAAGAGTGGGAGAGGCAGCTGCAGACACCGCAGAAGCCTGTAATGTGGGTAAAAATTATTTGCTCGGACAACGGCACTGAGTTCAAGGGCGAGCTGAAGTGGTGGTGCAGCAAGCGGGGCATCATCATGCAGCACAGTGTGGCAAGAAGACCGCAGCAGAACGGCAGAGCAGAGCGGATCAACCGAACGCTGTCTGAGAGGACGCGTGCGATGCTGAAGGATGTGGGTCTGCCGAAGCGGCTTTGGCCACAAGCGATGGACTTGGCAGCATATACTCGCAACCTGGTGCCGACAGAAGGCCAGAACAAGACTCCGCATGAGCTGTTCTGGGAGAAGGTGCCAGATGTGTCACACCTGAGGTTGTTCGGGAGCAAGGCGACTGAGCACATTCCGTCAGAGCTGCGCAGCAAGCTGGACGATGTCAGCAGAGACGTGATCTTCGTCGGCTACTCCAGACACATGAAGGCCTGGACAGTGATGCACAAAGCGAAGGGTGTGTGGAAGCTGTCGGACTGTGCGGATGTCTCGTTTCGTGAGGACGAGAAGATGCAGCAGCCCAGAGAGCCAACAGAGGCGCTGCCGGAGACAGAGTACGATGAACTCATCCTGTTTGCTGACGAAGCAGGTGATGAGGACGCAGACCACGTGACTCTGGAGGACAGTGATGAGTGGTCACTGAGTGACGATGATTCAGATGCAGCATGGGACGGCCAGGGTGAGGACCCGTGGGCCGGTGCTGATGCTGAGGGGAACCCTGATGATGGTTCCGGTGACGATGGGCAGGATGAGCCCATGCATGATGATGGAGGCGGAGCGGCCGCTGGGGCAGGTGGCCAGAGGCGCTACCCGGCGCGTGCCAGAAATCCGCCGAATCTGCTGTACCAGGCTCAGCTTTTTGTGGCTGAGGGGGTGCAGACTGCAAGTGATGAAGACCTGCTGGTCGCACCGAAGTCGCATCAGGAGGCGATGAAGCGATCAGACAGGGAGGTCTGGGTGAGTGCCAAAGATGAAGAGTATGGCTCACTCAGGGGCAAGGGCGTGATCGAGGAATGTGATCTGCCGCCCGGTCAGAAGGCGCTCCCGTCGAAGGGGGTGTGCGATCTGAAGTTTGATGAGAAAGGCAGCCTTGGGAGGCACAAGTACCGGCTCGTCGCAATGGGCAACCTTCAGCAGGAGGGGGAGTACGGCGATCTGTTCGCGCCGACGGCCCAGAGCGCAACCTTCAGGCTGATGCTGGCTCTGAAAGCGGCAGAACCCAAGCTGAAGCTGCGGCAGGTGGACGTGAAGACAGCGTTTCTGCATGCGGACCTGAAGGAGGTGGTGTACGTGCGCCCGCCGCCCGAGCTGCGGCAAGGCAACAAGGTGTGGAGGCTGCTGAAAGCTCTGTATGGGCTGAAGCAGGCGCCGCGATCCTGGAATGAAGAGCTGACAAAGGCGATGATCAGCGACAAGTACGCGGAGTCAGAGCATGATCCGTGCTTGTTAATTCGAGGGACTGGACGCGACAGGGTGTATTTCCTGGTCCATGTTGACGATGCTGCCATCCTGGTAGCTGAGGGGGAAGATGACAAGGCAGTCGCGGACCTCAGCAAGCACTGTGAATTGAAAGACCTGGGCGAGCTGAGCTACGTTTTGGGGCAGGAGGTGGCAGAAGTGAAGGGCCAGGGGGTGATGCTGAGTCAGGGGCAGTACGCCAAGCGCATGCTGGAGAAGGCAGGCATGTGGGACTGCAAGCCCAAGGCGACGCCGATGGAGGAAAGACACAGACTGCAGAAGACGTCTGGCTTGCCACTGAAGGATGATGACCAGCGGAAGGCGGGCTACTCAGAATCGGTGGGTGCACTGCTGTACCTCTCCACTCACACACAGCCAGATCTCGCATATCCTGTGGGGGTGCTGAGTCGATTCATGTCGAGCCCCACAGATGTGCATTTCGCGGCAATAAAACGTGTGCTTAGATACGTGCGAGGGACCTGGGACTGGGGGCTGATCATGATGTACCAGTACAGTCCTCCACGTGGAGAGCAGGGGGTGCGGGCATACACTGAGGCGGACTGCAAGGAGCTGGGCATGCCACGAGAGGCGGTGATGCGGCTCTACTCAGATGCAGACCTGGCATGAGAGCTTGATGGTCGGAAGAGCACTTCAGGGATGCTGATGACGATGAATGGAGGGCCGATTCTGTGGGCATCCAAGCTGCAGACGGTGGTGGCGACGTCTACGAGTGAAGCGGAGTACATCTCAGCAGCAATGGCTGTGAAGGAAACACTGTGGGTGAGGAAGCTGCTGAGTGATGTCTACGGTAAGGTTCAGTGCATGCCATTGTACTGTGTTACACAGTGATAGATCTAGGACTCAGCAGCGCCGAGGCAACACACCAGGCAACAAGCAAACAGACAGACCGGCCACCGCAAGCACCAAGGCCACGCGCCGCACGAGCAAATGCCATTGCAATTGTACTGTGACAACCAGAGTGCGCTTCACCTGATGAAGCAGCGGACTGCTGGCGTAGCTGGCAGGTCCAAGCACATTGATGTGCAGTACCATTTCATTAGGAACAGGTACTTGTGTGGTGAGGTGTCGGTGGAATTTGTGTCTACTGAGGAGCAGAAGGCTGACATGCTGACAAAGGCATTGTCCGGGCCTATGCTGACCAATGCGATCGCCGGATACTTGAAGCCACCACCAAGCGACAGTGCTTGAGGGGGTGTGTGGCAGATCTAGGCTTTAGGCAACTGAGTGCAAGCTACTCGTTGGTGTGGCCGCAGGTGCAGTGCAGCAATGCATGCTCGAGACTGCGGGAGTAGGACGTTGATGCATAGATTTGCATGGTGATCAGCAAGTTCACTGTCACATATAGGACTGACTGCCAGTTCACCAGTCGCTGTGTTTGACGGGCTGAATGGCAGGCACGTGTTTCTTGGACTTTGTTTGCATACTGCTGTGAGTTGGCATTGATACCTAGGACATTGATTGAGCTGTGTGCGAAGTGCAGGCTGTGACGTTGCATGTTGCTGCGGGCGAACATCGTAGACTCACAGTGCACATTCTGCCACACCCCTGCCGGGTAGCCGGAGGGGGAGGGCTGGTACGCCTTGCGCTGTGGGGGGCGTGAGCCCCCGGGCTCTCATGTGCGGGGGCCCCGTGATGGAATGCTCGAGTGGGGCCGGATGGAGTGGGGGTGCTGCTGTTGGGGGGTCGGTGGTGGCTGGTTTTGCTGGAGTGGGCGGTAGTGCGCAGCTTGGCAGGTGGTTGTTGTTTGCGGTTGTAGCGCGGGTGCCGTGGTGGTGGGGTGGGGGAGTGCGCATGCGTGTGGGTGCGTGGGTGTGGTTGTGTCGGCTGTGTTGATTCGTTGTGGCTTTTCACCTGAGACAGTGATTGCTTTTTGCTGGTGCCTGCTTTCGGGGGGCTTTGGCCGTCTACTTTCCTGCTGTTGCCCTCGCTGCTGGGCTCTTGCGTTCGTCTCCGTGTAACACATGCCGCGCTATGTCGGTTGTGTTACACGGAGATGAACGCAATAGCCCGGCAGCGAGGGCAACGGAAGGAAAGTAGACGGCCAAAACCCCCGAAAGTAGACACCAGCAAAAAGCAATCACTCTCCCAGGCGAAAAAGCCACAACGAACCGACACAGCCGACACAACCACACCCACGCACCCACACGCACGCGCACTCCCGCACCCCTCCACTACGGCACCCGCGCCACAACCGCGCACAGCAACAACCACCACCGCACTACTGCCCACCCCAGCAAAACCAGCCACCACCGACCCCCCTACAGCAGCACCCCCACTCCATCCTGCCCCACTGGAGCATTCCATCACGGGCCCCCCGCACATGAGAGCCCGGGGGCGCACGCCCCCCACTATGTCGGTTGTGTCGGTTCGTTGTGGCTTTCCGCCTGAGACGGTTGCTGCTGGTCACTGTCTGGTTGAGGGAAGATTGGACCAAACTTTTGATCGTTTGCTTTCCTGCTTTTGTCCTCACAGCCGGGCTCTTGTGTGTATCTCCGTGTAACACAGGCCTTCGGCTGGTGCCCTCGCACGCGCATGTTTGCGACCTGGACCCTTGTCACCACTAAAGACGTCGGGCCCGATCGGGTCGGCACGGGGTTTCACGCCACATCATTGTATTCAAGGGCGTGTTCCACCACGTTAATCTCTAATGGCCGCCTGGTGCGATTGTTGGGAATTCTTGCTGATCCGGATCACGGCTGTTCTAGACATTGCTCTTTGAATATTTATCAACGTATTCGTATGGCTACTTGCGCGGTAAGCATGCGCTTCTCAAGACTAGTACTATCATAAAGTTCATTTTTTCCGTGTGCTGCCGTTGTGACGGTATTGCTAGCCAGGATAGTCACATGAGACCCGGAACGATCGGCGCGAAGCGGTGACCCAGATACCAGGGCACCAACCTCCCCCTCGATCAACTGAAGAAGTTAAAACGTGTGCGTTTCTAATTCTAAATGAGATAGGTGGCACCATTCTCTTGCTGGTTTGCTGAACAGGTTGCAAGATGTGGTTCAGGTTCTGTGACATCCGTTCCCGATCTCGAGAGCAACATGCCGCCTGATGTGCATATCCCACCAATGTTTGAGCTTTGGTGTTCAAGGCTGCTCATGGGCCCCAAGGCAGCATCAGGATGGTGCAGCGTCTGCACACAGCCGTTCACCATATGCAGCTGCTACTTTGCCTCAATGATCTTTGGTCACGTTGCGCTTCTGCTTCTCTTCTTCGGCCGAGACGACAGGAATGCATGGTACATCGTGGTGCCCCACACTGCTGTCCTTGCGCCTGCTGGAGTTGTCGCCTGTGGGATGTGGAGAAGGGGGCCATCGTTTGCTCGCTCCCTGGCTGCCCAGATATGCAACCTGGTTACCGCAGTGGGATGGATCACCGCCATAATTCCCATCTGCGTGGGCCCAGACTCGTGGATCCCGTATCGTGACCGCCTCCTTTCCACAGCTCTAATAGCTGTGGCAGTGCTGGCCTCTTGAGTGTGCACAGGTCTCCGGCGGGTCGTACCTGCTCCAGCGGTCGGATCCGCTCCGCAGCCTGTGGGAGCCACTGCTGACCGCTTTCAATGAAGCTGTCATGAACATCGACAATGCTATTGACCTCCAGATGACTCGAGTCGTGTACAACAAGGTGCTCTCTTCAAACACTGCCACGCACTTGCTGATCCATCTCGCACAAACAACCCCAGAAGCCGAGTGTCCAGAAGCCGAGTGTGCTGATGAGTGTTTGGTGCATGTTTGTTGCTGCAGACTGCCACCAACCAGGTCACAATTCAGAACACCGGAGTTTCGTGTCATATTGTCTACAGCTCCAGTGAGGGACGCATCACTGACACGCATTCCTTGAATGCTGTGCTTGCGTGCTATCATTAGTGGCTTCAACCGACCACCGGACGACTGCAGATGTTAATGACGCACCTGTTGCTGAGCTCCTCTCGAGGGCAGAAGTGCCTCCTTGGGCTTTGACCAGTAGTGTCTGTGTGTGCAGGCTTCCGGCTTGCACGGCTGTCAAGTGCAGACTGAGGGTGGGATTGGGGCCGCAGACCATGCCGCAGAGCGTGCGGCAAGAGAGGGAACAGCAGATGGAAAAGAAGGAATTGTCTACACCTGGACCTAAACCGCCGTCGTGTTGCGACTCTGCCACTCAGATGGTGCAGTCGGGACACAAGCAAGACGTGTTTCCTCTTGAGAGCTATCACTGCTGCATCCACATGCTGCATCCGCTGGCGGCTGGCAGATGCGCCCATCAGAACTGCTGTGCTGGACGCAGCACGTGTGACCAATCGTGCCCCACCTGAATGGTTCTGGTGCCTCGTTCAAGGTCAGAGACAATGGGCAGAAGCGGTGGTGTGGCAGACAACCTGTGGCTGGGTCTTGTGGCTGCTGGTCTCTGCACTCCGTGTGCCGGCATCTGGATCTGACAGCAAATTCGATGGAGTGGCAGGATGCCTACAGATGCCAGCGATGCAAGCCTCCGCTCATGAGCACTCGCTGGTGGCTACACTGAGGCAAAAGCTCCCTAAGATCTTGGGCCCTGAGCGCTGTAGTGGTGTCATGGGAGGCACTGCCGTGGCGGGTGGATGTGGGGGGAGCATCAATTATACACTCTGGTGTGTGCTGAGTTGGTTCCGAACTGGTGCTGTGGAGACCAAGCAGGGGCTTGTTCCACAGGCAGGAACGTGGTGCCGACACAGCGTGGGTCCGAGACAATGGAGGGGTGTGCGGCAGGTATAAACATGCAAACGGGGAACAGCGTCGACAAAGTAGATTGCACTGACTGCGATGGAGAACTGGTGGAGGTGGAGACAGAAGGAGTATACCCAATCGTCAGCGCCAAGCGCCAAGGGCGTGTAGCCAAAGGTGCATCAGCTGCTACAACACGTTCGTCACATACGAGGTGGCAGGCCCTGAGATGGCGGGGTGTGTCTGGCAGGCGCGACTGGTAGTTTCGTCTGTGTGCGTGCCGTGTGCTGCGTGCTGCGGTCACATTCCTGTGACACAGAAGCTGTCACAGTTTTTGTATGCTGGCTGTATGCTGAGTTTCGATTTTCCTGAGATGACACATTTGGGCTCCACCACTCCGTGGTGTGACGCGCCAGGTCCTCGCTGCGTATGCGGCTGGCGGGCCGGGCGGTGGTGCCTGGCCACGATGTCCCGTCGGACGTGCTATAGGCGGCCGCTGGCCGCCTTGCTGGACCGGGTGCCGCTGTTGCAGCAGCGCAGGCCGGCCCCGCGTCTGGTCGTGCTGGCCCGCCCTGCCTTCCCGCGAGCCACCGTGGGGGGAGTGATGCGGCGCCGCCAGTGCCCTTCGCGCCCCGCCCTGCGGCCCCTGCCGGGCAGCCGGAGGGAGAGGGCTGGTACGCCCTGCACTGTGGGGGGCGTGCGCCCCCGGGCTCTCATGTGCGGGGGGCCCGTGATGGAATGCTCCAGTGGGGCAGGATGGAGTGGAGGTGCTGGTGTTGGGGGGGCGGTGGTGGCTGGTTTTGCTGGGGTGGGCAGTAGTGCGGTGGTGGTTGTTGCTGTGTGCGGTTGTGGCGCGGGTGCCGTAGTGGAGGGGTGCGGGAGTGCGCATGCGTGTGGGTGCGTGGGTGTGGTTGTGTCGGCTGTGTCGGTTCGTTGTGGCTTTTCGCCTGGGACAGTGATTGCTTTTTTCTGGTGTCTACTTTCGGGGGTTTTGGCCGTCTACTTTCCTTCTGTTGCCCTCGCTGCCGGGCTATTGCGTTCATCTCCGTGTAACACATTTGGGCTTCTCAAGCTTTGTCAAGTAAGGTTGGTGCAAACATTGTTGCTGCGTGTAGCTTTCACGAGGGCACTGCTGCCAGTTGGTCTTGAGGTGTTGCTAATCTTATCGTTTTTTGTCCACATGTGAGTCTAGCAGATTGTGTGGCCGCGTGTTCACCTGGCGGGCGTAGGTCGATTACATTTCTAGCTTCTGCCAGACTATGCACCCATTTTGATGGTACACAATGATTTTTGCCAAAACAAAGTGCAACGTACATCAAAAAGACACAGTACAGCTGTGCACATGCAGACGGCACCAATGAGCAGTGTTGCTGTCTGTGCGTTGGCACGCGTTGGTTCGAGGACAGCCAGAGGCGCAATGGCCACCACGTAGGTGCGGCGTTATGTGCCTCAGAGAGACAGAGCCAGAAGGAAACTCAGCCTGCAGGTGCTCTGTAGCCCTGGGACATGTGGTGTGTTCATCCACCTACCTCTCATATCATCAGAATTTTTACCATCTGGTGGTGCAAACTGGCATAATTTGTTCAGAGGCTGTCATGCACAGATGCGTTAGCAGAGGCTGTCATGCAAAGATACATTACCGCACTGCGCCCATTTGGATCAAGACGCGAATCACTGTGTGTTGACAGGTGCCATACACACGTGTACTCATCAAGAAACCAACTGGCTCATATTACTTGCCACACGCTGCAGTTCATGAAACCGAGTCATGTATGAGCAAGGAACTGCAGGGCGTGCGCCTCAGGCAGGTCCTCATTTGTGAATAAAGTTGCGATCGTTGTCAAACGTACAGGGCAAGGATTGGAGCGCTTGTGCAGAGACTCGAAGCCATGTAGTGCCTTCACAGCTCTCGCTTCTGCTGCTGGCTGTATGGACTATCGCTCAGATGTGTTACACAGTCATAAATCTAGGACCCAGCAACGCCGAGGCAACAGACCAGGGAACACGAAAACAGCCAGACAGGCCACCGCAAGCACCAAGGTCACTCCCCGCACGAGCAAATCGCTCAGTTGTGTAGCTATAGGCTACTGCACTGCCCCAGAGCTTTAGCGACTTGTAGCGACACGTATAGTACTATCAGCTTTCATAGGTTGTGCAACCTGCAGTATGCCTGGTTACAATTTGTGTGGTGGTGCTCAAGCCTTGTGCAGCAAGCCTGGTGCCCAGTCGTACGTCATCGTGCACAGCAATTGTATGCAGGCTAGCTGCATTGCGCGCCAAGGGTCGAGGAGGATGGGCCATGGATGGCGGCACATCAGCTCTGCAGAGCCATGGCGGGCTGTAACGGTTGGACCCGGCAGGCCCGGCAGACAACATTGCGCTGACGGCGCGGGAAAACTTGTTGAACCTCCTTTTCACGGCACCACTGTGATGATTCTGGTAGATATGTCACAGCCTGCCATTCAGCCAATCAAACACAGCGACTGGTGAACTGGCAGTCAGTCTTGTATGTGGCAGCGAACTCGCTGATCACCATGCAAATCTATGCATCAACGTCCTACTCCCGCAGTGTCATGCATGCATTGCTGCACTGCACCTGCGGCCACACCAACGACTAGCTTGCACACAGTTGCCTAAAGCCTAGATCTGGCACACACCCCCTGAAGCGCTGTCGCTTGGTGGTGGCTTCAAATATGCAACAATCGCATTGGTCAGCATAGGCCCGGACAATGCCTTCGTCAGCATGTCAGCCTTCTGCTCCTTAGTTGACACAAATTCCACCGACACCTCACCACGCAGGTACCTGTTCCTAATGAAATGGTACTGCACATCAATGTGCTTGGACCTGCCAGCTACTCCGGCAGTCCTCTGCTTCATCAACTGAAGCGCACTCTGCTTGGCATTGTGACTCTAGCGGGGAAGGAAGAGCACGTGGTGGCATGCGCGGGCAAGGCGTTGCTGGGGCTAGAGGATGGGTCAACTGTGACGCTGGAGCATGTGCTATGCGTGCCGAGCATGGGCATGAATCTGCTGTCAGGTGGTTACGTGAACTCCGTCAACGGTTCATGGGAAGGCAGACGAGGTCACCTGAAAGTTCGGGATTCCGATGCAGATGTGGTGCTGACGGGAACACTATGGGACCTAGCTTTTGTGAGATTCGTGGTAGAGTGACTATCTACCACGAATCTCACAAAAGCTAGGTCCCATAGTGTTCCCGTCAGCACCACATCTGCATCGGAATCCCGAACTTTCAGGTGACCTCGTCTGCCTTCCCATGAACCGTTGACGGAGTTCACGTAACCACCTGACAGCAGATTCATGCCCATGCTCGGCACGCATAGCACATGCTCCAGCGTCACAGTTGACCCATCCTCTAGCCCCAGCAACGCCTTGCCCGCGCATGCCACCACGTTCTCTTCCTTCCCCGCTAGAGTCACATGTCGTAATTCAGCGGACCGTAGCCCTAAGGCACTGTGGGATCTAAGCATGGCGTAGCCGTGCGCAGGGGGTCGCGCTGTCACATACCTGGCTGGTGTACAGGCCTCCGCTGTGACAGTGCGCTCTCAGGCTTGGATTATAGCACGTGAGTCTTTGGCAGAGTAGAGTGATTACACTTTGATCAGTAGAGCCTATATAAGCGTTCAACTAAACGTCTCATACGGAACGATCAGAATCAATGTCTGCGGCACGCAATCTAGCATGCATTGCTCGTGCATATGGTAAGCCATCGGTGCATGTCGTCCCATAGCCACTCCGGATCAGCACCGTGCATCCACTCCATGCATGGTCACCGTAGTCCTGTGCATGGCTGGATCACGACACTCCCCCTAGACTAGGCTTGTACTACCGCAAGCTGTAGTCTATCTCTAAATTTTGCTAGTGCTGGTCCCGCCAACACTCTCGTCAACATATCAGCTAGCATGTCTACCGTGCTAACCCAGCTGATAGTTAACTCATCGAGTTCTACGAACTCGCGGACCCTCAGGTCCCTGACCCTGATGTGCTTGGAGCGGTCACTAGAGATGGGGTTCACAGCTAGCAAGTTGGCACTCTTGTTGTCACCCCACAGAGTTGGCTTCACAGCCGACAAACCAAGATCAGTGCACAACTGCTTAGCCCACATCACCTCATTGGCTGCTGAACTCATAGCAATGAGCTCTGCCTCAGTTGTATCACCAGCCACAATAGTCTGTCTCTTCGAACGCCAGAACACACAGTTCCCATGCATCCGGACTATCACTCCTGACACGCTCTTCAAGCAAGCACTATTGGCGAAGTCAGCATCCGTAAATGCTTCCACCACCTCACATTCCCCATTGGAGCCACTAAAAGTCAAGCCAAGATCTATGGTCCCTCGCAGGTATCTCAGTACATGCTGGACAGCAGCCCAATGACACTTCGCACTCCCAGCCATATGCCTGGCCAAGACATTAGCCGGAAAGGAAATATCAGGACGCGACACAGCAGCCACATACTGGATGCTTCCTACGGCTTGCATAAACCTCTTATGCTCTGCGACAGTAGCCTTCTCCTGGCTAGGATCATCCTTCAGACTGAACACTTTCTGCTTTGGTACCAACGGTGTTGGTGCCTTTCTGCACTCACTCATACTGAATCTTTCCAGCATGTCCCTGATGTTCTTTCTGTGCGTTATGGTGATAGTGCGAGCAGACCGATCACGTATGACCTCCATACCCAGCACATATCCCAGCTCCCCCAGGTCACGACCCTCAAATGCCTCACGGATCCTGCTGATGGCATCATCCATCTGCTCCTTACGACCGAAGATCAACAGATCATCGACCCATAAGAAAATAAGACATCGTCCTACTTTGCAAATAAACAGTGCGGGGTCACTGGCTGATCTCACAAAGCCCATTCTCAACAAGAGCTCTGCAAGCGCCTTATGCCACTCTCTGGCAGCTTGCTTCAGACCATACAACGCCTTTTTCAGGCGCCACACCATACCAGAACCATCATCCAGTACAGGAGGTTGTGCCACATACACTGGTCACTTGCCCTGGTCACTTGCCCACTGGTGTCAAGAGGTAGGTCACTTGCCCACTGGTGTCAAGAGGTAGTATGGGAGGCATGCTGCACGGGCCGTGTCCACCTAGGCCTGATTAAGGTATGTAGGATAGATTTAAGCATTCAGGAAAGCACATTTAATGTGTATGTGTCTCGTCTCCAGATCCTCTACAGCACAGACAGACAACAGAGCCCTGAAGGTAGCGTAACTGCCCACAGGTGCCCAAGTCTCAAAGAAATCTACGCCTTCTACTTGCGTAAATCCCCTGGCTACATATCTAGCCTTGAATCGCTCAATCTCACCCTGTGCTCCTCGCTTAATCTTAAGTACCCACTTGCCTGTCACAGGCTTCACTCCTGCTGGGCACCTGACTAACTCGAACACATCATGTTCCCTTAAGGATGTCAACTCATCAAGCATTGCTATGATCCACTGCTCACGATGGCAGCCTCTCATGGCTTGCTTCACCGTTGGATCGTCCAGCACAGCTTTGACCTTCTTCCTTGCAGCAGCTGCACGCCGGGACTCACTGCGGCTATCAGTCTTGCCACTGCTCGGAATCACCTCCTGCCCCGTCGTGTTCTCTGCATCAGGAGTCACACTGTCAGCCGTAGCAAACACTCCATCCGCCAGATCACCGACGTCACTCTCCATATGGACTACTGTGGAGCTCCCAGCATCATCATGCTCACGTGCATCATCCGGGGAAATGCGCTCAACAGCAGCATTCTCACTTTCATTCACTCCCACAGCATGGACAGCAGGTCTTAAGGTTTTGCGAATCAATTTGAAAGGTTTTGGAACCCATCGAACCCTCACCTCTTGTGGTGGATCCAGATGTTCTCCGCTGCCTCCTGCGGCACTTGGTGCTAACTCTCCCCCTGAGCCAGCTCCGCCTGCCTCTACTCCACTAGGCACATGCCGTAGCTTGCCGTGCCCCTGACTATCAACACGCTGTGGCATATGCCGTGGCTCATCATGCTCCCAGCGTACTGCACGTCCTGACACCGCTGACCCTTGCCTTCGGTCGTACCTCCCGTGGCTATCAGGTTTCGCAGGTGGGGGTGGCTCACTCGGCGCCTTGCCCATCGACCGTTGGACTCGCTGCGGTGAACGCGAGCGCGATCGAGACCGAGATTCTGAGGGCTCAGATGCCCCTGAGAATGATTCAGCCGAGTCACTGGCAGCCCCTGGCTGTTCCTCCCCCTCAGACTCATCATTCTCACTACCCTGTGGCTCAATGCGGCAGCCACTCAAATCCAGCACTGCTCTATCCCGCGTAGGGATCACATCTCTCGGTCGCATCTCAGCATTGTGCGGACCGGATGGTTGCTGAACCGCATCATACTCCCAGTGTGGTACCCTGTTCACACAGTCCTCGGCCGTGTAAGCGCAACGCGCTGTCACCACTGCCTCACTGATCTCAGGCGTGTGCCACCGCTCATGCCTGGCTATCAGCTCAGAGCCTAAAACCCGCGGTGAAAACGGCGGCTCACCCTCAGGCAACTCATCATCCGGCACATAGCGCCGATGCAACTGCCTGCCTGGTTCCCAGTGTGTGTGCCCCAGCGCTGGATGCTCCCCCTCAGCCCAATCCACATTTCTGCCCCTCTCTGGCATCATGTGATCACGACTGGCTGGTGGTCGCACTGCCCTAACACTAGTTGATCTCAACCATTTCTGCATGTTGGGCAAGAAACCAACGTCAGGTACTACACGAGTATGCTCATCGGGCATGATCTCGAATTCTCCCAGCTCGTAGTTTTCAAACATGACCGGATCCACCGTAGCTTGCTCCGACATGTGGAAACGTTTCGCGAACTCTCTCAGCAGAGCTGGTGGAGAAGCCGTATGCCTATACATACGCACTGCTCCCCCATTCCCTCGCTTCACATAAGCTCTGTCCATGTGAGGACCAGCACCCGGTCCCATATAGAAACCGAGCACTCCTCTCTCATCCAGGTGTCTGAAGTCCTCTCTCCGGGCATATACATACATCGGACACCCGAAAGGCTTCACCTGGGCCACCACCAGATGGAACGTGTCCTCACTCACATTCCTGAACCATAACAGATATGGCACAATCTGTCTGACATCAACATTCTTCACACACTGGGCGACAAACTTCCCATCGCCCCCGGCCATACCCTCATCAGCCAGAGCCTGCAGACTCATCTGCTGAGCCTGAGCTCTCCTCGTCTGCAACTGTGCAGCTCTCACAGCCTCATTCGTTGACCACGGGTCACGACTAGTCTGCACATGTCTCTCCTCCAGTTTCTGCTTGGCCTCCTTCCGCCTAACACCCTCTAGAGCTGTGCTAGGCGTCAGGTTATGTGCATGGTTCACACACATATACGCCTCTGGCCACAGAAATGCAGGCACAGCTGCTTGCAGCGGGCTTGCCCTCACACTCCTGTTTAGCACACCGATCTTTCTCTCCACCATTCCGTTGGACTCATGCTGGCACGTGGCAGTGTACGTGTGCTCAATGCCACGCCACGCGAGGTACTGAGCCAGCTGGTTAGAGCTGAACTCACCACCCTGGTCAGTGTGCAGCCTCCGCACCCCAACCTCTCTATCATACACGATCTGAGTGCGGATTCGCTCAATCAGTATGCATATCATTTCCGCAGCCCCACTCTTGGACTTCAGCGGAATCACATGGGAGTACCGGGAGTACTCATCCACCACGACCAGGATGTAGTTCATACCCCCGATTCCTACTGGCTTGATCCGCCCTGCTAGATCAGCATGCAACACTTCTCCAGCATAGGTGGCATTCTCAGTCACCTTGCCCCCGTGCTGTGCTCTATCGCCACTTCTCTGTTCAGCCACGTGGCAACCATGCCACTAAAGCGCTACCCCCGTAGGTTTCAGCATCTTCAGGTCATACAGTTGTGGGTTGTCTCTCATCAACTGGAGTACCCGATTGCCAGCATGGTGAAAAGCGATATGCACTAGGAATGATGGGCCAACCTGGAAGGGATAACCTTGTTTATTTGGTACACCGGTCACTGCAGCAACTTGCTGCTGCTCACGTACCCATTTCCCATTCCTATGAAACAAGTTATTCGCACTTGTCCAGGCTGCTCCTCTAATCTACCGGCTGCATTTGCCATATCGGCCTGCCCTTCCCACAGAACCATGTCAGAGTAGGTTTTCCATCCTCATCCTCACCCTGCTCACAGTTCCTGTGGAACCCATAGCTCTGGTCATGAAACCCAGGCATCACTACCCGTTTGCATGCTTGCCCGTATGCAAGTATATCTCAGACTTTTTCAACTCCTTTGTTGAAAGGATGTTGATAGGACTGGCCGGCACCCAGTAGACGTTGGTCAACTCTATGTCTACTGGTGTGATAGTGCCCTGTGCACTCACATACTCTCCCAGATTAGCTCTGATCGTGCCCACACCATACATGTCTAGCCTGCCCTGGTCAAGAGGCTGACACTGCGGCATATCTGGTGGCCTTGATCTCGCAAAAACATATCATAGTCCAAAGCATATGTTTATGTCTGAGCACTATCTATTAGGAAAGTGTACGGCATGTTTGGAGACGGCCCATCAGCACAGTCAGCTCGCAGCTTATCTAGGTCAACTACAGCTACCTTGAGGGCCACCGCGCCTCTGCCACGGCCTCGCCCTGCAGCTGCTTGCTTCTGCAGGAAATTGTTTTGACCTCTGCGGCAGAGCAATGGACAATCCTTTTGCACATTCCAGGCTTATCACAGTTGAAAGCATTTTCTCTTTCTGCTCCCCTGCTGCCCCTGCTCCCACTGCTGCTACCTGTGGGGGTGAACCTTGGCGACCACCGTAGCGTCCACCTCGGTACCCACGTCCCCCATGGCGCTGTTGTCCACCACGATCGTCCCGTGGGAATCGTGATGGACCCTGCTTGCTGTTTGTCTGGGCATGTGTCAACAGCGTAGACACTATCTGCTGCACTGGCATGGCCTGCAGCATGGGCTGCAACAGGCTGTACTCTCTGTCTACTGCCAGCAACCGTGATCTGTACAACTGATCAGACACAGTCTCACCCAGTCCTCTCATCTAATTCACTATGCCCACCACCTCATTCACATGCTTCTCCAGCGGCTTGCCAGCCTGCTGGGTACTGCTGAGCTGGTGATACAGCTTCTGTATTTCTACTTCCACTGATGGCATATACTTAGCATGCAGCAACGACCAGACCTCATGGACGAAACTACAGTCTGCCACAAAGTCTCTATCCTCCTTTGCAGTGTGGTGAACAACCAGTGCATGACTTGCTCATGAGCCTGGCTGCTCTGAGCAAGCGAATCATTGACTAGCAGGCTACTCTCACCCACCATCTTTGCCCAGCTCTCTACCTCCTTCTTAAATACTCGGAAATGATCAGTCTTATAGTGCCACACCGGAATCTGTTCTTCTCTACTAGAGATTTCCCCGGTGCTGGCCTGGGCATGGCAAGCGACAGCGCTTGCGCCAGCGTGCCTACGTCAATAGATCCAGCCGTAGCTGGTACTCCTGATGATATCGCAGCCTGCGAAGGCTGCGGTATCGGAGGCGGTATTGTTGGGTCATCCACGCAGCTGGCGCTGCGAGATGTGCTGGCTGTGTTCCTTGCGCCGCAGCCTGAGCTCCTGCTTCCCCCGTAGGATCAGCATTTCCCGGCAATGCCGCCTGCAGAGGACCTGCATTGGGATACCCGTAGGTCCCAACGCGCTGTTCTTCCCCGTAGGTCACGAACTGGTCCTCCGCGGCCTGCTCGCGGCGCGCTGTGGAACGTGTGTGATGGCGAGGACGAACTTCTTCTCCATCCTCGCCGTCAGAGCCGATAGATCCCTGGCGAGATGCCACTGGAACTTCTCGGCGTGGTGGCATCCTGCAACACGACCATCGTGCGTCGCAGGACACGCAGACCCGTAGGCTTTCTGCGAGACCAGTACCTAACAGAATGCAGTCCAGCCGTAGGTTATGCATCTGTGTACTCTAGTCTCTCTACGGACTCTACAGCTAAACGCTAGAGCGGTGTGAATCGCTCATCGGGACGCTCAGCCGTAGCCGTAGACCCTGGACTCTATCGCAAGCATACAACCATTCCTAGAATAACAAAACGATACCATGTCGTAATTCAGCGGACCGTAAGCCCTAAGGCACTGTGGGATCTAAGCATGGCGTAGCCCGTGCGCAGGGGGTCGCGCTGTCACATACCTGGCTGGTGTACAGGCCTCCGCTGTGACAGTGCGCTCTCAGTCTTGGATTATAGCACGTGAGTCTTTGCAGAGTAGAGTGATTACACTTTGATCAGTAGAGCCTATATAAGCGTTCAACCAAACGTCTCATACGGATACGATCAGAATCAATGTCTGCGGACGCAATCTAGCATGCATTGCTCGTGCATATGGTAAGCCATCGGTGGCATGGCGTCCCATAGCCACTCCGGATAGCACCGTCATCCACTCATGCATGTCACCGTAGTCCTGTGCATGGCTGGATCACGACATCACAGTGTCAACCAGCGTGTCTCCTTGTCGTGGACCAAGTCAGTCACTACAAGTTGTGAGCTGCGCCCGTGTCGAACACTAGCATGTCCGGCCTGTCTGCACGGACCGTTACAGTCGCCGCTGCGACTCTTGCATCTGCCCNCGAACTACTTACTGCTGACGTCAGAACATGTACACAACAATGTCAGAAACAGGATGCCGGTACGTTGCTGCTACTTGGATATCCAGATTGCCTGCTGCTACCAATGCTTGGCTGTACCCGAGTGCAGATGTGCACGTCTTAGTGCAGGGAGTATGCGCCATGGTACGGCCACCACGGAGATGTACATACTGCACTCAGCAGTGTTATTATGCAGGTTCTGCTTCATGCGCGTGTAGCTTCCTGACTTCACTGGTCAACTCTTCGAGCGTGTGAACAGCTGCACGGACTTACGCTATTTGAACGGAGCGCAAGCTGTTTTCAGTCAGACCATGAATGCATTGCTTTGTACACATCGATATATGCTAGCCTCGCGCTCTCCATTGCGGCATTGCTGCTGGCGTGCGCCTTCCTTTGCTTGCTTTGCTTTCACACCTGTGCTCCCGAGGGTATAGGAAAGGATGAAGTCCTGCACGAGCTTAGTGAACAGACGAAGCAGAATACAAGTATGTACAATTGTATTCAAGTGTGTTGTCGTGTGCAGATGAGAAGACTCATGCGCGCGATGTTTGACCTGTTGGCTACGACACTGCAAGCTGGCAGGTTCGATAGCGCCCGCCGCATCATCACTGGCATGGCATCAACAGACCATCACCGTGACTACAACCAACTATGGCTTCCATTCTGAAACTCGCTGCGCATGAATTGCAGCGGATCGGGGCACAGGCAGCGTTTCGCTGGGCCAAGCCTGTACATCTCAGCCTCGGCCCAGCCATCCTCTGCCTCGGCCACAATCCGCTTCAGCTCCTGCGCGCAAGTGAAACAAATACTGAAACAAACACATCGTTAAAAGATAGCTCAGCTTCACTTGCACAGCCCCGCATCATTCTGGGGTAGCGGTGCAGGCGCCTGCGCCTCAGCGCTGAGGGCCCGCCTCTAAATGGCCCATAACTACAAGCCAATGGCTCATAGATAGCTCCTAAAGCGCTGTTAAGCACGCTCTTAGTTATCCACCCGCCTCTATGGGCTCGTGAATTGGCTCTTAATTGGCGCGTAATGCCGCGCTTACCACTCGCGCATCGGCGAACAGCGATTGGCACATCATGATGAGCGAATTCCAGCTCGGAACTGAAGCGCACGCTAAGCGCGGCGTTAAGAGCGTGGCGCCCATCATCAAGAGCCAATTAAGAGCAACCACTTGTACGTATAGAGAGGAGCTGCTCTGGACATGTATACTATAGACTGTAAACAGACTATAAAATCGTCTACACAGCTACTTCACAGGCATGTTCCCGCTGATGAAGTCAGCTGCAGAAGACTTTCCTCCTCAGCTCACGTTCATGATCATTTGAGTGGACTCACTGTTGAACGCGCCAATGTCCGGTCGAACGTGCGCCGCTCACGGGGAGGCATACTTGAACATGCAGGAGCTCAAACAGAAGGCGCACAAAGAGTGCTACCGTGTATACCGGTGGACGCTCCGGGTTTAAAGAATGCCAAAATTTATCATGTCACGCTTTCCAGATGGTACGTGAAGCCAGAGCTCTCTGTGCACACGAATCAAAAGCATGTGCGTTGCGAGTTTCAAACGCAAACTTGTTCAAACGTAGCGGGAGGGTGATCCAGACTCGGGAGGCGCGTCTAGACGCGACCTCTTTGTTTACAAATGCATGTCGAACATCAATCAAACACATTCGAACCGCGGCCGCGCACCTACAACCGCCTCTTCGATCGCCACGAGTAGCTATAGACGCTCGTGGAAACATCGCACGCACCAACTTTAGATGGACAGAGCTTTCGATCGCTGCAGCGCGCGATATGCATTGATCGCTGCTGGCTGGTGACGGGGACCCCGTTGACGATCGCGTAACGCGGTAGCCGTCTTGATGCCAGCTATACTATACTAGTAGGCAAACATTTGGTCCCGGGTTCGCGCAGCGACCCGCTAGACCCTTTTCGACGCAGTCGCGCCCATCCGAATTCGAGGCGCGTGACCCTTTTCATGCCAAAAAAAAAACTATGGGCATCACGCCGGACTCAATCGGGCATCGGCCACAGCACCCCCACGAATAGGGCCGGACAAGAAGGAGGACTCAGTTGCAGAGAGCTCAAATGAGTCGGTAGGGAACGGTGGGTAGGCCGGAATAGGGTCACACAGCAACCAGGCCCGCACACAGGACCACGGGCGCGCTCCCCGTGCTACGCGTGTCAGGGGTGCCATCTTGCCAGCCGCCTACAAGCCGCGAGACACAGTGAGCCACGTGCACCGCGTGGGTGTGCGCCAAGCACATACATAGCAGTCAATGCACTGCACAAGTGTTGGGTTCGCCGGAGGCAGGCACCTACAAGCGCTGTTAAGCGGTCAAGGAGGAAGGGCACTGCCAAAGGGCGTCATTACCATTTGAGATCTGAGGTGAGACCAGGCCCACTACCATTGAGGTCCATGGTGAGACAAGTTCAAGCATGAGAGGTGCGCAGCACAGTGTTATGTAGCGGACCAATGACTAGCATTTGCGATTTCACTCTCCCTGTGGCTAAGCACCCCTAGTTTGCCTCATTCTAGGCCTTTATACCATTTGACATGCCTTATGCATCCTTAGACTCATACACATGCCCTAGGCCACCCCTTGAAGCCACTCTGGTTCAAGTCTTTGTAAGATCATGACATGCGCGCGCGGATGTTCAGGCAGGGGGCCCGTGGTGTCCGTGTTCTGACGTCTCTGCCAGGCCCCCGTCCATGGGCTGGTGCTCGCCGCTCGGGAGTGTCGTGATCCAGCCATGCACAGGACTACGGTGACCATGCATGGTGGCATACACAGGACTACGGTGACCATGTATGCGGGGATTCACGGTGCTGATCCGGAGTGGCTATGGGGCAGCCATGCACCGATGGCTGACCATATGCACGAGCAATGCATGCAAAGATTGCGTGCTGCAGACATTGATTCTGATCGTATCCGTATGAGACGTTGATTGAACGCTTATATAGGCTCTACAGATCGTAGTGTAATCACTCTCTCTTCTACTGTCCTAAGACTCACGTGCATTCATCCTCCAACTGAAGGTACAGGCGCTGTCACGGACAGATACCTAAGACAGCAAGGTATGTGACAGCACCAACCCCTGCGCATGACGACATGCTCAGGATCCCACAGGCCTTAGCCGCGGTCCACTGAATTACGTCATGGTATCGGTGATGATTGTGGGGATTCTTGTGATGTCTATTAGCATTGCGGTAGAGTCCAGGGGGAACCTGCGGTTACGGCTGCACACTCCGATGAGTGTGCTACACCGCTCTAGTGTATAGCCGACCGTAGAGAGACTAGAAAAGCTAATGTAGAATGCTACGGCGGAGCTGCATTATGCTTGTGTGCTGGTCTCGCAAAGAGGCCTACGGGTCTGCGTTTCCTGCGACATATGGTGGTCATGTTGCAGGACACCACCACTCCGAGACGATTCATGGCATCTCGCCAAGGGTCTATCGGTTCTGACGGTGTGGAGGGAGCAGTTAACCTTCCGCATCATCGCACTCGCTCTACAGTGCGCCGCGAGCAGGCCGCGGAGGGTCAGTCCATGCCCCACGGGGAAGGACAAGACGCTGGGACGTACGGGTATCTCAGTGTTAACCCTCTGCAGGCCGCCATGCCGGGCAACGCTGATCCTACGGGGAATGCGGGTGCTCAGGCAGCGGTGCACGGAGCGCAGGAAGTGCCACACGTTGCCCAGACAGCATGGGCAGCGCAGCAGATACCACCTCCGATACCGCAGCCTTCGCAGGCTGCGATGTCATCCGGGGCGGCAGCAACAGCCGGGTCGATCGATGTTGCAACTCTCGCGAGCGCACTGTCGCTCGTAATGCCTAAGTCTATGCCGGGAAAGTCGCTAGTAGAAAAGCACAAGTTCCCGGTATGGAACCACAGACATGATCACTTTCGGGTGTTCAAGAAAGAGGTAGAGAGTTGGGCAAACATGGTGGGGGAAAGTAGCCTGCTAGTAAATGATCCACTGGCACAGAATAGCCAGGCTTATGAGTCAGTCAAGCATTGGCTATTCGTAACATTGCCAAAGGAGGATAGGGATTTCGTGTCAGACTGCAGTTTTGTCCATGAGATGTGGGCACTGCTGCATGCCAAGTACATGCCTTCTGTCGAAGTAGAAATACAAAAGCTATACCAGCAACTCAGTGGTGCCAGGCAGGCGGGAAAGCCACTTGAGAAACATGTCAACGAGGTAGTTGGTATAGTGAACCAGATGAGGGGTCTGGGAGAAGCTGTGCCTGATCAGCTGTACCGCTCTAGGCTACTGGCAGTGGACAGAGAGTATGCACTGCTGCAGCCGATGCTGCAGCAACTGCCAGTGCAGCAGATAGTGTCCACGCTGCTGACGCATGCTCAGAATAGCAGCCAGTCTGCCCCATCGCGATTCCCACGGGATG
The DNA here is from genome assembly GCA_900538255.1 of Ulva mutabilis. NCBI lineage: Eukaryota > Viridiplantae > Chlorophyta > Ulvophyceae > Ulvales > Ulvaceae > Ulva > Ulva mutabilis. The sequence continues at coordinate 271,380 of UNSF01000078.1, read as the reverse complement.
ATCGCGGTGGTCAGCAGAGGTTTGGGGGACGAGGGTATCGTGGTGGACGCCATGGTGGTCGCCATGGTACACCCCCAGAGGTTGCCGCAGTGGGAGCAGGGGGAGCAGATAAGCGCAAGTGCTTCAATTGTGAGAAGCCTGGCCATCTGCAGAAAGATTGCCCTTTGCTCTCCGCAGAGGTCAAGCAGTTCCTACAGAAACAGGCAGCTGCAGGGCGAGGCCGTGGCAGAGGCCGCGGGGGCCCTCAGGTGGCTGTGGTAGACCTAGCGGAACTGCGAGCTGAGTGTGCTGATGGGCCGTCGCCCAACATGCCATACACATTTCTGGTGGATAGCGGGTCTGACCTGAACATATGCTTCGACTATAGCATGTTCAGCGAGATCAAGCCACCAGATATCACAGAGTGCCAGCCCTTAGATCAGGGCAGGATTAAGATATATGGCATGGGCACTATCAGGGCGAATGTGGGGAAGTACGTGACAGTACAGGGCGAGCTGGTGCCTGTAGATATTGAGCTGGATCATGTTTACTGGGTGCCAGCCAGCCCGATCAATATCCTATCAACGACTGTGCTGAAGCGGTCGAACGTGTACTTGCACACAGGCAAGGCAAACACAGTAGAGATGCCGGGTTTTTATGACCAAGCACAAACATTTGTGGGCAACTGTGAGCAGGGAGTTGATAGTGATGATAACCCCACATTGAGCTGGTATTGCGGGACGGGCAGACCAATATGGGAACTGCGCCCTGTAGATTCAGGGACTGACTGGACCAGTGCCAATAACCTTTTCCACAGAAATAGGAAATGGGTTGGTGAGCAGGCGAGGATCGCTGCGGTAGATGGTGTACCTATTGGTCAGAGATCTTCTTACCAACTTGACCCAGCATTTCTGGTACATCTCTCGTTTCATCATGCGGGCAACCGGATTCTCAAACTAATGACCGAGAATCCAGACCTGTATGACCTCAAGTTGCCTAAACCCACGGGAGTAGCGCTTGAGTGTCATGGTTGCCACGTGGCGGAGCAGAGAAGTGGTGACAGAGCACGGCATGGGGGCAAAGTGACAGAGAATGCCTCGTATGCTGGAGAAGTATTGCATGCGGATCTGGCTGGACAGATTAAGCCAGTAGGCATAGGAGGAATGAACTACATCTTGGTAGTAGTGGATGAGTACAGCAGGTACTCACATGTGATCCCGCTGAAGTCGAAAAGCGGTGCTGCGGAGATGATATGTCTTCTGATAGAACGCATCCGCACTCAGATTGTCTATGACAAGGAGGTAGGGGTGCGGAGGCTGCACATGGACCAAGGAGGTGGATTCAGCTCGAGTCTGCTGGCTCAGTACCTTGAGTGGCGAGGGATAGTACACACGTTCACTGACTTAGCCCAACATGAGTCAAATGGGTTGGTAGAACGAAAGATCGGTGTGCTGAACACGTCAGTGCGGGCGAGCCTGCTGCAGGCAGCAGTGCCTGCATTCCTGTGGCCGGAGGCATACATGTGCGTGAACCATGCACACAACCTGACGCCGAGCACAGCACTGGAGGGTGTGAGGCGGAAGGAGGCAAAGCAGAAGCTGGAGGATAGGTTTGTTGCCACCAGCTCTGAGCCATGGTCCACGAACGTGCAGCAGCGGGCTAAGCAGCTGAGAGTCAGGAAGGCTGCAGCGCATGCGCTGAGTCTGAATGAGCTGTGTGAGACGCTGGTTGCCAGGAGAGAATTGGCATTTGTGGCACAGTACATGAGAAATGTGAATGTCAGAGAGATTGTGCCATACTTGTTATGGTTTAGGAAGGTCAAAGAAGATGACTTCCGTCTCGTGGTGGCACAGGTGAAGTCTTTCGGGTGTCCAATGTATGTGTATCCAAGGAGGGAGCACTTCAGGCACCCGGAAGCACGAGGAATCCTCGGTGCCTATATGGGACCGGGTGGAGGTCCTCACATGGACAGGGTTTACGTGAAACGTGGGAATGGGGGAGCAGTGCGGATGTACAGGCACACGGCTGCTCCACCTGCTCTAGTGAAGGATTTCGCGCAGCGATTTCACATGGCTGGGGAGGCTACGGCGGACCCAGTTGTGCTAGAGAACTATGAGCAGGGTGAGTTTGAGATCCTACCCGATCAGTACACCAGTGTAGTGCCGGAAGCTGAGTTCTTGCCCAACATGAAGAAGTGGGTGAAGAGCACTAGTGTGCGGGCAGTGCGTCCACCAGCCAGTCGTGAACACATGATGCCAGAGAGGGGCAGAAATGTGGATTGGGCTGAGGGGGAGCATCCGGGTCTGGGCCATCAACACTGGGAACCAGGAAGAACGCTGCATAGGCGTTTCAAACCGACAGACGAGCTACCTGAGGGTGAGCCCGAGTTTTCTCCTAGAGTGTTGGGTGCAGAGCTGCTGGCGCGACATGAGCGCTGGCACACACCAGAGATCAGTGAGGCAGTGGTTGCAGCGCGCTGCGATCATGCAGCAGCTGACAATGCTGCAGCGGTAGCACACTGGGACTATGATGCAGCAAACCAGCCGTCTGGGCCTTTACACCATGAGTTTAGGCCTTCAGAGACGATCCCTACGAGGGCTGTGCTGCACATAGGGGACTGTGATATCCATCCGCTTCCAACTGATGAGGAAGTGAGTGATACTGAGTCTAGTGATGGAGGTGAGGATGACTCTGAGTCTGAGTCTAGATCCCGCTCGCGTTCAGCGGAACCAGTCCAGCGGTCGATGGGCAAGGAGCTGAGTGAGCCACCCCCACCTGTGCGAGCTGACGGTCACGGCGGCGGCCGAAGTCACCGCGGGTCCACGGTGTCAGGGCGTGATGACCGTGACAGATATGATGAGCCGAGGCATATATCTGGGTCTGAGGGCCAGGGGCAAGGCGAGCTACGGCATGTGCCTAGCGGAATAGCGACAGGAGGTGATGGCTCAGGGGGAGAGTCAGCACCAAGTGCCGCGAGGGGCAGCGGAGCACGTCTGGATCCGCCACATGAGGTGAGGGTTCGATGGGTTCCAAAGCCTTTTCACTTGATTCGCAAAATCTTAAGACCTGCTGTCCATGCTGTAGGAGCAATTGTGAGTGATGCTGCTGTTGAGCGCATTTCCCCGGAGGAAGCACGTGAGCATGTGAGTGATGCTGCGAGCCCCACAGTAATGAATGATGATGAGAATGACGTCGGTGACTTGTCTGATGGAGTGTCAGCTGCAGCTGACAGTGTGCCTCCTGATGCAGAAAAGACGACGGGGCAGAAGGTGACTCCAAACGGTGGCCCTACTGCTAGCCTTTGTGAGTCCAGGCGTGCAGCTACCGTGAGGAAGAGGGTCGAGGCCGTAGTAGATGATCCAACGGTGCAGCAGGCCATGCGTGGTGCTCATTGTGAGAAGTGGATCACGGCAATGCTCGATGAGCTGACCTCCTTAAGAGAACATGATGTGTTTGAGCTGGTTGAGTGCCCAACAGGAGTGAAGCCTGTGACAGGCAAGTGGGTGCTTAAGATCAAGCGAGGAGCACAGGGTGAAATTGAGCGTTTCAAGGCCAGATACGTAGCCAGGGGATTTACACAAGTGGAGGGCGTAGATTTCTTTGAGACATGGGCACCTGTGGGCAGTTACGCTACCTTCAGGGCTCTGTTATCAGTCTGTGCAGTAGAGGATCTAGAGACGAGGCATATAGACATCAAATGTGCTTTCCTGAATGGTGTTCTGGAGGAGGAAGTGTATGTGGCACAACCTCCTGTGCTGGACGATGGGTCTGGTATGGTGTGGCGTCTGAAAAAGGCGTTGTATGGTCTGAAGCAAGCTGCCAGGGAGTGGCACAAAGCGCTTGCAGAACTCTTGTTGAATATGGGTTTTGTGAGATCAGCCAGTGACCCTGCACTGTTCATTTGCAAAGTAGGACGTTGTCTTATTTTTCTGTGGGTCGATGATCTGCTGATTTTCGGCCACAGAGAGCAAATGGATGATGCCATCAGAAAGATCCTTGAGGCTTTTGAGGGTCGGGACCTGGGGGAGCTGGGATATGTGCTGGGCATGGAGGTCATACGTGATCGAACTGCTCGCACTATCACCATCACACACAGAAAGAGCATCAGGGACATGCTAGAGAGATTTGGCATGAGTGAGTGCAGACGGGCGCCAACTCCGTTGGTACCAAAGCAAAAAATGTTTAGTCTGAAGGAAGATCCTAGCCAGGCGAAGGCTACAGGCACAGAGCATAAGAGGTTTATGCAAGCCGTAGGAAGCATCCAGTATGTGGCAGTTGTGTCGCGTCCAGACATTGCATTTCCGGCTAATGTCTTGGCCAGGCATATGGCTGGGAGTGCCAAATGTCATTGGAATGGTGTCCTTCACGTACTGAGATACCTGCGAGGGACCATAAACTTTGGCTTGACCTTTAGTGGCTCCAATGGGGGATGTGAGGTGTTGGAAGCATTTACGGATGCTGACTTCGCCAATGGTGCTTGCTTGAAGAGCGTGTCAGGAGTAGTAGTCCGGATGCATGGGAACTGTGTGTTCTGGCGTTCGAAGAGGCAGACTATTGTGGCTGGTGATACAAATGAGGCAGAGCTCATAGCAATGAGTTCAGCAGCCAATGAGGTGATGTGGGCAAAGCAGTTGTGCACTGATCTTGGTTTGTCGGCTGTGAAGCCAACGCTGTGGGGTGACAACAAGAGTGCCAACTTGCTAGCAGTGAACCCCATCTCTAGTGACCGCTCTAAGCACATCAGGGTCAGGGACCTGAGAGTCCGAGAGTTCGTAGAACTCGACGAGTTGACTATCAGCTGGGTTAGCACGGTAGACATGCTAGCTGATATGTTCACTAAGGTGTTGGCAGGACCAGCACTAGCAAAATTTAGAGATAGACTGCAGCTTGCGGTAGTACAAGCTTAGTCTAGGGGGAGTGTCGTGATCCAGCCATGCACAGGACTACGGTGACCATGCATGGTGGCATACACAGGACTACGGTGACCATGTATGCGGGGATTCACGGTGCTGATCCGGAGTGGCTATGGGGCAGCCATGCACCGATGGCTGACCATATGCACGAGCAATGCATGCAAGATTGCGTGCCGCAGACATTGATTCTGATCGTATCCGTATGAGACGTTGATTGAACGCTTATATAGGCTCTACAGATCGTAGTGTAATCACTCTCTCTTCTACTGTCCTAAGACTCACGTGCATTCATCCTCCAACTGAAGGTACAGGCGCTGTCACGGACAGATACCTAAGACAGCAAGGTATGTGACAGCACCAACCCCTGCGCATGACGACATGCTCAGGATCCCACAGGCCTTAGGCCGCTGTCCACTGAATTACGTCAGGGAGGCGGTGCGAGGGTGCGCGGGGAGCACGCCCATGGGCTCGCACGGGCAATGGGCTCGCACAGGGGTTGTTGGGGCTGGTATGCATGGTTTCGCGCGGGGCAGGGTGCATTAGGGTCGATCCTGTATCAGTAGGTGGGCTGAGTGTGGCTGGGTCGTGTGTGGCTGTGGGTGTGTTGGAATCGGATCGTGGTTTGGCCGGGTTGGCTGCCATGGGTGTGTTACAATGGCATTGTGATAAATCGCCGTGGCTGCGTGCTGCCTGTGGCGGATGGTGATTGTCGCAAACCAGTGGACCGAAGCCCTAAGGGCACTGTGGGATCTGTGCATGCCGTAGCTATGCGCAGGGGGTCGTGCTGTCACATACCTGTGCTGGTATACAGGCTCTGCTGTGCCAGCTCGCTCTCTCTCTGTGGATGGATAGCACATTGTTGTAATTCAATGGACCGCGGCCTAAGGCCTGTGGGATCTGTGCATGTCTTAGCCATGCGCAGGGGTTGGTGCTGTCACATACCTTGTTGTCTTAGGTATCTGTCCGTGACAGCGCCTGTACCTTCATTGGAGGATGAATGCACGTGAGACTTCGGACAGTAGAGAAGAGTGATTACACTACGATCGACAGAGCCTATATAAGCGTTCTCTAAACGACTCATACGGATACGATCAGAATCAATGTCTGCTGGCACGCAATCTGCATGCATTGCTCGTGCATATGGTCAGCCATCGGTGCATGGCTGCCCCATAGCCACTCTGGATCAGCACCGTGTATCCACGCATACATGGTCACCGTAGTCCTGTGTATGCCACCATGCATGGTCACCGTAGTCCTGTGCATGGTTGGATCACGACAAATGCCACCTATGCTGGAGAAGTGTTGCATGCTGACCTAGCAGGGCAGATCAAGCCAGTGGGCATCGGGGGTATGAATTACATCCTAGTTGTGGTGGATGAGTATTCTCGATATTCCCACGTGATCCCGGTGAAGTCCAAGATTGGGGCTGCGGAGATGATATGCCTGCTGATTGAGCGAATCCGCACTCAGATCGTATATGATAGAGAGATTGGGGTGCGGAGGCTGGACACTGACCAGGGTGGTGAGTTCAGCTCCAACCAGCTAGCTCAGTACCTTGCGTGGCGTGGCATTGAGCACACGTACACTGCCACGTGCCAGCATGAGTCCAATGGGATGGTGGAGAGAAAAATCGGTGTGCTGAACAGGAGTGTGAGGGCAAGCCTGCTGCAAGCGGCTGTGCCTGCATTTCTGTGGCCAGAGGCGTAGATGTGTGTGAATCATGCACATAACCTGACGCCTAGCACACCTCTAGAGGGTGTTAGGCGGAAGGAGGCCAAGCAAAAGCTAGAGGAGAAACACGTGGAGTGCAGTTATGAGTCGTGGTCAACGAATGAGACTGCGAGAGCTACGCAACTGAAGTCCAGGCGAGCCCAGGCTCAGAAGATGAGTCTGCAGGCTCTGGCCAATGCGGGGATGGCCAGAGGCGATGGAAAGTTCGTGGCTATGTGTGTGAAGAATGTGGATGTTAGACAGATAGTGCCGTATCTGTTGTTGTTTAGGAATGTGAGTGAGGACACGTTCCATCTGGTGGTGGCCCAGGTGAAGCCTTTCGGGTGTCCAATGTATGTGTATGCCCGGAGAGAGGATTTCAGGCACCTGGACGAGAGAGGAGTGCTCGGTTTCTATATGGGACCGGGTGCAGGTCCTCATATGGACAGAGCTTACGTGAAGCGAGGGAATGGGGGAGCAGTGCGCGTATATAGGCACACAGCTTCTCCACCAGCTCTGCTGAGAGAGTTTGCGAAACGTTTCCACATGTCACAGCAAGCTATGGTGGATCCGGTTGTGTTAGAGAAGTATGAGCTGGGAGAATGTGAGATCATGCCCGATGAGCATACTCGTGTAGTACCTGACGTTGGTTTCTTGCCCAACATGAAGAAATGGTTGAAGTCAACTGGTGTTAGGGCAGCGCGACCACCAGCCAGTCGTGATCACATGATGCCAGAGAGGGGCAGAAATGTGGATTGGGCTGAGGGGGAGCATCCAACGCTGGGGCACACACACTGGTAACCAGGCAGGCAGTTGCATCGGCGATTTGTGCCGGATGATGAGTTGCCTGAGGGTGAGCCGCCGTTCTCACCGCGTGCTTTAGACTCTGAGCTGATAGTCAGGCATGAGCGGTGGCACATGCCTGAGATCAGTGAGGCAGTGGTGACAGCGCGTTGCGCTTACACAGCCAACAAATTGTGTGAATAGGGTACCACACTGGGTATACAGCGCGGCTCAACAGCCGTCTGGTCCGCACAATGCTGAGAAAAGATCAAGCGATGTGATACCTACGAGGGATAGAGCAGTGCTGGACATGGGCGGATGCCGCATTGAGCCACAGGGTAGTAATAATGATGTGTCTGAGGGGGAGGAACAGCCAGATGCTGCAAGTGACTCGCCTTCACTGGCTGATTCATTCCAGAGGAGTCTGAGCCCTCAGAATCTCAGTCCAGATCGCGCTCGCGTTCACCGCAGCGAGTCCAACAGTTGATGGGCAGGGAGCCGAGTGAGCCACCCCCACCTGCGAAATCTGATAGCCACGGGAGGATCGACCGAAGGCACAGGTCAGCGGTTTCAAGACGTTCAACACGCCAGGAGCACGATAAGCCACGGCATGTGTCACAGCATGATGATTGTCAGGGGCAAGGCAAGCTATGGCATCTGCCTAGTGGAGTAGAGGCAGGCGGAGCTGGCTCAGGGGGAGAGTTAGCACCAAGTGCCGCGGGAGGCAGCGGAGAACATCTGGATCCGCCACCAGAGGTGAGGGTTCAATGGGTTCCAAAGCCTTTCAAGTTGATTCGCAGAAACTTAAGATCTGCCGTCCATCCTGTGGGAGTGAATGAGAGAGATGATGCACTTGTTGAGCGCATTTCCCCAAAGGATGCACGTGAGCATGATGCTGGGAGCTCCACAGTAGTCCATGTTGAGAGTGACGTCGGTGAGTGATAGTCCGGATGCATGGGAACTGTGTGTTCCGGCGTTCGAAGAGACAGACTATTGTGGCTGGTGACACGACTGAGGCAGAGCTTATTGCGATGAGCTTAGCAGCCAATGAGGTGATGCGGGCTAAGCAGTGATCTTGGTTTGTCGGCTGTGAAGCCAACTCTGTGGGGTGATAACAAGAGTGCCAATTTGCTAGCAGTGAACCCCATCTCTAGTGACCGCTCCAAGCACATCAAGGTAAAAGACTTGAGAGTCCGTGAGTTCGTAGAACTCGAGGAGTTGACTATCAGCTGGGTTAGCACAGTAGACATGCTAGCTGATATGTTTACAAAGGTGTTGGCGGGACCAGCACTGGCAAAGTTCAGGGATAGACTACAGCTTGCGGTAGTACAAGCCTAGTCTAGGGGGAGTGTCGTGATCTAGCCATGCACAGGACTACGGTGACCATGCATGGAGTGGATGCACGGTTCTGTTCCGGAGTGACTATGGGAGCCATGCACCGATGGCTGACCATATGCACGAGCAATGCATGCACATTGCATGCAAGCAGACATTGGTTCTGATTGTATCCGTATTAGACGTTGATTGAACGCTTATATAGGCTCTGCATATCGTAGTTTAATCACTCTTCTTCTGCTGAGACTCACGTGCAATCCATCCAACGGAGACACGGGCGCTATCACGAGCAGAGCCTGTATACCAGCACAAGAATGTGATAGCACCGACCCCTGCGCATAGCTACGGCATGCACGGGATCCCACAGTGCAGTTAGGGCTGCGGTCCACTGGTTTACGACAACGAGCGCCCTGCGTGCCTCGCTCTGCCGCCCCTGCCGGGCCGCCATCGTGGGGCTGGTACGCCCCGTCTTGAGGGGGGCTTGCGACCTGGGCTTGCATGTGTGGAGGTGCATGCCGGGGCGCAGGCGTGGGAGTGCTCGGGTGGGGCTGGGTGCGGTGCTGGTGTGAGAATGGGGACGGCTGTGCGGGTGTGGTTGTGTCAGTTATGCCGGTTTGTTGTGGCTTTGCGCATGCAACTGTTGCTGCTTGTTCCTGCCTGCTTGCGGGGTTTTGGTCGTCTACTTTCCCGCTGTTGCCTTCGCTGCCAGGCTCTTGCGTTCATCTCCGTGTAAATACGTGCACTCCGCCGCACCCCACCACCGCGTCAACCACGCCAAAGTCGTACACAGCGACCGTCCGTGCCCCGCACCGCCGTCCGCCCCCAACAGGCTCAGCTGTTGTAATTCAGTGGACCGCGGCCTAAGGCCTGTGGGATCTGTGCATGTCGTAGCCATGCGCAGGGGTTGGTGCTGTCACATACCTTGCTGTCTTAGGTATCTGTCCGTGACAGCGCCTGTACCTTCAGTGGAGGATGAATGCACGTGAGACTTCGGACAGTAGAGAAGAAAAGAGTGATTACACTACGATCTGTAGAGCCTATATAAGCGTTCAATCAACGTCTCATACGGATACAATCAGAATCAATGTCTGCTGGCACGCAATCTGCATGCATTGCTCGTGCATATGGTCAGCCATCGGTGCATGGCTGCCCCATAGCCACTCTGGATCAGCACCGTGTATCCACGCATACATGGTCACTGTAGTCCTGTGTATGCCACCATGCATGGTCACCGTAGTCCTGTGCATGGCTGGATCACGACATCAGCCACCACCATCCTCCCAACAGCACATCCACCACTGCAACCAGCCCCGCCCAAGCACTCCACTGCAGGCACCCCGCTCATGAGAGCCCGGGGGCGCATGCTCCCCTTAGGTCGGGGCGTACCACCTTCCCGACTGCAGCCCGGCAGGGGCGCAAGGGCGAGGCATGAAGGGCGCTCGTGGCGGTGCATCGCCTATCCCGCTGCAGCCCCGGGCACCCGTGGGAAGATAGGGGCGGTGGGGCACGGAAAGACGTGGGGCCGGCCATCGCCGCAGCAGCCGCGGCCCCCGGTCCGTTGTAGCGGCGAGCGCCCGCCTACAAAACGCCCGACGGGTCAGTGTGGCCAGGCAGCACCGCCCACCCTGCCAGCTGCATGTGCAGCAGAGCCGCAGCAAGGACCTGCCGCGTCACACCACGGCAGAGGGTGGTGGAGAGTGGAGAGAGCGCACATGGCACTCTGCAAGAGCACTCGCCTGGACACAGCCCCTCAAGCCGCCGCGAAGTCAGCGATCTTATTCAGGCGAATGCACCCGTGCCCACACGGTCAAACGTTTCATGCGACAGGAACACCAAGCGGCACGCGCCCGTGCCGGAGCGGCCGTACTTGTGATTTCTGTCGTCCATCGGCTGGGCTGCAGCGCCGGGCCTGTTTGCCGCGGCGACGACCCGGGAGGGGGCCACGTGGTACCGGGTAGGTCACGCACACATCGGCCACGATAGTATCACAGGGCATAATTACAATTTGTTTGCCCCCTGACTAGTTTCGGCCGGTGCCAAGGGCCTCATCAGACGGATCATGTGTAGCTCAGCAGTCAATGGCGATCACGAGCGTAGGGCCCCTAATGTTGTCCTCGAGGGTGCAACTGTCTCAACCTGCTTTTTTCCATCACTAGATTGAGAACAACATGAGTCTAGAGAACGGGACTGGCAATGTCCACGTGGCTTGCAGGTGCAAGCAATGCACGCAGCATGCATGCAACACATGCATGCATGACCGCATCTTATCCCGGAATCCATGCAGCGTCAGCTACACCAGTTTCGTGTCCGGGCATTGCCATGAATCGTGCCTCTGTGTTCTACCACCTTGTGGAGCATACATCTGTAACGTATCACGTTTCGTGTCCGGGCATTCCAGAACCAGTGAGCCAGCTGCAGGTCCAGATAAAAGGCCACGGTGACTGGCCATGGCATGCATCATATGGAGTCGACGTCGGAACCGGTTGATCGGTTCACCTGCAGTCATATGACTGGGACGAACATTCATATGCTGCAGCTTGGACGGCATAATATTGTAAGCTCACATGGAAAACGCAGCACTGCTTAATGAAGCGGATCCGGACTTATAATAACCTTCGCTTCTTTAACATTTTGATCGCGCCGCTACATACATGGATACCTAATGTGGATGTGAATTCAGATTTCCCAGATCTGCGACTGTCAATGATGACGGTCGTCGCGGCGCGAGCGTCATACTTAGCCGCCGCCGTACAGCACGAGCGGTTAAAGCTCTCTGCATCATGATGCTTGTTCAAGTTGAAGCACGTGATATAATCGTTGACTGCGCATGCGCTCATAGCGCGTCAGGTCCGCATCATTCGTCTTCCGCATTCTGCAGCTGCTAGCTCCATAGCTGACCGGATGCATACGAATGCCGATCGGCAGCTGCAGCGCTGGCGCCTAGCAGGGCACGTGCATGCCGCACCGCACTGCTAGCTATATCATGAAGCACGATAGACTAGCAAGTACTGCAGTTGCATGGTCTCGATTGGGCCCACCTTACTCGCGTTATGAACATGGTACGTCCAGATCATCGATCCCACGCCGCGATCGAGGAGCTCCTGCTCACATCTTCAGACATACCATGCACCCGGCTTCGTACTCCGGATCCGGATCCGGATCTGGAGGCCAAACCATGGCGCCGGGCGCACGCCTGCATGCACACTGGCGCAACTGTAATTCTGCTTGCTCGAGCACGCCATGTTGCTTAGCTATATATCGGCTCGCTGAACCCAACTCCACGTGCACACGGGTCTTCGACGTCAGGAAATACTCTCGCTATAGATATATCAATACTCAGATTAGCTTTCGAGTCTGGCACCAGCCTGCAGCTGTGCACCCGTGACGAAGTTGCGTTCCCGGCGCTGAACGGCGCTAGTCCATCCGCAAGTATATCGCGCGACATCTGTCAGAGGCGTGCTGATTTCGTCCGGCTTGGTGTGTGCGATAGTTGGCTCGGCTTGCCGTGGTTGTCAACTGGCCGTCGACAGCCTCTGAGAGGCTAGCGCCATCTGCAGGATCGTGCGCACACCGTGGCGTGCACGGACGGTGTCGACGAACGAACGCCGGACGAACGAACGCCGGACGCAATCACAAGTGCGAGCTCAGTCAACTTGCACAACTGGACCCCCCCACCCCCCCCCCCCCCCCGCACCCGACCCCTTCCTCTTCCCTCCCTCCCTCTTCCCTCCTCCCAGCGCACGTCCGCCGTTTCTCCTCTGCGCCCCTCCCGGACACCGCTCGGGCTGCCGGGCTGGCTGAGGCTATTGCTCCTGGGACCGGTGCCTCTAGGCCTCGGACATCGCCGTTGCGCGCGCTGTCGCGCCCGTGCAGACTGCTTGTGTCGCGCTGACGACCGCTTGTGCGCCCGGCGAGTGCTGGCTGTGTGTTTGGTGTGCGCGTGGCCTGCGTGGTACTGCGTGGTGTGTGCGTGTCTGCTTTCGCGCTGGCGTTAGTTCGTTCTGGCGTTTGCTTGTGCGGCGCGTGGCCTTGGTGCTTGCGGTGGCCGGTCTGTCTGTTTGTTTGTTGCCTGGTCTGTTGCCTCGGCGCTGCTGAGTCCTAGATCTATCACTGTGTAACACAACTGGACCCCTGCCGCAAGTTCGAATCTTTCGTACATACTATATATGCATGGATTGAAAACTCCTTGCGGGAGTTCAGTGCGGCGACAGTGAAAGGAAACGGGTTTGTGATCAGAAAGACCATGTCCAGGGTAGCACGGCTCACGGGTGCGCAGTTTGTGCCAGGTGATCGCCTGGCCGGCTCGCATCTGCTGGGTAGCATGTGAGTCTAGACTCTAGTTGTACGTTCGCTTGGTGCACTGGATCGGAGCCCCTCGATGTAACGATGCATGCGATAGAAGATACAAGCCTTGCATACAAATGACTGCATGCAAAGAACTGCATGGATGGCGAAAATTCATCAGGCTGCAGCTGAAGCCATTCAACAGCTGGCCATGGTCACCCATCATGATGCACTATAACTCTGCCAGTGCTCCGGACCTACTAGCAGGTACTTAGCAATTCATATGTACTTAGTAATTAGTATGTCAGGGCACCACCACCACCACCACCACATCCGGTCTCAAGCAAATGTACCCATGAACCCTGAGCTCGAGCAGGATCCCGAGAGCTGCCAGCAACAATTCAGTGCAGCTGTACATGTCCTTACGCCCTGCAGAGCTCTCCTGTCCTCAATGTTTTGGCTCTGACTTGGCCCCTAATCAGGAACGCGACACACTGAGGGCTAGCTAGTGCATGTGGCTACTAAAATCTGGCTTGATTGCTTGGCTTAAAACTTTATTCAGCCGATGACGTATGTGGAGGTATGTAGGGGCCGACTGGATAGCTCCTGGTAAACTAATGGGTCCCAGTCGGCTCCTCTATGGCCAATGCCCGATGTCAATTGGGGCGGGGGAGTGGGTGGGAGTGGCATGATCATCATCACCATGATGTCTGACTCATTCGAAACACATTTTGCATGCCCACTTTATGGCTTTGATTTGCCATGGTGTTCACATGCATGCACACCATGACTGCAGAGGCCGTATGCTTTCCGCACTGGCTTGTGGCACACTTGAGACGTGAATGCTCGGACAGGCCCTGTCAGTGATGGCAGTATTCCTGCCGCCAGCTGCAAGCGGTCTGGTCTGGGAACCGCAATATAGACTTTCTGTATACGTCACGATGTTTCGCCGGGTGATGCATATGCAGAATTATGACTGGGTGACGCTTGATGGGCCATAGGCTGTCCTTTTGTTTGCACCCCAAGTTTTTGTGCCATAGCAAAGCGGGCCCACTGAATGCGCCCGCCGTCACAGCATCTCCCATGGCCATAATGCCTGCCGGAAGGCCTCTTCCGCCGCAACAGTGCAGATTGGATTATCATTCACGTAGTCTCATGTGCACCAAATGACATATTCCACACTTGCGTGCATTGGCATAACCGCTTGCGCAGGCATTGCAATCAATGCATGCGGCCGGCTGTCCATGGACTTGCATCTGACACACAACTTGGCTTGAAGCCAAGACCACGTGTGTTACACAGTGATAGATCTAGGACCCAGCAGCGCCGAGGCATCAGACAAGGACCACGTGTGTACTGACGTGCCTCCCGCATGTTGCAGAGCGCTTGGCCATCGCCACACCCCCACCAGGGTCATCGCACAGCCTGAGCCACCGCAGCTGCGCCTTTCTGACTCTGCTCCTTACGCTGCATCATGATGCGGATGGCGTGGATCTTCCTGCTTCTCGCGGCCCCGCTGCTGCTGCAGCCTGCTGCCGCACGCGATCCGTCGCTGGCACAGCATGCAGGCGTCAGCGCCATGGCGGACGGCGTGGTGCGCACCCTGGAGTCTCCGCACGGACACACCGCGTTGGAGCCGCATGCGCAGGCGACACGGACGCTGCTTCGCGCAAGAATGAAGCCACGGCCCCTGAAGGAGCCAAAACAGCCCCCAGGAGTCAACAAGGGCAACGGCAACGGCAACGGCGGCCTCAATAACGGCATGCGCCTCGGCCACCAGGACCGCACAGAGTGCACCACACACGTCATTGAGGAGAAAGCATCGGAGGCTGCCAACGTGGATGTTCGCGCTGATGCCAGTACGGCCCCCCGTTATGGCAGTGTCTATATGCATGCACAATGACAAAGTCAATGGTCGGCATGACTCGCTGTCCGGGTGCATTCTCAGCGCTGCGGCCGCGCTGCCCCATCTCTGTACAGAAGACTCATCAAGTACTGAGCCTGCTGTGCAGTTGCCCTGGCGTTTGTGGAGGCGTGCCACGCCGGCGCTGCCGTGCATGACCGCATGTTTGACCGTGTCTTCAACGACGGTTACGGTGGCGCCTTTGCCACGGTACGACACGTCCGCTGTCCACCTCCCTTGCTTGTGCACTGCATCAAATTAGTTTGTCGCCCTGTCTCCTTGTGCTTGCTTGTTGCCCCTCTATGGAATCGAGCAGCTCCAGGTCACACCGCTGCGTCTGCCTGCTTCCTCCAGACTGTCATACGCACACTAGTACTTGCATGAGTGCCGCCAGCCACACACACAGACCCTGCTGTTGATGTTGATCAGCGAGCAGTACTGCAACTGTGAACGTGCATGTGTACGGGTCAAATGGACAGCCGCCGCCCCCATGCGGCATGTGCACAACACGCCGTTGGCTGCCAGCATGCCAACTACGCACAGCAGTGACCATTGTGAAAGGTGGTTCTTTGATGATGTAATATCTATACAAACGCCTTGTTCTGCCCATACAGCTCGCAACCTGTCACTGATACTGTCCCAACTCTGGCTTGAGAGTTGTCCAAAGTGACCGCCGTGACTGGAGTGAGCGCTGTGCATGCTGCGCCTGCAATCCAGCACTCTCGGGCTTCCCCAGGTGCCATACCAAACAGCATGTTCATGAAACGTAACTTGCATTGTGGTCGGTAGCTCTGCCTCTCGTGTGCATGGGGTGCTCACATGCCATGGCCAAAGGGGCGCACTGTGACAGCGCTGTGCCTATAGCTATGCAATTGGAATTGGTCAGGCAGTGCCACGCACTTGTCTCCGACTATCGCTGACTCAGCAGCCAACGTGCGGCAGCATGCAGGCGAGTGCCCAGGCGTTTGTGACGTGCGAGTCCAGCCACCCGCATGGCTACGAGTGCGACAGCATCACAGCCGCCTCCGAGGCGTGGGCAGTGGCCACGGCCTCCGTACACGCCGAGGCGGTCGCCACAGCTGTGCACGCCTGCGGCTGTAATAACCCGACAGTGGCCGAGTCATGGGGCAGCGCCTCGCTGTACGGCTACCTCGTGGCCAAGGCAACGGCGTCCGCCACTGCGTCCGTCTGCGTCGACGGTGTGTCCCGTGTCCGCTCATGATCACGCAACTGCCCCCTGCACCTGCCCTGATTGCCAGCAGCGGCCACTGTCTGACGGCTTGATTATCATTGTCTGCATTGTCAACTGGCGAATGTTGCTACCATGCCATTTCAGGTTGCAAAATGATGTTTCGCAGTCAACCGTAGCCTAAGTGACAGCCACTGGCCATGCTCCGAACTGACTGCGCGGAGGTCCCCGTATATCTTACCGCTGTACTTCTCATCAGTGCGATGGCCTGGAGTGCTACCAGCAGTGGACCACGCGTGCTCAAGACTGACACCTAGTCGTTATTACCGACTACCCATAATAGTCGTTGTTATGGGTACCCACACGTCCTGCTGTATGGTACCAACGTTGAGTAGGACCCTGTTTGCTCAAGGACCATGCCGCCTGCACTGCCCACAGAGCATCGGTACAATTGCCTTCAAGCAAATTCCACAGCACTTGTGACAAAGCTGAGCTCTGCCGAGCGTGCAACTGGTGCTGCATTCCTGATGCAACACCAGCATGCAGCCCGCCTGCCGGTCAACAGTGCCACAGCTATCGTATACGTTGGTCTCTTTTGACTGTGAGGTGGCATGCAGGCAAAGGCGTGGTCTCTGACAGCAGCTATGCCAGCTGCACATCGTGGATCGTTGCTTATGCTTTTGCTGAGGTGTGCCCCCATCACCAGCACGTATGTATGTGTGTTTTACATAATGGGACAGCTGCACGTTTGGTCCTACACAATGGATCATTTAATGCCACATGCAAGGCAGCTGAATTCTGCTGCCTGCGTCAGTACCGAGAGCCTTGAGGAGCAATGCGGGGCTGATGTGTGCATGCAGACTGACCATCTGCCAATGCAACACGCTGCATAATGCCAAGCGATCGCACTGTATATGAGGACACAAGGCCATGATCCGTTTGTCATCACATGAGTCTCATTACTTTCCTTCTTGCAATGGCCTGCGGTGCTGCATTGTGGCATGCAAAAAGACATCAGATCGACGGTCGTGCCCAAGTCGTGCACTGTCTCCAGCTCAATGAGCCGCTGCCTAAAAGGATGTGATCAGTGGATGGCGACGTTGTGCCTTGTGCTGCCTGCTTGTGTACACGTTTGCCAAAACAAAATCAACAACTGCAAGCTTTGCACACTGTATCAGGCGGCATTGCATTCAGACAAACAGCTTGTCTGCCCTTTGAATGAGCACCATGTGGCTTACACCCGGCCATGGCAACACAGTGCTTTGTAGATTCAGCACAGGTTTGTTGTGCTGGGAACCACGAACCCGCACAACATGTCTGGACAGAGGGACCTGACAGTTTGCGTGCTGGCCGCTTTTGAGAACTCAAAAACAGAAGCATGTGAGGCATGAACGGTTGCGAAAAACGAAAGCTGATGCCGATTAGCAAAGTGGTGCTGCTGGTGCAGGCTGTGGCTGGTGCCCTGGTTGAGGGCAGCTGCAACAACGCGGAAGCAGTCAGCAAAATCCTGGCAACGACAACCCTCGAATTGCTAGCCGACAATGGAGGCTCCTGTGGCGTAGCCACGTTTGTACCCGTCTAGCCCCCTTCCCTGTCTTGGTGCGGGGAGGTAGCACCTTGTCCCGCTGCTGTTGCCGCCTGTCGGGTTGGCAGAGTTGCGTATGAGTGCGGCTGCTGCACTGCACGAGCTGGAGGCCACAAGCTGCTGCATGCCTCTGCTTGTTTCGGCATTGACTGCTCGGCGCAATGCCTCCTCAATTGGCTACATAGGATTTTAGAACAGTGACCGGAGTTCCTGTTGATGCGCTGGCGCTGACCTTGTTTGCTCCTCAAGATTTACATGTATTAGCGTGTTTTGTCAACGCTAACCTGACTGCACGGGCAGAGCAGTTTCTGATGTCCAGCTGAAGAATCCTGATATCTTGTAAACCATCTGCATAGATTGGACAATGTGTGTTTTCACAGGCAGTGCAGGAAATATCCAAGGAAATACTGTGAAAAAGAGTATGAAAACCTCCATTCTAAAACCTCCATCCTCGTTTGCATACACTAACCTATTGGGGTTGCGGTTCTCACCGCATCTGCATCAAACACAAAATAAGCTTTGTAAGAAGTAATTTAAATAGCGGGGTTCGCGCTACACCTTATCACACCTGGACCGCAGGCACCCACTATTTTTTTGAACACCATGCCAAATTGAGAGTACAGGCTCAAAATACGCTCATCCGAATCAGCCCTGTGCACGCCCTTTGTGTGTACCTCGCACGATGTTCCGTCAGACTGTGTTTAAAAACAGTGACAGCCTGGCCACTTATGCAGAGGCAACCTATCGTGATGTAGAATTCTGTGGCACAAGCGCCCTGGTGGCAGGTAGTCAGCCACTGATTGATGCTGATATGTGCCACTGCCTGTGTGCCCTGTGCTGCCCTATCCCCTGATGGTGACTTGTGGCCTGCCAGATCCCTCAGCCGGTTGTGCTGCAGAGAAATGTTTGCACTAGAAGGCCCGGTTGTGCCCGTACACTTCATGTGAGCCAGCCCCATAGATTCGGGGGGACTGGTTGTGTGTACGGCAAGTGTAATGATGATAAGTGTAAGCCAACTGAGTTGTTTAAGCTTCGGCCTGCCTGATGCGGCTGACATCTCCATGCCCACTTCACATTTCAAACAAATGCGCCCTAGTGGGCTATTTTGCCTGCTTGGACTATATTGCCTGCTTGATCAGACCTGGCACGCCACCTCCGAGATATCAGCCAGCTAGCACCAATCGCATGTAAGCTGTGTAAGCTGTGTGTTGAAACAGTGTCGACACTGAAAGCAAATCAATCAAGTCGCCACTGGTAACCAGTGTCAACGATCTTGAATTCCGTTTATCCACAGTGCTGCAGAGTCTCTGTTGATACTGTGTGCACTGATGCTCCGAAGCGAAGATAGATTCTGGGTGCTGCCTGGCTGCACAGGACAGTGGGCCAGCAAGTTGCAGGAACAATTGTTCATGTCGATAAAGCACTCGACTGCAGCACCTTGATTTGAAGCACACTGATTGTAGCACATTGATGTCATCACTATGTGCACAGCACATGCGCGTTCGCAAGTGGCACGAGAGTGGTGCATGACCTTGCACCTTGTTGAGCCCACTGTCAGAAACGCAGTCGAATGGTCACAGATAAATCAGAACTATCAACATGTCATAGTGTGCAAGTAGTCATGAGGGCAACTTGTTTGCATTAGTACTGTGACTGATGGGCGACTTGACATGTTGACACGGAACGCAGTTGCGCGCTGAGCATCGGATAGGAAATGCTGTCAAAGGGAAGGCGGCAGAAACTCCACACTCACCAGCACATGTACAAAGAATCATAGGACACCTACAGTTGATCAAGGTCCGTAAAGACAGCGCTGTCCTCACCTTCAGCGTACAGCTACCGTGAGAGGCTCGTTGGTGAAGCCCTCGAGACATGGCCTTCACAGCGCGACTGCAGAGAAAACACTGCTGCCGGCATGCGGTCAATGCACGACACAACCTTAGCATCGCATCCATTCCGGCTGCGTGATTCGCCATTGTACGTGGCGCGTCGACGACAGCGGCGCGGTTGACGGCCACGTCGGTGGGCTGCTATATGTGTGACGTCGTGCAAGCAAACGCACAGCAGACATCATGCACTGTACAGAGAGCATGATCGAGCATCACGCTGTCAGCGTGAAAAGGTGGGAGTGTGATAATGCGCACGTTTGCAATCTTATCAAGTTGGAGCGAAGCCATGTCTAGCCATGGCCGGAGTAGGCAGCACATGCATTGCGAGTGTTGACCGCGCTCCAGGCCAATTACGGCGACGCGCCTTGCATTCTTGATAGCTACCAATATTTCTGGATGGAGGTGGGCACGCTATGCCGAGCTCGGGTAGCTGTGATGCGTACGCGGCTGATGCCCTTCAGCTGGGCTGTTGCGTGAAACGGAAATTCGAGGTTCGTGTCACAAGCGCACCACGCAGCCAGGCATTCAGTCTTGCAGTGCACTGCTTCTTCCCGTCCTGTGGAACGCATGTCGTACGCGGGTTCGCCTCCGCGAACGAGACCGGGCTCGAGCACTGACCTGCAGGACCAGTTTCACTGTGCACAGCCGTGAGCGGCACACAGAAACACCCAGCTGGCTCATGCAATCATCATGCATGCTCGACAGTTGCAGATGTGGTTTCTGCAAGCCCTCCCGAACATGGGCCGGCGCGACATTAGTCAAAACGAGGGGCAATGGCGCAGTTCGATTTCTTGACATATCGGGTTTCCGCAGCAGCTGGCCTGACCTCTCGAGCATGGCGCGAAGATACCGCCACTCGACGTTCGACGCTGCGATCATAGATAAGGCACAGTTGTGCGCTTCGCAGGGCATTGGTGTAAAGACGCGTCAGCACGGTGTTGTTCTCCCTCGCTTGAGATTGTGAGCATGCTTTGCCATGTCCACGAGCTGCAGTGGCAACGTTTGTATATTGATCAGTGAGATGCTTCAAATGGGAACTGTGTTTAACCTGCCATGCCGAAATTGTTATTAGGCAACACGCTGTATTTAAGAGAGCAGTACAAGTGTTGGCGCAGGTCCAGTGCATTGTCCACATCGACACCAAGCGAAGCAATACCCAGCGAACACAGTCAGAGCCGCAGTAACATCCCAGTGCTTTGTACAGGCTGCCTTCGTGCGTCTCCTCCATACTCGCATGGACTCGGAACTTGCGACCTGCGGAATTCCAAGGCCAAGGAGACTGGTGCGGTCAGTCTGCCTGCACTGGCAATGCGCATCCCTCACGTTGCCCATTCACTAACAGATCAGCACCGCAAGTCTGGTGCAGCTCAGCCCTGTTGTCTTGACTAGACCGCCACGACATGCACCTGTAATATGTCTCACTTGCCAGTGACCGAGCGCGTTGAATGACGGCGAGAGATAACCAGCGAGCGCTTGCGCGAGATTGGATTAATCTGCGCCGCAGTACAGAAGCCCAAAAGCGAAGTTTAGCCGCTCAGCATCCGACGCATGCTCTGACTGCAGCTGATCAAGTGTCTATCCGGCGCACGAGCTTTGAACAGTCCTCGGGCTCCATGTAATTGTTGAACGTGTTGTAGCCGTAGGCATTGACAATCCACGCATGTGAAACAGCCGTGGCGTCATGTGAAAGTTACCTGCGAGGTTGTGGAGTTGTTTGACACTATGGCTGGGCCCACTTGTGCATTTCGGCTGTCGAGAGCTCGCGGACTTGAGCAGAGTTCGGATTGTGCACAGCGCGGGCAGTGTCATGCACCCTTGCAACCAGTCGTCAATAACAAGCTCTAGTTCAAATTCAGGGAAATCCCATTGCCATGGATTCCAATGTGGTCGCCTGTGCTGATCTGCCAGCTTTGACGCTTGCATCGGAGAGACTGACGCATGTAATTTAGGAACCCATGAGAGTAACCGGCCTGTCGCTGTGCTTCCACGGGGGTATACCAACTGCATTAAGTGCACTGCAGTACTCAGAGCAGCAGCGTCGACTTGGCGTAGAACTTCAATCCACTGCCATGGCCTTCTCGAATTAATTCCTGCAGCGCTGCCAAACTGTCGTCGCTCACTGTGTGACGGTACTCCGATTGTACCTGGGTTGTGTCAAGCTGTACTGTGTAAACCCTCTAAGGTCCAGCCAGCACACCATAGCGCTTATATAGTGTTCCGGCCTGTGTGCGACTCCTGCCTTTAGCCCATTTGCAATGTGCTAATCCCCACACACGCCAACACCCCTTTCTAGAAGGGTCTATGCTCACGTCAGCCATGCTCTCTCGAGCATGCTCACGTAGCAGTGTTGGTGACCACATAACACAGCAACCTCGGCACAGGCATGTGCGCGGAAGGTCAGAGAAGCATCTCTGCCTCCTCGAGGACCTTCTGAAGGCTTCCAGAAGACTGTGCTGCCGCGTACAGCTTGTATCGTCACACACTGCCCGCATCGGCAGGCCCTGCAATTCATTCGCATGTCAGCGTCACCGCCAGGAAGTCGTGCTACGTTATATATGCAACCATGCCAGAGTGATAGGCGCGCGGTAGAGCCGAGTCGCCGATGTTTGGGCAATCTGTCGCATGACTAAGCGGCAGTTAAGTTTGTTTGAACAAGGTGTACATGCATTTCAGGTTGCACCTTTGTATGCATGTGCACGCAAGCTGTTGATGATCAGGTAGCGGCCGCTGCACCGCTGACTACAGCTATTCTTCGACCATCACGCACGCGCGACCCCGAACAGTATGCAGCGGCTGCGAATTGTCGCTTCGGTTGATCATCGCGGCAGGGCGCATTTCGCCCTGCTCGTCTGTGGAACTTCTGTGCTACACCATCATGCATATGGCATTTGCAGGGCGTGTATGCACACGTGATATCATGTGAATGTGGCCAAGGGTGGCACAGGCCCTGCGCCGGGCGCCGTTAACCGGTTACACAATTCCATGCATGTCCCTATGGATCCAAACCAAATTATGGTCTCAATGCAGGCAAATAATGCACACCTGTCATGCATGCATCACAACCTGGCTGCCTGTACAGGAGAAGCACAGCGGCATGAGCGCCACACTCCTCTGCACACTGCTGGTGCTGGCAGCGCCAGCAGCACACGCTCTCGGCCTTGCGGCTGAGCGCGGCCCCGGCGCCGCCTCGAAGGTGGCTGCGCGAGTGCAGCCAGCGGGCGGCGCTGGTGTGCTGCCCCTGCCGATCAGCAGAGGCTCCACGCGGGAGCTGCTGACACGGGACCTTCGCAGCCGCACCCCTAAGTCGCGTGTGCGGCGCGAGCGGCAGGAGCGGACGGCGCGCAAGCCCGGAGAGGGCCGTCGCAGCCGTGGCACGAGCAATGCTTCCTCCAAGAATTCGTCCGGGGGCGGCTCGTCGAAGGGCAAGTCCAAGGGCAAGTCCAAGACGCCATCGAATAAGTCTGGCAAGAAGTCGTCCCGCAAGGTGAAAAGCGTTGATGATGACGAGTCACTCTGCGCCAAGCACGTAGTGGAGAAGGAGATTGTGCGCACGAAGAGTGCCAAGGCACACGTTGTTGCGAGTGCGCCCGTGCAACCGCTCCACCCCGGGAGCAGTCTGTACCTGCTGCGTCAGCTGATCTGTCTATGCCTTGACGGGTGCAAGTCCAGATCCTCCTTGCTCCCTGTTGTCCCTCAGCTTCAGGAGTTGTTGTGCTGGGACAAGATCAGGTTGTTCACGTACTGGGCTGTGCTGTGTGCAGTTGAGGAGGCGTTTGCGCAAGCATGCCTGGAGGGGTCAAATGTCAAGATGGAGATCTTCCAGGAGGTCTTCATGACGGCCGACGCCTTTGCATTCTCGCAGGTGCCGCTCGTGCCCGTGCCCCACTCTCTGCACCCCACCCCCCGCCCCCCCACCGCCTGCAACAGCATTTCATGCTGCTCAAGAGCGACATGTCCTGCATATTCTGATCATACCCATATGCACTATGCCAATTCGCTGCACAATCACGAGCGCCACCGAAACTGCTGAGCCCTCATACGGTCAGACACGCAGTGTGTGTCATGTTTTTGATTCTCATGCCTCGCACACAGGCGCTCTGTCAGCGCAATTTGAGGCCTAGGGGCAGCGATCATTTCACTGGCTTGGATGCTGCCTCCCGGTTGGGCCCCGTAGACTGTGGTGCAACTCGCCCGACACACCCCATGTGCGCTCTGCAGCGCAGTGTCTCAGCATTGGGCTGCCATACACCTCCGCTGCCTGCAAGCACACCGCAGCGCAGTTCCCTTGCTCGACCGCTCGCATGCTGCCTGTCACCGTGCCGCCTGTGAAAGCACACAGGCAGGGGCTGGGCACCCCATGCATGGTGCGGTGGTATGTAGGGTCAGGCAGTGCAACCCTTCTGTGGCAAAGGCGTAGCACCAGCGCACCTGATCTGTGGGTTGTGCAGACAATCAGCAAGGCGATCATTACGTGCAAGTCTGATGATGAGGATGCGTACGAGTGCGCCTCTGTGACGGCGACTGCGGAGGCGTATGGCCGTGCGACAGCACAGGCACACGCCGAGGCCGTAGCAGCGGCAGTCAACTCCTGTGGCTGCATGTCGGACGCCGTCTCCGAGTCGATCTCGAGCGAGTCGGTCTACATCAAGCTTGTGGCTGAGGCGGCATCCACCGCTACTGCACATGCATGCATTGAAGGTGCGTGCCATGGCCCGCTCCCGTGTTCTTACCCCGCGTTCCTCTGACGCCTGCCATGTATTGCGGGGCTGCTGGCAATAGTTGGCTGAACTACATGTGTAGCCCTCAGCAGGTTGTGGTGATGCTGCTAGACCAGGCTCCACGCACACTGTTTTTCCATATAGAAGACTCGGTGGGAGTTGTTTGAGCGTGTAACAGGGCCAGGCGTCCTTTCTCGATGGCGCTGTTCGTCCAATTCTGCCAGGTGACCTGTTCCAGTGGCGCCGCCAGGGGGATGTTCGATCATGCTTCCTGCCTGCAGGGAAGGGACGTGTGAGGGCCAGTGCGTATGATAAGTGCTCATCCAAGGTGTTTGGACGTGTTTTTGCACGGGTGCGCCCTCTGTTCCGAGAAACGCTGCATGAATCCATGCCGTGTGCGATTGTGTACGACGTGTGCCCCGATCGCTTTGACAAGCATCAAGAAGACTGCAGAAGCCCCTGTCCAGCACTGCAAGCAGTTACGAATCCAACACGATGACGTACATGCACTCTCTGTTTCAAGATGCTCATAGCCACGCCTCCTTAACAGTGTGTGTGCACCCTTTTAGGCTGTGCAAGAACTCGGCGCTGTCCAGAACATGCCAACATCCCCGAGCTGATTCTGCCACAAGGGCGTGCCATGTCGCCTGGCTTGCACAGCACTGCTGTTACCATTTGCCCGACGTGCAGGCTGTCTCTGAGGCAATTGTGAAAGGCAGCTGCATGAACGCGGAAGCTATCTCCAGAGTCCTCACTGAAGCCTCTGCCAAGTTCGATACGGAAAGTACATGCGGGCTCACAGCAGCCGCGATCGCCGTGGAGTAGCCCCGCGGGAGAAGGCCCGACCGCATCCACAGCTGCAGCTTCGAGGACCTGGCATACTCTGGCATACCAGCATGATTCTTCGGAGGAGGGGTATAGAGAACGCGACAGACTGGACAGACCAGTCGTCACAAGAAGGTCTTGATAAGATCTAACACACACAATCTGTTGTCATATTTATCGTCACGTGTTTCAACAGTCGACAGGCAAAGGCGTACGCGCACGCCGGTCAGTCAATGAGCCCGCCTGGGAGCGCCCGCGTTGGTGGTCATTCACGACTGCAAACGCGGACACTGCTACAATCTTCTTGCGTGATTTGGATGGGTCGTTGAGAGTTGCGGCGGTTGTCGCTTATTTGAATTGGAATGTTCTTTTGACAGTTTGTCAACCTGTAACCGCTCGTGCACGGGTGAATGAGGTGGTGTCTAATGCAGTATCTCGAGATATACAGGCGGACTGCAACGACTGCCCGCACACTGCTATGTAACTGCAGTGTCCGTGAAAACATGCGCTTCGAGACCCCACATATCGGCATGTACATGTAATGTTGCATTATCGGTTGGCAGCACAGCAGCCTGATCAGTGTTGCCAAACCCACACCACAATCGTGTCCCCGCGTCTGGTCGTGCTGGCCCGCCCTGCCTTCCCGCGAGCCACCGTGGGGGGACTGATGCGGCGCCGCCAGTGCCCTTCGCGCCCCGCCCTGAGACCCCTGCCGGGCGGCCGGAGGGGGAGGGCCGGTACGCCTTGCACTGTGGGGGGGCGTGCGCCCCCGGGCTCTCATGTGCGGGGGGCCCGTGATGGAATGCTCCAGTGGGGCAGGATGGAGTGGGGGTGCTGCTGTTGGGGGGTCGGTGGTGGCTGGTTTTGCTGGGGTGGGCAGTAGTGAGGTGGTGGTTGTTGCTGTGTGCGGTTGTGGCGCGGGTGCCGTAGTGGAGGGGTGCGGGAGTGCGCATGCGTGTGGGTGCGTGTGTGTGGTTGTGTCGGCTGTGTCGGTTCGTTGTGGCTTTTTCGCCTGGGACAGTGATTGCTTTTTGCTGGTGTCTACTTTCGGGGGTTTTGGCCGTCTACTTTCCTTCTGTTGCCCTCGCTGCCGGGCTATTGCGTTCATCTCCGTGTAACACCACAATCGTGTCAATCAAATAAAAATTTCAGGCGCCACCCCAGTCCTTACATGAGCTATAGCATGGGCCTACACCTCATTGTTGCACCTGTTTGGGGCTTGTAATAACCTCCATGCCTCCCAGGTATGGCCGTAGCACCTGCGGAACTTCCACCGTCCCATCTTGCCTCTGATAATTCTCAATGATACTCACAATCAGCCGCGGCACAGCACAGGCTGTCGCGTTCAGCGTGTAACAGAATGCCGTTGGCGATCCCTTCCCCTTCTTTTTCTTGTTGCCTCCCCCATTGCCGGAACCGCCACCCGCCTCCCGGCCCTCCTTTGCAGCCAACCGATACCTTGTGTTCAGGCGCCGCGCCTGATAGTCTGTGCAGTTGGATGCGGACGACACCTCGCCATACCGTTCCAGGCCAGGCATCCAGGCTTCAATGTCGACCTTGCGGTACGCAGGCGCTCCCAGGTCCCCGGAAGGCATGTCAATGACCTTGAAGTGCAGCCCTAGCTCAGAGTACAGCTCCACCTGAACACCACGAGTCCTACTGTCAGACCCGCTACCACAGCACCAGTCCGCTCGGCACCTAGCCTGTGTTTTTGTTGCAGGGTGTACATGTTGCTATGCGTCTGTCATGCCAGTAGCGCATCCGACGCACCACCTCACAACTCAGCAATCGTGCGGACTCTGCCGGCCAGGCTGCCCGCGTGTGGGTGGTGTGTGTGTGTGTGTGTGTGTGTGTGTGTGTGTGTGTGTGTGTGTGTGTGTGTGTGTGTGTGTGTGTGTGTGTGTGTGTGTGCGTGTGCGTGTGCGTGTGTGTGTGCGTGTGCGTGTGCGTGTGCGTGTGCGCGTGCGCGTGCGCGTGCGCGTGCGCGCGAGCGCCACATGTGGTATGCATAGCGCAGCAGCCCACACCCATACGTGATGCAGCAACGATAGCACTCCACGCAAACACGGCTGCAACTTGCTGCAGTGGTCAGCATGCTAGTCCAAAGTATCTGACAACATGTTTAGGGCAGGGTCCGCCACAGGTATGGGTGCTGCAAGGCGCCCCTTCCCCGCCAGGCAGCATGTGCATGTGCTGTGTGACTGCACAGCGTGCACAGCGTGGTGAAGGAACGTGTGCGATAGCTGCAGATGCCCGTCAGGACAGCAATGCAGTACCGACCACGTGGCGCCTTCCAGCAGCGAATCCCAGCAAGGTGATCCTCCACATGAACACACGCACGCTGGCAACCAAAGCACCCCGGGCCCAATGCACACACACCCGTCTCATACGGGGGAAACTAGCGCACAGCTAACCTGAGGCAGCACAGGAGAGCACAGCACAGCACGTGGCATGCAGATGCATCTTCATTTAGTTTTTCACGCAGATGGGCACAAGGGGGTTAAGTCCAAGGGGCCGCGCCTCGATGTCCACCAGCTCCTGCAGGAGGGCCTCCGCCTGCGTGGGCGTGCAGATGACAAACATCTCGACCTTGCTGAACTGGTGCACGCGGTAGAGCCCCTTGCCGGCGGCGCCTGCCGCGCCGGCCTCCGTGCGGAAGCAGTGCCCAAACGCCGCCATCTTGACAGGCAACTCCGGCTCCGGGATAATCTTGCCCATGTAGATGCCGCCCAGCGGTACCTCGGCCGTGCCGGTGAGGCAGAGGTCAGAGTCCGCGACGGTGTACGTCTGCGTGTTAGCCATGCGTGGCTGGAAGCCACACCTCTCAAGCACGCTGTCTCGCACCAGGTCCGGCGTCATGATCGGGGTGAAGCCCCGCGCAACGCACTTCTGCATGCATGCGGCGCGTGACAGCTGGCGGACACAACACGCTGGGGCAGTGGCAGCCGGTGCCGTGGTGCCTGGACGAGTCAAAGCGCACTGCCAGGGGCAAGGTGCATGTGTCTGTGATTTGCTGATCTGGGCGCCGCTTGCAACGACCAGGCTTGCGAGGGGTGTTGTGGTGCATGACGTGCTGCCAGCCGGTGGCCCGGCAGGTGGGTTGCTGCGACTGAGTGGTGCCATGGAAAGCAGTGTAGGGATACGCTCGTGGGGTCGATATGAGAGCGCCGCGATGCTGCGTACCACGGTGCCGCGTTTCAGGGCAGCGATGGCATGTGAGGTAGGCAGGGACATTGGCACGGGGGTTGAGCAGACGTGTGAGCGCAGACCTGCATGGTCATGTTGACCAGCGCCATCTCCAGCAGGGCCGCCGCGTTGCGCAGGTAGTAGAATTTCGAGCCCGACACCTCCGAGGCCGTGTCAAAGTCGATGAGGTCCAGCGCCTCCATGATGTCCACGTGGTTCTTCGCCTGCACCAGGTGCGTGCTGCTGTTGCACATCACCACTGCTGACTGCAACCGTGGCTGGCCTGCAGCCCAGACTGTGGCGAAGGTGCTCCACGGGAGGGGCATGCTACTCACAGCAGCATTATGAGGAGTCTGCGTGTGCGCACCTCAAAGTCAAACGCACGCTTGCTGCCGACCTCCTTGAGCAAAATGGCCTCCTCTTCGCCACCAATGGCAGCTTCAGGATGGGTCATGTTCGGCAGGCGCTGCGCCTCGAACTGCAGGGCGTTCTCGACCTCCCTCAAGCTGTCTTCGTACGTTGCCAACTCCTCCTTCAGTTTTTGACCAGCTTGAATCAATTCCTGCCGCTCATCTTGCTCAATCTTCCCCTACATGTCATGAAGATATAGGAGGTGGCATGTGTCAATGTTGGAGGTGGGGGTGTGCAGAGCACTCTCAGGACCCGCCCGGCGTTGTTGCAGCCAGGAAACGCTCTACCCTGTAGCCATAACGACAGCGATGCGCGTGACACATGCCAACGCACCCACATCTTCCATCTGCATCAGTAGGGCGCACCTTCATCGCTTTCGCGTTGTCATTGCGCTTCTTCCGGAGGTCATCAGTCTCCTTCGACATCGTCACAAACTTCTGATACAGTTCCACAACCTTGTCGGGATCAGCATTAGATTTTCGATTGACAGCGTTCGATTTGACATCCTCTATGTTCTCAACAAGCGATTTGAAGTCTATCGCTGCCTTAAATGGCACAGGGGGATACTCTGCCTTGGGCGTCAGGACGACGTCGTCAGGCGCTGTTGCGACGCAATTGCAGCGCACGCGGCTTTGTCGGAATACGTTGTGCGAAATTACATGACGGCTTAGCCGAACGTTTGTCTGCGTAGACACCAGCCGCATCCAGGACATTGCAGTACCGGTTTGTGGACGACCCGAACAACTCGGCTCGAGCACGCACACCCGCGACACAGCGACCCCAAGACACACACTCTCACGCACTCATCCTCCAAGAGCTAATGCAGACGCGAGTATGGCTAGCCAGCGACGCCGGCACATCATGAAGCCCACCGTGCCCACGCATGCGTTTTCAGCATGCATGGCACCGTGCTGCACAGGCCGCGCGCGCCCCGTGGGGGCCCTTGCGCTGGCCGCGCTCTACATGGTGCAGTACACCAGGAGCCCCGCCTGGAAGAGGCAGACGATGAATACGGCCATAGGCTGGGACAGGAGCTGCGTCATGGCATAGTAGAGCAGCGTGCATGTCAGTCCCAGGAACACGAGCGACTGGTGCTCAAACACGCGCCGCAGGTCCACATAGTGCCCCCGCCGCTTCAGCCGCACCACCACCTTGCGGAACACCGGGTGCAACGCGTCTAGATTCTCGTCCGAATAGAACCCCAGCCATTTGTTGAGCTTGATCGAAGCGTTCGCAAGAGGCTCCACCAGCAGCGACACCTCATTCCGCGCCGCCGGCCGCAGCAGAAACTCCCCTTTGTATGGCACCTGCAACACACCCCTTGCGAATGACACCCCCACTTGGCCATCCACCAGACCAGAACCTTCGCCACGCAGCATCGCAGACCAGACATCTAGTGGACGTCCGCCGGCTGTTGATTTCGCACGATGCATGCCAAACTGAGCAATCCGCCACACAGATGGGATGTTGTCATGCAGAGGCCAGGCGCACCGTGGAGGGGGTGGAGTGGGTGGGGCCGCCCCAGGCGAGGCTGCGGGCCTGGGGCGTGTACTCGAGGTGGTGCTCATGGCGGCTGAAGCCGGACTGGAAGCGCTTCCAGTCGAGAAAGGAGAGGCTGTCGCGCAGCGTGCGGTACACGTCCGCCGGCACGTTGCCCTGCAGCAGCTGCAGCACCTCCGCCGCCTTCTCAGGCGCCCGCAGCGCACGCAGCGGTGCCTCCCCAGGGGGCCTGCATGCGTGGCAATGATGGTGCGGAGGCGGCTGGGCTGTTGGCACAGGTGTGCTGTGCTGCCTTGACTGACACCAGAGCACGCAGCAGCCGAGATGGATGCGAGGCAGCGTGCTGGCAGTTGCAAAAGAAGCAGTCATACTGGATGGTAGGTCTGCGTGTATCTGGGAACGGACAACAAGCCACAACACGTAGCATCTTGTTGCCCATCCCGGTGCCCTTCCAGACACGGCATGCCACAGCGGTTCGCTGACAGTGGCAGCGGCATCTGGCCCAATGTGTCATGCCACTGCTTGCAACGACACAGTCATGCCACAGCCCTGGCAGGCAACTGCGGGCTGCAGCGAGCGAGCAGGCATGTTCAGCCAGCAGGTCGGCGGCCGTTTGCGAGACACGGCAATGCCAGCGCAGCAGGCGGGCGCACGTACGTTGCGACGTCCTCCGCAAAGATCTGGAACTCTGTCGCATCGTCCGCGGGCTTGCGCACGTCGCACCCCGCCGTTGCGGCGCGCTCCAGCAGCACGAGCTGCTGTGCTGTGAGTGGCACGACAAGCGCCAGGCCTGCGTCGCTGTCAGGGATGGCGCGGCCGGAGCGCAGGCACGCGTGTGCCACCTCAACCTCCCGCAGCAGCTTGCACAGCTCCGTCTCCCGACAGAACGCCTGCATGCATGCCGGCTGGTCGCTGTGCTGTTGTGGCAGCGATTGCAGATTCGACTGTGATGTGACTCAGGCATGCGTGCGTGGTGAGACGCAGTGTGGTGACACACGGCCGTGGGATGTGGGCGGGGAGAGGGGAGGGGTGCGCACACGGGCGACACGGCGGAGGTGTTTGGCGGCCTGCTGTGCGGCGACGCCGGCGGTGTTGATGACGAGGTCGAGGTACATGGGGAAGAGGCAGAAGTAGAAGGGCAGGTGCGCGAGCACGTGACCGCGCCACGCGGGCATGTACCTGCAGGCCCACCTGTGTCAGGACAGCGGCTGATTTGTACAGTTCCGTTTGGAAACGGTAACAACGCTCTTGAACGCGTTCACATTCGGCCGAGTGAAGTCTTGCCGTTTGGTCGATGATCAAGGTATCTGTCCGGCTCGTGACGTGCCGGCGGAGCATCAGAATAAGCAACATCAGAGTTGCACCGCTGGATGTGGGCCTCGCGTGAACATGTCATGATTGGACCCGGGATTCGTGATTTGCCGCGTCGCAGCCGGCGCTCGTCCGCAGGCTGGCTGCCGCAGCAGGACAGGGGCGAGGGGGCCGCACTTGGCATGGTCGACGCCCGTCCAGGGGAACGCCACAGCGAGCCACAGGTCCACCACCGCGTCCAGCTGCTCCGCCGACTGCCCCACCGGCCAGTGCAGGAACGCTCGGTGCAGGAAGCGGTAGATATGCGCGGCCACGTTCTGCACGGCCGCCTCCGCGGACGGCCCCAGCTGGTACGCGAGCGTGTGCTTGAAGTTGGGGCCGCTGATCGGCGGCAGCCACGGCACGTTTGCGACGGTGGAGCTCATGGATATCGACTCGCGCGGCAGCCAGGACTCTCCGGCCTGAGCGGGTGTGGTGACCGGCCTCGGAGCGCTGCGACCGTGGCTGTGCGAGGCTGCGCCGGTGCTCCGGGACTGGGGAGGCGGGCACAGGTAGATGTGGCTCACAAGCTCCTACACACTCGGCAGGGACAGCAGTCAGTCGGGCACGCAGGCATTCGTGAAGGCCTGACAATTTCGGTAGGAGGCTGGCTGGCACGAACAGGCGCTGCTCGGAGAGCGGCAGCAAGTAGCTGGAGTTCGAATGGCCGAACCTTGATGGCTGTGACGTGGAGTGTTGCGGGAACTCGGTAGTTGACAGCGGAACGGACCACCGCTGGGGAGTGGGACACCCGGGTTGGCGTGGAGGCTGCAGGCGAGCCTCGCCGGCCGGTGGCTGCGCTCCTTTGGGTGCTGGAAGGAGTGGGCATATCGAAATCGGTCAGCCATGTGTCAAGGATTGCAGTCAGGAACTGTGCTCCGATCGGTGGAGCTGAATGCGGTGTCGACATGGCTGTGTTGTCGAGCTGCGCGCCCTGGGGAAGCAGCGACCGCAGAAACGATCGAATGAGAACTATGTACGGGCTGTTTTGGATACGAGATGCTGCTAGGGGTCGGTGTGAGAGGCGCTCCATGCCTTGGCGCAGAAGCTGAGAGTCCAGGACATGCCACTCATGCGCCCCTTGGATGCGCTGAGAAGGCCGGGCAGAAGACGGAGCGGACGATGCTGTGATGGGTGTGCCATGCACAGCCGCCCATGCCATCATGATTAGGAACGTAGAAGTGAGGGGCGCGATGATGTGAGACAGGATTGCGGAAGGCTGGGCGTGCGAGGACCCAGTTAAGGCAGCATTGGTCTCCAGGGACATCTGGTAGTGTGGCCACTGACTCAAAATCTGAATGCCTGCATCCCAGATGTTTGATATCGGCTGTGGTGGTCGTTGGCATGGCGGCATGTGGGGGGCAGCAATTTACCTTCCGCGGTCAGCAACATAGTCTGCGCGTGCGACGAGAGCATGTGAACAGGCAGATGATACTGATTCAAGTGAGCCTTATCAACGTCCATCATTGCTCGCAAGAGCATGCCCCCAGGATCGAGGAACTTCAGTAAGGCGTCGCATTCGCGCCGGTACTGAGAGACCTCGCCCAGCAAGCTGGGACAGCCGGCTCCAAATATTCGTCCGCAAATTCGCAAATAGTACTCCGAGAAGAATCCTCGCAGATTATCTTGATTGGCCTTTAAATGCTTGTCGAGACTGGAACAGGCATCGATCACTGACCTGATTTTGCCAGTCTCCAGCGTGGCAACCGCAGCCTGAGGATCCATGATCATCCTAGATGACACTAACGCATGTATCTACGTCATTAATTGTCGCTACAAGCAATTTACGTCCGGCAAGATGTTAACGAATGCTAGGGATGCATGTTCGTGCATAGGGGACGCGATCAAGCAAGTAAACGACGCACAGACTGAGGTTACATCTACTATAAGATTGCTCTGAAGCGAATTGAGAGAAACAGTCATCCTCGTTGGAGACAAGCCTGCCCAGGCTGATCAAGAAATTGTCGCCGAATGAGCAGGGCACTCATAGCCACGCAGTGTCGCCCGAGCTCCGAGCTCCTTAAGGATGCTTTGGCAGAGGGAGTACAGTTGGCGACAAGCACCCGCAGAGCGCCAAAAGCGTGCCACAGCTTTGGTCTTATACACAAGTGTGGGTACTATTGATCGATTTCTTGTTTGCGGTGGCACGCAGCTGCTATGCTGCCCGCAAATTGCGGCTCCTGGCTGACTTGCACGTAGCACAGATCTTAGAGATGCTGCGGCATGAAGATCAGATTGCGGTGGCCCATAGCGTGGCAGAGCAGCTCGGGACGTGGACTCCGCGAAAAGTCATTTACACCAATGGTGCGCGTCTCGCATACGACACGTACCGCGATCACATCTTCCAACTGTGCAGATGCAACAACGCTTGACTGGAGCTGCTCATGTCAGATTCGGTGCATGCCGGCAACCACGAACGCGCTGCAGGATCTTCGGGCACCTCGCGGCCGTACAGCATCCAAGCCAAGCGGTGTTTCGGCAGCCAAGTTCCTCCCAGAGTCACAATGCGTCCGCTAGTTTCTCGCGCAGTCGCAAGTGAGCGTTCCAGGACTCCAGATGCGTGTGTGCGAGGCGCAGCTTGTCTGCCGTCAGCTCGTGTAGCGCTGGCAGGTACCAGCATCTGCACGACGTCAAATGCCGTCTACAGCTGAGATTGTCCACGCACTCCTGCAGCAAAATTGATTATGCGTATAGGAACACTCCCACACGTGCGGCAGGTGAGCTCCCCCACAAGCAACCAGCGCCTGCGTGATGCGTTGAAGGAAGCGAGGGAGAAGGCTCGAGAGGCGCAGGAGCATGCTATAGCAGCCATGGAGTCAAAGCAAGTTGCTGAATCCAGAATGGAATGGTACAAGAAGCGGGAGTCCAAGCTTTTGGCATCCCGCCGGAAGCTGGAATCACAGAACGATCAGGCAATGAAAGCAGTGTCACATGCACATGATGTTGTCATCGCTCTGCAGAAGTCCCTGGCGCACCAGGTCAGTCCGACTGCTGTTTGACGGGATCCGCACTGACATTGGACGTCAACCTGGACTGTTCAGCATGAGGCCATATCACAGACAATACACATGAGGAACCTAGTTAGCCTGCCCGGTAATGGTGTGGTAACACACCACACACCACCATTGGTCTTCAGTGGCATTTGGTTATGGGCACTAGTTTTGCAGTGTCGAATGTAGGGAACTTCAACGAAGAGCGCGAAGACGAGCCCCCGGCCAAGCCAGGATGAGGTGAAGGCGGTGTTGCAGAGTGCCCTGGCCAACGTTGTGGATTTACAGTCGCAAAATAAGCTGCTGCTGGAGCAGCTCAAAGGCGCCAATGATGAAATTGCAGACAGTGCGTGCTATGCTCTTGTGTCTGTATGCAGCTCCCTCACATCGGTTTGGCCTTCACAGTCTGCCAAGAACTTAAATCACATCCGCAGCTGGCCATGATACCAGGGTAACGGAGCCAAACTGTGGATTGGGCTGGCAAAAGCTCATCAACTACACGAGTGACATGGTGCTGGAGCATGGCACAGGGTCTGTGATGTGGGGCATACGCATGCAGCGCTTCAGGTGGCCTGAACGACCTATGGAAACGCCATCTCACCCTGAAACAGAGCACCACTCATCTCATGCCTGTGGCAACGATGGAGTACGCAGTGCTGATTTGCACTGAGTCTCTGGGCCACACATGATCCCAGCCGCTTGGCATATGGCCTGGAACAGCTACATCGCCTGGCGCAGCTAGACTCACTTGATGTGTTTTCCCACGTCGCAAAACGTTGGCATAACGCACTAGAACCACCCTCATGTGGCGTGCTCCTCCTCCAGATGATATGCACTCAGCCAACCAGAGCGTGAGAGCGAATGTGTGGCATTCAGACATGGAGACTGAGCAGCTGCTCTCTGCACAACTCCAGAAAGCAAACCAGCAGATCGAGGCGGGGAAGCTGGAGGCCACCAAGGTTGCGACCGAAGTGCAACAGTTGCACCGGAGCATGCTGGAAGTGACCACCACCATCTCCACCCTCCTGGCTGCAAACAGGTAGGCCTGCACTAAGCAGCTTGAAATGAACCAAATCGTGTCCAAAACAACGGCTACTCCCCGTGTACGTGACCATGAGTGTCGACAACCGATCTGCAGCTGCAGCAGGCATGTATGAACGTAAGCATACGCAGTCGGTACAATTTCATGCGCTTGTGCACGTTTATGCACAACAGGGCTTGTTGATTTGTTGCCTATGCCTGCAGTGAAGCTGGTCAGCAAAAGCAGTCAGCCTCTAAATGGAATTGTTCTACTGGCCGGCTGCGCAATCAACAGGTGCGCTGCTGCCACATAGTCCTGGTACTCAATACAAACCTCGATTTCCAGCTAGGGCTGCAGGACCACACTCCATGTATGTTCTTGCTTGCAGGTGGAGCCAGGGAACAAGACGAGTGATCTGGAGCACTGCCGAGAAGTTATCCGCACGGTGAGCGAGTGCATGGACTGTCTGTGTGAGCTGACATCATAATGCACCAGCTCACTGAAATTGAACGTAATTCGGTCGCTTCAGGCTTCCATTACCAACAGTGAAGTGCTGTTCAAACTCGTGACATTGATCATGTGTGTGTAACATGTCATCACACGGAGGTGTATGGAGAACGGCGGCATACAAGCGCACGACAAGGCACCACGACCTGATGCAGTCTGATGGCAGCACACACCACCGACAGGGCTACCAAACTGGTTTCCGTACAAGAACCGTAGCATCTCGCAAGGTGTATATGATTGGACACACATACGCAAGCATCACGATTGCGATGTATTTCTTGCACACAATCAGGACGTCGTTGACAAGAGGAATGACTATGGATAAGCTGCTACTTGTATGGTGTGCTTACACAGAGTGGCATGCCAACCCCAAGTGGCTCAAGTTTCCACTGCCGTTTGCTGTGTGCCCACCAAACGCACACTCTCGAGAAGCGAAAAAAAAAGCTTTACGCTGACAGCTAGTGCATGGATTGCTACGGACCAATGGAACGCTATGACGGACCGCGTGTCAGTTGCTCAAGTCTCAAGAGGTTGCGAGGCAAGCCTGCCAGAGTACAAAGGCGCACAACGCTCACTGCTACCATTCACGGAGGGCATACTGTGTTTGTGTGTGTTGGGCGGCGGGGGGCAGGGCGGCCGGCCGGGTGTGTGTGAGGGGGCAAGGTGGGCCCAGGGCGAAGCGCGCACAACAGCACACAGGCACCGAAGGCCCAGAGCAGAAGCGTGCAGGCGTGTCCACAACGAGCCTCCGGCGCTGACCGTCTTCATGCCACGCCGAGCTGTGTGTGCCCAGCGCGGAGGCTCCTATTCTAGCCGCCACGTCTATGCCAAGATGTGGGTCTGCGGGCATGGATCAAAGCTGCTCTCGAAGCTCCCCCTCCGTGTGGTCTCCTGTGCTAAGCGCTGCTCGCTTTGCGAAAAAGCCCCAGCCAATTGCTTTACAGCTCCCAAAGCCAGGGCGGTCGAGGCTCCGCACTGTCTGCTTCTTGACATGGGACAAACGCGTCACCATCTCTCAGTCTTTCAACACCTCGCCATGTGTCCAGGGAGCCCCATCATTCACATGCTGCCGAGTGTGACCAGGGATGGGTGATTTCGCTTGCTCCTGGGAGTTGGTGAACGGGAGCGCCAACATGTGTGCGCAGTCGAGCGGGGAGCGTTTCATGCTAGCTGGGCATCTATGTGCCGGCGGAGCAGGTGTGAGTGTGCAGCGAACTTTACCACGAGCTGCACAGGTGCATAGACGGGAGAGAGACCTCCGACTGCAGTGGTGCCACTCTGGTGTCCTGCTTTTTTGGCATTGACCATGGCTCATATTTTAAGCATCTTCACGCATCCGCCTACTTGCTCTGCCGGGGCAGACTCCTCTTCTTTCAATTCTCATCACAGATGTAACCGAAAATTTTGACATTCACATTTGCAAAACAACCATGGTTTGAACCGAGGCCGGTGGGGAGGATGGCGTCGTAGCCTGCAGCGTCCATATCCCCATCAGATCTCTTTCGAACCTCACTTGATGATGAGGAGGCCCCTCATATGCAGTATATACCGTGTTGTTTCTGTTTTAGGCACCATGCCGCAACGCACTGTAAGTCGCTGTGACGAACCACGCGGCCACATGCCATCCGGGATGTGTGCACCGTGGCCACAGCCGCTGTCATGCATGATCATGGCCATGCAGTGCTCGGAGAGCGGGGATGGATCGGTGCACCTCGCCACCCTGCCAGAAAGATATGATGTATGGTGATTTTTTTCCTGCCGCGTGCGAAGGGCTGTTGCAATCCACCGCAAGACCTGAACGTTGGCGTTGAATATGTACCACATGGCCAAGGTGCAGCAGCATCCACGGTCCAGAGCCGGCGGATCAGCAACTGCAATCAAACGAGTCGGACTTGGTGCACACGGCTGGTGCACGGGAGCAAGCTAGTTACGGGAGCCGTCAGTGCCGGGACCGACCATCAGCAGCTGTTAGATGCAGTTGTCAAATTAACACACGTGTGTAACAATTTAACCCCGTGTAATGGTTGGAACTCGTGTCAACATTAGAATTTGTGAAAACTTGTTCGTCATTTCTTGACTGCGCCAGCATAGGCGCAGTCGGTATTAATTCACACTCGAGAAGTGAACAATTGCCTCGCGCTGACAACTGGTGCATGGAACGCTACGGACCTCGGAGAAGACACATAGTTGGACTCGTTCTAATAATACTCACTGCAGGCTACATGGGCCCAGGCTGTGCAATGGCAACAGCGGCACCATCAACTCCGGTCTTGGACAAACCCTTTCGCCTTGCGAAACATATTCCCCATCTTGGTCGATTCAAGCAGTTTTCCCTTGACACGACTTGCAGTGCTTGCAGTCTCCCGATCCATGCCGGTCATCACATCCGGCTGACTGTTCCCCTCTCGCGCACCGGTCCACCCCTTCCCCTTCAGGGCAAGCATGCCCCGTAGGAATGAACACCCGAGATCCCAGCCATACCTGCAACACACACTTCACTCACCCACACATGCTCCCTACCAGTCAATCCGACTCCACTGGAGATTACATGCATGTGGCAGAGACAGATTCGCAACGGGACGTGGGTCACCGTGATCATGTGCGGCATGACTGGCATTGGCCACAGCGTGATGATCCACAGCATGAGGATGGCCCCATCCACTCGTAGCAGTAGCTTGTCCAGCAGAGATCGCGACTGGTGCACACCTGCTGAGGAGTGCTGCGGGCCGAGCGCCATGCATGTCCTCATACCGATAGTCCGGCACCCGTATCACCTTGTCACTGCACCTCGCAAACTTCATGTTGTCCACCCGGAGGCTCACGCACACCGTCGTCGGCGCAAAGACGACCGTCTTGTAGTGATGCGCCCGCGGTTCCACCACCACCCGTGCCGCCGCCGCCGCATTTGGCCGCGCTTCCCGTTCCATCGCACCGCCTGCAGCCGGCAGCGGCAGGGGTGCTGTGGCCTCTGGGTACGCACCGCCGCAGCTGGCAGCGGCGCTGGAAGCAGGGAAAGGCCCGGCATGGCTGGACAGGGAGGCGGTGTGTGACCCGGTGGTGGTGACAGTGGAGCAGGACGGGGTGGAGACGAGGGAGTATGCGGCAGATATGCCAAGTGGTCCGGGCGCGCTGGCAGAGGCGGGGACGTCGTCCAAGCTTTCTGTGCGAGCCTGGTGCCGCCGGTGCCACTTCTCTGCATCACACGGTCACCCTGGTGAGATGAAAGGCTCCAGGAAATGCTCACAGATCAGCTGCCTCGATGTACAAAAGCTGCACGAGTGCTTGCATTGTGGTGACAGGTCTACAGTCTGCACGAGCGGAGAGGTGACGGTGTGACCACCAGGGCCAGCTCGAGCAGATTATGCTTGCAGCAGGAGCAGCTCAAATTCCTGTGACATGCTGCCACGGTCAGGTGTGATGAGGCCTCGGAAGGGGGCACGCGCACCTGCGCGAGCGATGGCGGAAATGCCCATGGCACGGTCGAGGCGGCGGCCATCACGGTCGGCACCGGCAGAGGCGCCCCGCACCTTGAAGAAGGCGGTCAGTGCGGCGAGGGCGGCGGCGTCAAGCTGCAGCGTGATGGGGTGCAGCTTGATGTCGATGTGGTTGTACACAACCTCCTCCGCTGTTGGCCGGCCTGCACAGCGCGTGAAGGTTGCTGGGGTGGTTGGCAGTCCTGCGGGGCCCTGTACCTTGATAATGGTCCACCACTGTCACTCATAGAGACTCACAGCTGCAGCAACGGACAACACCAGCTCTGTGACACAGCATGGCAGATCTACTCCCCAGATGCACAGCCAGTGACCATCACCACTAGTCGTCGATGGGGATTCGTACACTGTGAGTGCCCCCACAGATCCCTCATGCATCGATGGAAACAATGCAGCTCGCAACAGCGTCGAGACGTCGATGAGTGTACCAGCACAAGTACGGCTCGGGAAGGCGTGTGAGGGTCGAAGTGTTGCTGTGGCGGACCTCGGATGACATTGACCAGCAGGAAGCCCTCCTTGCGCCAAGCGGGGTCCTTGTGCTTGGTCAGCATCACGCCCTTGGGCAGCTGCTTGGAGATGGCCAGACTCATGGACTGGTCCTTCACCGTGAGATCCTTGACCTCTGTCTTGCAGAAGCCGGTCCTGCACATGCTACTAGATCACAAGCTGGCACACTGGTGCTTTCATGAAGAGAGAATTCGTGAACAAGTCACTCGGGAAACTGACGCGCAGCCTTATGCGCAGAGGGCCTCCTTTCGTATCATTGTTGAAGCAATGGCTGAGTCTGGGGCTGGCAAGCAACAGGCATGAGCCCACCTGTCCTTGTGGTGCGTCCGTGAGAACTGGATGCCTGTCGCATCCACAGACATCATTGGCTGACCATCAGGCTTGCTCAGCACCCAGGCCAGGCTGCCGATGGCAATGCGCAGGTGAACACTGTGTGACAGGTCCTCTGCTCTCCTACGACGAATGAGGGCCTCCTCCAGGACCACCCGCTCCCTGCACAGCCACACCGGGCTTTTCACAAGTGCCTATGTCAATAAACGCTGGAGCAGTACAGCGTGTGTGTATACGGCTATGTACATGTATACGTGAGAACTCTTGAGGTTTCCAAATGCATCATCAATGTACAATATGTTCTGCTTGTCATGCTCCTCCATCCTGAATGGAATACCTAAAACAACATGGCCACAAAATGTGAATGCACTCTCCTGCTTAAACATATACCCATTGACAGAAGCAACTCGTACTTGTCAATAGCATCTTCCAAGCTGTCAAGGACCATCTCCTGGGTGGTGGTCTGGTTTTCAAGCCAGTTGGCCAAACACGATTCCAGCAGCGGCGCAAGGGATGCAGCCTCAATCTCGCCTGCCTCCAGGTGCTTGTCGACCTTCAGGAAAGGGATGATGCACTTGGTGAACACCTCGGCATCACCTTTGCTCAGGTAATCCTTTACCTGGTTGAACTGCACGACGGCTGTCAGTCGCGGAATTCTCCCATTCCCCACCATCAAGCGACAGGGAACAGCAGTATCCTGTGTAAGGTGCGTTCACTAGCAACTAGCACTACGGGGCTCGCATGCACAATTGGTGAATAACACAACTCAAGTCCCGGAAACCTTGACTCCACATGACAGCCTCTTGCATGGGTCACGCACAACACCGGTGCACAGAGCAGCATGCGCACCTGCAGGCTCATCTGCAGCAGGCGGTGCTTTGCCTCCAGTTCGCACTCGTCCTCCTCAGCCAGCGTGGCCGTCTCAGTCGTGGAAACGGACGGCATGGAGCCGCGATGCAGCGAGCCGCGGGGCATCGACCGCACCCGGAAGCTCGCCAGCGCTGCCCCGCCTGCACACGCCTCATGCATGATCCCATATGGCACCCACAGCGGGCCTTGCACAACCTAGCACGGTCGAGAGTCGACACTGTCACCCAAGCTTTACCCGGCCGTTGGACGTCGGCGGACCATGCAACACGGGCCGATGTGCACCTCGTCCTCACGCCGGTTGCACAATAGAGTGATCCACGCACCTGCTTCCAGTTGGCTGCGCAGCCTGTGGCCTGTTTTGAGTGGTGAGGCCCCACGTAAGGGTAGCTGGCCGGAGGAGGGCGCTGCCGAGGCTTCTGCCTCCAGGCTTTCATGTTGGCGTCCACCGCCACCGTCCCTGCAGCTCTGATTCAAGCTATCCACTGCAAACGAACGATGCAGCCCGGCGCCTGCAATACCAGCCAGCGCAACCGCGCCCATGCTGATCGCTTTGCGGTGCAGCGGCTGCTGCGGCGCCGCGCCTGGTTCTGGCGACGTGGTGGCGGACTGCACACCGGCGACACGCAGGCTGGTGCAGCAGTCCGTCACGGATCGGACAGAATCGGTGCCTGTGCCGGTGCCGGGGCTGCCAGACGCGCCGCCGATGCCGCCTGGAGACGTTGCTGGGGACGCCCGCAGCCACGGGCCGTCCACTGCTGGCGCTGGGGTTGTGTCTGCGTCCACAACAGTCGTGGCAGAATCGGCGGGGGAATCGCGCTGTGCACCGGTCGCTGGAACTCGGCCTGTGGTCATGGTCACGACGCTAGCGCGCAGCGGGCACAGCAGCGGGTTGATCCCTGTGGCAGCATCGCTCGCCGCAGTGGAGGCGCGAGGGTGCAGCGTGCCAGCGTGTGTGAGGCTGGGCAGGAGGGAGGGCACAGCGGCCGCATGGGGCACGGGGCGGGCGGTTTTGACGGGGGAGTGGTTGCGGGAGCTGGTGTCCGTGCTGGGGGTGGACGTGAAGAGATCTGGCATGCTGGGATGGACCGGAATGGCAAAAGAGCCATGCGGCGGCTGTGGCAGCAGAGGAAGGTCCGCTGACGGGGCATACCTGCACCAGTGCATCACAATGTGGCATTCCCGTTGAACTGGCCGATGCGCCCAGCCAGTCTGCACCCCTCCAAACTGGTGGAGGTTCATGAGATGTCTGCTTGCGAGATACCATGTCTTGGCTGCTTGAGCGACTGGCACGTCCACCATGCCAGCTACTCAGCGCTAGATGCTGCCATATGAACAGCAAGGTTGAGGTGATTAAAATGCAGGAAGGCTACTAGGTGTGCACAATCTGTGCCCATGCGCAGGCAAACCACACACATGCAGCATTGATCGTGTCGCCTATATACAGTTTAGGCATGTCAGTACACCTGCAACAGTCCAGAAACCGTGTGCAGGCAGGCTGCGCCGTACGTGGTGAGCGTAGCCAGGGCGTGCTGGCGGCTGCGCATGGCCTGCCTGGCAGGCTTGACCGCAGCCTTGAGCTCCGCAAGCGATTCATCTGTGTCGACCGGGGACACCGGCACGTGGCGCCTCATCACCTCAGGCTCTGGGAGTGGGCTTATCAGAAGGCCTGAGATGACATCGACAAGGACGTCGTACTCGTAGCTGGATGTCTGGGCATGCAGTGACTTCATGTCCAGCTACAGGCAGGCTAGATCTCAGTCACACATTATGCCTGCGAGATGTACTGGATCCCAATGAAGCACATGAGGAGACCGAAATATGTTAGCGAATTCAAGCAAGCCGCTGCTACATCAGAACTGCCGGCGGAGCCCGCTCGCACACAACTGCAGTTGCTATGAAGACATGCAGAACATAGCGCCAGCCTAGGCGATGATCTCAGTGCAAGTCGACTTTCACCAAAGTAGCATCCTCGCTCAGATGACATAAGCTGTGCTTGTATAGCAAACAGGAGGTTCTGATGGAGGATGATGCTGGCCATGTGTGAAAACCAAAATACGCTTGTCAAGGTAGCAGCGGCGCACGTTCATCTGCAGGTACTCGACCGGGGCACCTGGGGCGTGTGCAGCTTCATTTCTTGCAAGGGCTGTGTGAGAGCAAAAGTTGAGCTGAAATGGCTGCAGGACCATCCTCACCGGGTTCACCATCTGGTCCAGGTTGGGGATGGTGTAACCAGCTGGGCCCTTCTGGAGCCAGCAGATAGGATTGTCGAGGTCCACATCGTGCCTCATGATGTATAGAGCTGCATTGCTAGCGTTGGCCTGCACAAAGACCTCCCTGAGTAATGCACGCCGGAGGGTGATGACAATGCAGCCCATACAATGCAAGCCCTCCATGAGAGCAAGCAGCTATGTGTCACCAATGCGGCGTTGCCTCGACCACACCTCGATTCTGACACTGGAATGCATGCGGCTCTGACTGACGGTGCAGTCATCCGCAACAAATTGCGCCGTGCCCAGCCTGCTGGTGGACAGAAACGCAGCCTGGAGGTCAGATACTTGGACTTTCCACATAAGAGAGGTTTCATCCTCCCCCCCAGACGGTCTCTCAGGTGCGTCTGTGGTGCTGGAATCCTTTTTGTGGCTCGAGCGACCCTGTTCACCCGAAATTGTACTGACATAGTCTGAAGCTGGGAGGTCCACAACATGGCCTGCACTAAGCACCAGCTCCTGCAACATCGAACAATCTGTCATGCAGTATGTGGTGTACAGAACGCGATCACCGGCAACCCTTTCTGCTCTGCTAACGGAGCAGGCAGGTTGGTACAATCCATATGACCATGACACGTCCAAGCTGACTAATCCATGCTCTAGGCTAAGGGATGGTCAACAGGACTGCAAACGCGAGGCTCACACTTTGTTCAGGCGCAAAGATATACAATGAATGGAGCAGCCCACCTGCAGATCTAGCTGGCCCCGCTGGAACGCAGAGGATGACCGGCTATCACCGAGCTGGTCTGGGCCGCCAGACACGGTGCGGCTGGCAAAATCATGCAACGAGCCGGTGTCTCCAATCTGACTCGCATGAGCCCCCGCATCCTGCGCATCTGGCCTGGGGCCGAACGGTGCTTTGGCATGCAGAATTGCCGAGGCAAGAGCCAGCCTGCACTAGCAGTATCTTGTGTCTGGTCAACATGGCAGAGGCCTCGACGGGATGCACTGAGCTCTCACATTCGCTCGAGACAGAGCACCATCCAGAGACACATAGCCGTACACCCTGTACATCCAACACAATCAAAAGCGATCACAAGCATGTTCATATTCACCCAAAGAGACACCAATTCAGGTTGTACCGTGTCGTGTCGGTGACGATCAGGCGGATGCTGTCAGCAATGACCATGATCGGCCGGCGGCGGTCATCGCTGCTGGACGGCGGCACGGGCGCCTGGAACACGCTGACCCGCTTGATCGTGCCCATGTCCTCCCAGCCGTGCACTGGCACCCGTCCCACACCATCGGCAGTCCCGACAGACTCTGGCAGCTCGCTGCCGTCAGCCTGGCCCTGCAGCTCCTGCAGCGCGACAGAGTCGGCGGCGGCAGCCAGCGGCTCAGCGCCTCTGGCGGACGTTGGGCACTCCGCCGGTTGCGCAGACGTGGTGATTAGGCGCAGCAGCTG
Organism: Ulva mutabilis; assembly: GCA_900538255.1. Taxonomy (NCBI): domain Eukaryota; kingdom Viridiplantae; phylum Chlorophyta; class Ulvophyceae; order Ulvales; family Ulvaceae; genus Ulva; species Ulva mutabilis. Next base: position 226,432 of record UNSF01000078.1, on the reverse strand, counting down.
CAAGCTGGAGGCTGAGACGCTCAGGCTGGCCAGCACCTTGCGCTGTGGCGCGCAAGCGGCGTAGCTGTATGCGAGCGGCGGCGGCAGCGACGCGGCCTGGCTGAACTCTTCGGTGTCGCGGGATGCTGTCGCTTCCATGCTGTCCACGCTGCGCTCCCACCGTGCCTCCATCCTGCATGCCCCACCACGTGCGTCAGACTGCCATGCATGAAACAGTGACTCGAAAACGGACAAAACTGCTCGAGCCGACACCGGTGGGGACGATGCCGGCGTGCCTGCTGGGCGAAGGTGCTGGATTCTTGGCCAACCTCGGGGGACATGCTCGCATCCATCTGTTAAAGAAAAAAAAACACAATCGGGCATCACGCCAAACCCAGACAGGCATCGGCCACGTATACAGACCTCCCGAACGGAACAGAATACGATGCCTCATGACGTAGCTCTATTTGGCGGCTCATGAATGAATGTGCACAAGGACTGCTGGGTCGATGTGTCTAAGCAGAGGGATGTGCAGCGGGGCATGGGAAACGGGGGAGCCGGGAGCGCACGACGCGTCTTTCGGCCTCACGTGCACCTCCCCGAGGTCCCCTGCAGCCACAACATGGTGCTGCACACCGCAGTCGGTCGAGTGCACGGTCAGGCTGATGCTGCTGATGACCTCGGGCAGTTGGGCACGGGGCGGCGGCGCGAGCGAGCGCCGGCGGTGCCAGAAGTCGAACGACCGACGTGGGGCGGTGCGGATGTGCCGTGGCGCCCGTGCGAACGCAGCCGATAGGTCTTGCATGAATGACACCGCTTCTTCGCTGTAGTACAGCACGCCTGCCTGTGCGATCGGAGCGCTCTGACCATCCCCCTACACAGCAAACTGTGAGTGAAGAAGGTGTGCAGGCGAGAAACAGGAAACAGGCACTGTTTGGTATACGTACACCAGAGTCAATACAATGGAAACAGATCTCTTCCGAGCCAAGAGAAGTCCGCAGGTCGGAGCAATGCACAGCCCTGCCGACTGGGTCAAGGTACCTGAGTTGAGGGGTGCGACTATGTCAGACTGGAGAGAAACGTTAGAGGCATGTGAATACGGCAGAGTGGCCATGGACACAAAGAAATCCACGATGAAGCCATATGTGTGGACGCCGATGACTCTGCAGCAGACAGGCTGATGGATAGGTCCAACGTTAAGCATGAGAAAGGCATGCATGTGACGGGCTGCGGCGCACCAGGCCACAGAGCGCCATGCTCTGGATTGAAACGGCCACACTGACAGAGATCGCCGTTGCTGCCAGCACAGCCGACAAGTCGACCGGGCCCTGCGTACCCTCCAGCCTCACCCGCTGTCCCACCGCAACCAGAGGGTGCACGTGGTGCGCCCCAGCTGCTCGGCCATGCGGCAGCTCCAGTCCCAGAGCCACCGTAATCGCAGCACTGGCGAGCGCACACAGCGGCACACGCAGCGGCGCGGCGTCCGGCCGGCTGCGCTGCTCATGGTGAGGCAGCCGCAGTGACACATTCAGCGAGACTGCTGAGACAGCGGTCTGTGCGTCAGGGTTCAACGAGATGTCGAGCTGCTTGCATGCGACGTCCATGCAGGGGTCCCCAGAGAGCACGCCTGGGCGATTGACCGGGGCGACACACAGGGAGAGGTCCAGCAGCGTGCTGCGGAGGCGGCCTCGCCACATGTAGCGAGCTCGGTCCCACCATGCCAGGGACGGTGGGCCAGATGGGTCTGGGGGCACGCGCGAGCCGTCGCCGCGCACCCGGGAGGCTGGAACGAGACGCTGTATTGACTGGGACAGGGCTGCGAAACCGGGGGTCTGCGCAGCGGTGATCGCCACTCGGGTGCCAGAAATGGTCGCGCTGATGTCTGTGTACGCTTTCAATGGTGGCCTGCATTCATCGAGTGCTGACCTTTCCAAGCGCGGCTTGGAAGTGCGCACTTCATGAGCTTGTGGACCTATGCTGGCTGTGTGCTTGATGTGTTTGGTGGTCATAGTCCTTGCTGTATGCCAACGTTCTGATCACAGGGGGATGGTAGCGTGGACCGCATATGAGCTCCTGCTGCGCAGGCCAATTGTCCACGCTACGTGCCCTGTGTGATGACCACATTGCTGCCATTGTGCTCGCTCATACCACATGAATAAGTTCTCCCGCATACATACGAGATCCCGATGGAGCCACAACAACGATGACAGAACTTTGGCCAGCATATTGTGTTCATGCTTGTGCTGGATGCTTAGTTATTGACTAGCATGTTGGGCACACCTGCAGCCAATCTGCGGGACAGACACAACAGAACTGTGCCAGGATCCCAGCGGAATGACAATCTGTTCCATCTGAGGGGGCAGACTCTGCAGCCGAGCCATGATGATGGGCCCGGTCAGCTGGCAGCCGTTGCATGTTGCAAACGGGTCTGACATGGTGCCCAGGCGCATTGTGCACCCTTCTGTGCGTACATCGAGCTGAATCCGCTGACATCGCTCCAGCGCAAGACCATGGCTCGCGCGATCAAGCCCCTGCATCAGCAAACCACACTGTTACGTGATGTTGCGGTGCATAGATCATCCACCAATAACAACAAGACCTGACCATGCTGCACATCAATGCTTACGTTCACACAGTTGTGTTACACAGTGATAGATCTAGGACCCAGCAGCGCCGAGGCAACAGACCAGGACCAGGCAACACGCAAACAGACAGACAGGCCACCGCAAGCACCAAGGCTACTCTCCGCACGAGCAAATGCCAGAATGAATGCGTTCGAACTAGCGCCGGCACGAAAGCACACACGTGTGCATACACACACACACACACACACACACACACACACACACACACACACACACACACACACACACACACAAACAACAGTTGTGTAATAGTCAAATAGACCAGGTAGAGCATATCAAGGATTTCAATCTGTGTTGCCATGCAACATGCTTTGTTGCATGACAGGACTACTTGAACTCATACATGCATGACCTGGAGTAGAGGTGAATTGAGTTCAAAGTCTAGGGCGCACATAAATGGAACTCGCAGATTCTGCAAAGCTGACTGCATCCTGACCATCCACACGTATGTTGCCCGACACGCCTCGCACGACCAGGTTCACCACATGCCCTGGCTGATCCACTCCTGAAGCATTGGCAGCATGCAAGGCCTCCATTGTCTGAGTCCTGCAAAGTATCATCACAGTTTTGTATGTCTGTTGAGCGAATCGCACGTTGAAGCTGGGCCTAAATACCCAAGACAGCTATGCATCCATCCCAGCGGCTGCCCAATATATACTATAGCTCATCTAAGAACAACTTCATGCCACGTTCATGGCATTCTCTCTCCGGCCGGATTGAGGCAGACAACATTTCCCAACGACTTCCACAGCCATTGCCAAGCAAGAAGAGTACCCATTCATGCTGTATCAAAGTTTTGCAAAGGACCAAAACAATAATTTAAGTGTTCACAATAACTACCGCATCACCAATATTGTGAATCGAAAGCACATGGCATCATGCATTGACTGATAATAAACCATCGGTCAAGATTCACAGTGCACACCGGTGCTGCAAGACCACATGGCCACTCAGTCTTTCCAGAATTTCAGACGAATCCTGAAGCTCATGCGCCAGCATGCTTGCTGCAATAGACGGCTTCTTCGCTGCGGCCCTGGCGGCAGATGTCTTGGCCATGCGCTCGTATTCACCCATCGCTGAGTCGAGACTGGCCATTGCAGCTGCTGTGTGCATGAGCACAGGCCGAATTATGGCTAGTCGCCGCTCCAGCGGGTGGGACTCCATCCTCACAGCTACCTGTGCCAAGCTGACCACCAGTAGAATTCGGGGCTGGGCAGTTGCAGCAAGTGTGCGAGGAGGAAGTGCAGAAGCTGGCCCGGTTGCCGCTATTGGTGACAGAGACATGCTCGTCTCACCGTTGGTGTAGCAATTGATATCAGCAGCGAGGCTGTTCAGGCTTTTCGAAGTAGTCCTTGCCTGCACCTCTAGTAGTTGCATCGCAGCCTTCAACCATAAGCGAGCAAAAGCATAGAAGCGGCCTATGTCTTGTGAGTGCGGCAACAGCAGCACTGCTGTCTGGCCAGTAACTGTGACCTCCACTTGACTGACCTGCACATGCATCACACTTGGTACGCTCACATGCACCAAAAAATTCTCTGATTCAACAAAATCAGTACACAAAGTGATGGTCAAATCCAACCGCTGGACTTGTGCCCTTTAAGCTGTTCCACACAAGAGTAGCAACACAGCATGAAGCTTGGCGTGCACGGTAGATCCAGAAGGCGTGCAACTGTGGTAGCAATTGGCAAGCAGCCGGAGTCTGATAGACTCGCACGTCTGCTGTGAGATCATCCATGCCAGATACCTTATTTGTGGTGACGCTGGTATAAACGTCAATGTCCCTGGCCTCAACCATTGTACAGCGGTTTAGCTCCAACACCAGAGAATGTACTGAAGCCGAGCGTCCTGCGTCTCTGAAACTGCCATCAAAACAGACACCCAGATAATCTTCTGGACCCATGCAAACAGTACACTGTGCACCTTGAACCGACACTGTCGCAACCTGTAGCCAGCGAGACAGCATAGCTGGTTTCAGGTGTGCTGGGGTTGGAGCGGCAGACTCAGCTGTGCACAAGCTGCTGGCACTCATGAGGCGCTTCAGGCTGCTGTGTGGAGAGGCAGGCTGAACGGACAAGTCCGGATGAGCTTGGATCGACAGAAAGCCTGAATGGCCAGGATCTGCACGACGAGGGCTGGCGGGCAGTGATTCTGGCGCGGGCGGGCGCTGTGCATGTGGAACACCTTCGGCAGTCGATGCTGGCACCGTGGTCATCCTGGAAGAATCAAGCAAGGCTTGGATGAAAATTGCACTTGAGTGTGCAGCAGCTAGCTGGACGATGGCTGCGTCTATGTCCAGGGCAGCTTGGAAACCCTACATGCAAATGGAACATCAGACAACTACAAAGACAGTAGTATCCAGTAATTGTCATCGTTGTGGTCATGGCCAGCAGCGGTGTTGTTATAGCAACATGCCCGACTCGTAATGTGGAGCTCATTTAATCACGTGCCGAAAGTAAATTCATGCCCTTGTACATTTATCCAACTGTGCAGTGACCCAATGCTGTAGCACACTGAGGCACAAGGCAATGTGTGGAGCGCACCTTGCAGGACAGCGAGATTGCCTCCGTATCCTGCTGATGCTCATCGGGTATGCCCGCAGCTGACAGGCTAAGGCCACGCGCCATGCAGTCTATCTGCTTGATGAACAGCAAGGACTGGCTGCAACATCCGGCCATGATCCGATGCAATTCCACAGCTGAAATATGGTCTATGCTCGAAGCAGTGTGAAAGCCATCAAATAGCCCCGATACTTCAGCATCTGCCATGCTATCATGCCCATACGCCACCGAACATGAGAGCGGCATATTGCTCGGATCTGTCATCTTCCAGCGATTGACAAAATGTTTGCCATTCGTGTGCCCATGCTGGTCTTGAGCTGTGGCCTTGTTCTGCTCGTTGGTCAAGTTTCCATGCCACTGCAGCACTTTGGACACCGCTGGGTCTGGAGAAACTTCCGGAACAACGTTGTGCGGTGGATCTGTGCACGGCTGCGGTAGCTCAAGCCAGTCTACATGCCACGCAGCCGCGCGAACCTGCCCGACCAAATCAGCGTGTGCCTTCGTGAAAGATCCATGAAAGTTGGTGGACTGCAACTCCCAGTGGTTGTACAACAGCAAACGCTTCGCTGTCGAGCGCTCACACAACATGACATCTCCTCGGCCGGTGGTCCCCGTCTGCTGCTGACAATGTGCAGGTGGTAGCTGTACGGCTGGTTTAACAGCTTGGCACCAGGAGGCCTGAGAACTTGTCACTGAAGCTGTGCATGAGACACGGTGCCAAGAAATTGGCTGCCGCAAAGTTTGGTCTACATCAGGGGTTCGAACGTAAGCTTGGTCGACCTGCAAATAGCTAAATTGAACCAGTACTGCACAGCTGCAGTGAGGGAGGAAATAGCTATGTGGCATATTTCATGCATTGCGACACTTCATTCACCAGAGTACCGACCCAACCCTCAGCTCTGGGAAAACGACTCAAGCCAGCCAGGCGCACATGCATGCAATCAGGACACTGCCACGCGTTGTGACTGATGAGCTCTGCCAGGGCAGTGTTCAGGATGTGACCAGGACTGACCTTGATTTGGCCGCTATTCTCTGCATCCTGGGTTGTGTCGAGTAGTGAAAGCCGGTGGCCCAGCGCATGGGCAGCTGACATGGCTCGACTATATGCCTTGAAGCATGCACATATCTGGTGCGGCGAGCAATTCAGAGCAATCCCGTCTGTATCTATGTCCATGTCGAAGTCCCACACACGAGATGACACCTGCTGACAAAGCTGAACCTCTGTTCACACAGCTAGCGTCCGAAACTGAAGCATGAAAATACATCACTCGAAGCAGATGTGATGGTACAGGCTCCTTACCTCCTTACGCAGGCCAGATGGCCAGATCAAATGGCAGTATAAGGCGTTGCAAAGTTTATCAGTGTCATGCAGATCGTTAATGAAGTCTTACTTGCGCAATGGACAGCAGCTGCTAAAGCATTGAAGGGGAAGAATGCATGCCCGCATAGTAGTGTTCGTGCACAACAAAATGCTGTTCCGCTTGGGATGATTTGAGGATCGAGTGATTTCAGCATGTACAGCATATCTCCAAGGCCTCACCTGTGTTGGAGCCGCAAACAGGGTCACTGCAGCATGATTCCAGCTCAATGCGTGCTGCAGGACGCCGCCTTTCCTGAACAGGCTTGGCATGGCTGCAAATCCCTGCCCTTCTCGCAGAGTTTGTACCATTGGATCAGAGCTGTCAGCCCCAGTTGTCTGGAAGAGGTCCCGAGGCCCTTCAAGGAGCAGTGCTGCTTCGTCCGCAAACGAGGCGGTGAAGGCCAGATACCCCTTGTCAAGGCTGACAGAAAGCATGACAGCACAGGTTTGTGCAGTGGACTCTGCAAGGCAGCAGAGGCGTGAGAAAGCGGCCAGCAGTCTGACTCGCGCTCGATTAAACCTGATGACGATCATAGTGTTTCGGGCAAAATTGGGTTCCAAGGCAGCTCTGTGGTGATTGCTCAATGGGCGAACAGCAGGGATGTATTTCTGGCTGGCATTTGTGGACCTGGCAACAGATTCTGACAACTCTGGCGGCAATGGGCGCACCACCAAAGTCTTCTTGCTTGGCAGGGGTATGGCTCTCGTGATGGTGGCTCAGCTTTGGTGCGCTGTGTGTTGGCTTGGAGAAGGAGAACGGACCACAGAATGGACTACAGTTGTGGGCAGGCAGGTGCCAGTCGTGGCCAGCTGATATTCTTGCAGCTGATTGTGCACACTCGACACCGCCTGAAGCTTCTACACTCATAGAGCCAAGCTGGAATGATGCTTGAGGTACGCTGAGACCCTCTTCACTGCATGTCATGGACATTCCTCCATCAAAACCTCCAGCATCCAGCAGTCTGATGCAGCAGCCATGCTCAACAGCCAGCTTAGCGTGCCAGTCGATATTTGGCAAGCCCCCAGCAGCGAGTGCCTCATGATCCAGGCTCCAACTGACCCTTTGCCTTGCTGCAGCTTCAGCCGACAGGTCATCCTGATGCTGGTCTTCCTGTTTTTTCGCAGGCATCATTGTTGCATGTACAGGACATGCTTCATTTATCCGGTCCACAAGTCTGTGGGTATGATCAAAATCAGCAAGCCTGCTCAACAAACACAGTGTCTGAAGCTCCAGTAGCTTCATCTGCAACGAAATGTCGGTTGAGACTGCCATAGCAGAGCCTCTCCCGCACGCAATAGCACCAGGCATCTCCTGAACTGAGACTTCGCTCCTGGTTCCTGCGCAGCGCACACTGACACCATCCCCCAAAAACCTGCAACAGGCAGCACCAGTGCTAGCCTGCAGAACTATCGTTGGACCAGCGCGATCTTTCTGTCTGATCATAGTGGACTCTGCGTTGGAATGACACGAATGCCGGTCTGCTTCATTGTCTGCAGATGCGCTTTCAGCCTGACCAACAGACCTCCTGCCGGGTGGACAACTTGTGTCTGCATCTGTGGTGCTTGCCTTCTGCGATTGCTCTGCTGGTCGACTGAGTACCACACGCAGTGCAGCTGGACGGGTTGTGGTCATATGTTTGCCTGCTTGACTTGGCCGTGTCTGTGCAGCGTGTCTGCCCTTGCCCTCGTGCCCATATTCCACCGGGTTGGGATCCCCAATGACTTCGCTGGGCTTGAGCTGAAAGTGCAGCAGGCATCCCACAGGTGCGCTTGAGCTGTGGCACGGTGCAACGTCAGATGCAGAAGGCGGAGCTGGCACCATCACAGTGATGCGATTGAAAGTGAGCTCCGCCCTGATGGGCAGCTGATTCCGGTATCGCTGTACGTTTGTGATAGCCTGAACAAGCCGAGACTGAAGCGGAGTAGTGTCGTCTCCAGCATTGGCGACATTGGAACGTTGCTTGTGCGGGTCGTACGGCCGAATGCCACTGCCAATGAGCATGATGAGATCCTGTGCAGATGCTGAATAGGACAGAGCACCTAAGGAGATATCAAGATGGTCGATCAGGCGGCTCCTAGAGCCAGTATCCTGCAGAACAGGCAGTGCCATTAAGACATGTAAGGAATGCAATGCGACCATTTCCTGAAAGTATTTGTGCAGTTTGTACATGTATCAGAGTGCAGAACATATCAGGATCAGGCACCCGGCGAGGGCTAGATGCCGGACTACATATGCTTCTGGAGGAAGCGCACTGCCTTACAGACAAAGCTGTCAAGAGCAGCTATGATGCCATTCTGACGTGCCCTATCAGCTGTCCCTGCTCTGTTGCAGCTATTCGCTGTCTTGGGCGTGCTGGAGTAGAGCTTCCCATCCCAAACTGCAGTGGTGGCCACAATGCGACAGACCCCACGGGAGACAATATGGAACATGACCACGCCTGATGAAGCAACATAGCCACCGTTGGATGTCAACACCCTGATAGTAGTCACCTTGAACGAGGTGCTAGGCAGTGTGAAGCCAAGCAAAGGGGCGATGCATTTCCTGCACATTGCTCACTTCATGCAGGTGTGGATCCGAACACAGGTCAATGCACAAGATGCCGCCCTGAAACTTTGAGATCACAAACTCCATGCTGAATATGATATCCCATGGCAAGCTGAAAACCTCAATATGTGTAAGGGTGGGTCCCATGGCAGGCTGGAAGCATCAGTTGGGGGAGGGTTACGGGACAGCGCACCATGTCAACATCAGCAGGATCAAGGTACCAGAGCTCACAGCACTCCTTTGCTGAGGAAGGCATTCTGTCTCATGAGCCTGTGTTGCAATTGGTCTGAGAGATACCTCCACACTCTGCATCGTCACCTCTAACCGCCAATGCAGCAGAAGTCGCCACGGACGAGTAACGGATAAGCCATGCACTGTGATATTTGACAGCCGGCCCTGCAGCAGGCAGTCTTTAAATGTGTCGATCAGGGACATGTATCGCGGCCTTCTGAGTGATCAGCCTGTATGCCGGAGGGCGCACCCGCTTGACAGAGATGCTGTATGTGGCATGGTCTGCACTGTTGCCCGAGGTGTACGTGACCTTGAAACCTAAGAGCGGAGACAAAATTTGGAGAATAGACCTGCACGGTCAGCGGTGAATGTCTTGACCTGATCAAATGCGGGCTGCGTTTGTAGCTCGCACTGCCGCTTGGAACAGTCAGTGTGCACACTCGGGCACTGTCCACAACCGGCATGGGACCTGGCGCATAGATGCAGATCGCTTAGATGCACACACACACACACACACACACACACACACACACACACACACACACACACACACACACACACACACACACACACACACACACACACACACACACACACACACACACACACACACACACACACACACACACACACACACACACACACACACACACACACACACACACACACACACACACACACACACACACACACACACACACACACACACACACACACACACACACACACACACACACACACACACACACACCACACACACACACACACACACACACACACACACACACACACACACACACACACACACACACACACACACACACACACACACACACACACACACACACACACACACACACACAGTCACTGTGTTAACGTGTGCTGGCGGATACGAACAACAAAGTTGGGAGGCGTACCAAGAGGCCCACGGCCCGTACAGCAGAATTGCGGAACCACAAACCAGAGCCAAGGCGCTCACAATGCCAAGAGCTAGCATGACTTCGATTGTGGGAAGAGTGTTGTTTCGCGCTGAAAGTTTCAGGTGCACGTCAACTGATTTCAGCTCAAGCTGGATATGTGCACCATTTCAACAACGCGAGAGAGGACTGAGCCTTGGTTCGCAAATATATGAAACGTTGCACCGAAAAGGTATCCTAATAGACATATTGTTGATAAATTCACGTGTGCTACCGCAGTTTATGCCAGCTGATCAAGCGTGCCTGGTGCTACCAGTTCCTAGCTCTAGCCGCGTATCGCACTTGTGCCGGCACCGAAACAGCCAGCAGAAACGTGATGGCTAGTCGCAAAGACCCACAGATGACAAGGATCTGTAATTTTCATACAGTAGAAGTTTGAGGTCACGGCTATGTCCTTGTGACCAATACTTATGCTGGACGTGCTGGCACGCGTGCCATGCATTGCGGCAGCTGTCAAGGGCGCGCGTGTCTACAGGCCGACAGCAATGAGCGTTCTTCCGCGCCGGTGCTGTGCAGATCCAACACGCAGTCAAGAGCCAGGACATGCACTGAGAGAGTGTGATTGTTTCACCGTACTCCGAATCATGGCGTGGCGGTGTTTGAGCCAGCTCCAGCTCCCTCGTGTTGGTTGTGCGCTGCGGCGGAACGCTTGTGCTAATCAGTTCCCCAAAGACGTTCAGATTGGCGCACTACATTTCTCTCCATGTGTTATCCAGTCTCGGCATAGCATGCATGTACTGAGGCATCTGCGCGGGTCTGGCATCCTCCCTGTGACAAACACGTCGCGCACGCTTGCAGTGCGTGCTGCGTTATCTGCAGTGCAACAGGGGCGCACGCGGCAATTCCTTCTATTTGAACGACACTTCAGCTCAGGGCCTGGCTCAAGTAAGACAGTTGCTAAAAATCGAAATCGAAACACAGCTATGTACATGGTGTGTGGCCCAACAAAAACCGTGTCAGCCTGTTGAACGTGCACCTGCGCCCCACGTGTGCGTATGCTTACGCGTGACATTGAAATAGACATGATTCCAGGTGGCTATCATTGTGGGAATGCTGGGCTTTACATACTGCTCAGTCCCTCTGTACCGGATTTTCTGTGCTGCCACTGGGTATGGAGGCACAGTGGCAGAAGGGGCGACAGTAGAAAGCAAACTCCGGAAGCGGGTAGAAAACCCAGACATACCAACTGAAGAGTGCGCTCTCACTCAGCGCTTGGTCACTTGTGTGCGAATATTCCATATACCCCAGACCGGCGTTTGCCAGGGCCCCTGGCAAGCAATCAATTCTTGGATCGATTCGCACAGTACTTCAGCTTAGTTTGATATCTATCCACTACGCAATGGTGATGGTGGTTGGATCCCATGCGGCAGCCATACTTGCAGGGCAGCTGCTAAGAGACAGGTGACCGTTGCTTTCGCTGCCGAGGTGCAGCCTGGACTGAAATGGTCCTTCAAGCCCTGCCAAAAGTCAATAAAAATTAGGCCTGGTCAGAGCACACTCGTGTTCTATACCGCTGAGAATCTCTCGGATGATCACATAACAGCAGTGTCGACATACAACGTTGCTCCACCCCAGGTGCGAAACAGTTGTGGCTCTGAACGTTTTTGCCAGGTCAAGAGCCTTTCAAATGAATCACGCCAGGCCATGTGTCTGATACATGTCGATTTTCCGGGCCACGCAATGGTAAGGATGACTATGCCGTCCTCCCTGGCAGAGTTCATGCAAGAGAACTAGTCAAGGATTTGGTTGAATCGCCACTCTGTGTGCTTTTGTACAGGTGGGATACTACTTTAATAAGATTCAGTGTTTCTGCTTCGAAGAGCAGCATCTGCGGCCTCGAGAAAAGGTGGACATGCCTGTTTTCTTCTATATCGATCCGGAATTTGCAACAGATCGTCGACTGAAAAATGTCGAGCATCTGACGCTATCCTACGTATTTTTTAAGACTGGCGAGGTGCCCACCATGCCAGATGGCACTGAGCTCACTCCTGGCGAGAGCATGCCAGAGTACCTTCTCCCTTCCAGGCAATCTGGACCAAAAGGCAGCTTGCCAGACGGATCAAAGCAGGACTCAGCAAGCAGTACAGTCCAGGTAGTAGCAGTTGCAGCGAGTGCAGCACCACAGCCACAAGATGCACGCCGGTAGCCGTACGTACATGCGAGTTAACATCGAATTGGCTCAAGCATCCACTGCATGAGCAACTCAGTACAGCGGAATGCACGCCACAGTAACAGTCACTCAGTCACAGCTAGGACTGTGTCACGATTCAGCATCATGCTTCAGATGGCACCAAAAAATGGCACAGCTTTCAATGTGGTCTACCGAGCAGACCGTGTAGTCACTGTTCAGGTAGGATCATGCCTGCAAATGCTCATGGGCTATGTTACACATCACGTCACAACGACTGTTAAAAGGACGAGGGGGCCCCACGATGCACACGCTCGATAGTGCACGCATTCATGAAGAAAAGTTGCTGGACTTGTTTGCGCTCTTTGGTGCAGAGCCCCCAGACCTCTTCCCCGCGGAAATTTCGGCCTGTATCGCATACGGGTTCCACCCACCACCCTTCCGCCCCTCAAATATGCCCGCACGCTTGCTAGACTTGTGCTCATCTCCGCGGACCTGCCGCCTGCCCCCAGGACCGCCCCGTCCCCCACGGCCACCCCTGCCGCGATCACCTCTACCGCGGCCACCACGCTCGCCCCTGCCCCGACCTCCACGCCCCTCACGCCGCGGCAGCCGGTCGGACCCATCCAGCACAGCTTCATAGTCAAACATCTCAGCATCTGCACCGGCATCCGCGCCAGGCGCCCCGGCCACATCGTCATGCCCGCCTTGATTCCGCAGCCGCAGCATCTTCGCCTTGCCCCGCGATTTGCTGAGCATCATCGTTGTCACATCGCCAAGCAACGACGCCCCATCCTTCCTTTTCCGGCCGTACCTCTCGCGCACAGAGAGAAGTTTGCCCTCTTCTGAAATCTCTGCCCCGGCCTCCCCTGCACCACCTGCCTCCACATCTGCACCCTGCGCTTCCTCCGCCCCCTCGCGAAGCGCAGCTGCTGCCGCTGCCACCTCCGCCCGCTTGTCCCTCACCCCCTCTCCTCCCTGCCCACTGTCACCCGCACCCGCTGTGTCGTCTGCAGCAATGTCTTCAGCTCTGCTGGGAACTGTTGTGACTGGACCAGCCGCCACAGCTCCAAACAAGCCCCCCAGTGAACCCGCACCAGCACCTGCCGCCCTCCGCACAGTCACCGCCCGCCGCTGAATCGGTGTGTCAAACATCGCCGACATCGTCGCGGCTGCAGCACCGCGCAGCGCAGCAGGCACAGCGGCCCCAGCCGGCTGCGTCTGACCGCCCGTCTCCTCACCTGACCGCAGCACAGCACTCCTGCCTGGTTGCCCCGACTGGCCTGCAACCAGGCCGCCAGGCATCGAACCAGTTGTTGCGATCTTGACTCTTTTACTCGGCAGGGCTGCAAAAGACACAGCCTCGAAGGCTTGTCCTGCAGCATCCTCCAGTGCCCCGTTCGCTGCATCGTCGCGGGCACTTCCGCTTCGTTTCCTGTTCTTCCTGCGTTTGCTTCCTGTCGCCTCCCCTGCACCAGCAGCCGCCGTCCCAGGTGCAGTCACATCCGACGCCCCAGCAGCCGTGGCTGCCACAGGGCGCTCTGCCATGGTATCAGCGTCCATGCGATCGGACGCAGCCACCAGCGCCTCCTCTGCATCCATCCTGTCTGCGGAGCTGTCATCAGAGGCGTCTTGCACACCCAGGGATGCGGATGCATCACTGCCGCTGGAACCCGCACCATCGGTGCCCCACACGGCGCCGCTGCCCTTCGCTTCCTGGCCCTCCTCGGACGAGCCTTCCGAGATTGGATGCTTCAGGCCCTCAGCCACCGCCTCAGCCACCTGCATTTCATGGCCACAGTGCTGTGCTGCAGGGCAGGACAGCCATCAGCGGGTATGCAAGTGTTGACTTGCTGCAGGGAGGTTTGCAGCGATGATGGCTGTTGGATAAGTCCACTCAAGCAGTTTTGTGCCTAAGGCTGGTCAATTGCGGTGTGAGCAGGCGAGGAGGGAGCAGGCTGAGACACCAGGATGGACTTCAGTACCTATCACAATGGGAGGAGAAGAAACACTTTCATACACTGTGCCAAAATCACGTTGAAACGATCTTCACTTCCATGGGCAATACGACAATCATTGTGGCGATGATGGTGGACGAGCTGCAAAGCAAACAGGTGGCATGAATGGCACATCTGGTCCAGCAGTGTTCGGCCGTGCTGGCCCTCCCCACTTTGAGCAGCTGCGGCGAGGCTCCGTGGAAACCCACACCTCGTGCGAGTACTGGATGAGCATCTTGTGGCGGCCCACGGCGCGCAGCACCTCGGCGGGAGTCTGCGGAACGCGCTGGGACAGTGTGACCAGCATGCGGTTCGGCATCAGGCGGCCGGGGCTTTCGTCGAGAGCGCGGGCTGTGCGGTCACGCCATGCGAAGAGCGCTGACAGCGCCGACAACTGCATCTGGTTCAGGCGCGTGCCGTAGCGGCGGTAGAAGAGGCGAAAGCTGTCCGGCGTCAGCAGCGGCCGATCGTACAGCTTGAGCGTCAGCTGCCGTGACCGCTCCAGGCACTCCCCAAGCGCCCCCTGTACGGAGCAGCAGGCCGGAGTCACAAGCGAGTGCGCAAAGAGAGCACAGACAGGCATATGCACAGAGCTGTGCCCGTTGAACATTTGCTATCACACCTCGCCAGAGCACAGTGCTGCACGGCATGCTGCGGTGCGTCGAGGGTGAGCTTCGAGATGCATCAGGGTGCAGATAGCACCCTAATGCATCGCGCCAGCTTGTGGGCAGGGCCACATGGTGTGGGGAGGGTCACAGCAGAAGGCATGAGCGCTGTGCGCTGCACGCAGATGCATGGATATGTGCGCGTACGGAGATCGAGCAGGAACGGCCATCCATCCCGCGTCGCAAGCGCACGTCACTATCGCCAGCACAACCATCCTTGCCGCGCACAGAGAGCCGCACGGCAGGAAACGAAAGGCCGGCACACCACAGCATGAACAGCACGCCCCTTGACAGTGCCACAGATGGCACACGCAGTGTCCGGGGAGCACTGCGGCGACCTGTCAAGCAGCCAGACATGCCAAACTGTCACGTGAACGCAGCACCACAAGTTGGATTTGGGGCATGGACCCCATGACGGGGTGCAGGCAACACGCCGGTGTAGTGCGAGAGCGCACCTTCGGGCCAGGCACCGGCAGCGGTACACGCGGCGAGGGCTCGTGCTCCGCCCGGCTCAGCAGCTTCAGGCGCAGCATGTCTGCGATGTAGAGCAGGTAGTGCGTATCCATGCGCGCGTAGCGCAGCATGGCATCGGGCAGCGGCCGCCGCCGCCAGTCTGCCATCTGCAGCTTCTTGTTCGTCTGCAGCTCACATCGCGCACAGTCATGTAGGGCACAACAGCAACCGCACAACGGCGATCTGGCCGGCGCGCAGCAGGCGTGTACAGCGATCGGCAGCGACCGCTGTGGATGCGCTGCCACACTGGCATGTTACCAGCGCCTCGGACCTGCGGCCACATGTAGGCGCATCGCGTCGCCACTGCGTGCGCACATAAGCATGTTAAAGAGGGAAACACGGGCGTTGCTACGTGTGAAAACAGCACCGGCGGGCCCCCTGAGTACCACACTGTAGCATGCGCACCACATGAATCGGAGCTACGCGTCGCATCCTCGCAACATTCAAACGCCGGAGCAAGCACCCTGGGAGGTTCTGCATATGGCGTGGGTGAGGGGGTGAGACGCACGGTGACCTGACAGAAGTGGTGGAGCAGTTTCGCAAGGCCGCGCGGCAGCCCGACGACCGCCGCAGCCTGGCCGGTGTCTAGCATGTTGACCACAAATAGGCCAAAGTCCTTCTGCAGCCACTCGATGTCGCGGTCCGCGCCGTGCAGCACCTTGAGCACCTGCACGTCGGCAAACGGCGCGGCGAGCGCGGCACCGATGTGGCTGCGCAGCGCGAGCGTGTCCACGACGTAGTCGCGGGCGCGGGTGGAGACCTGCATGAGGCATGTGAAGCCCAGGAACGACCTGCACGGCCGCACCAGGCTTGCTGATCCACGCGCTGGCCGCAGCACGTGACGTGCGTGCCAGCGCGTCGTGTTGCACGCGTGCATGGAGCAACGTGCCACATCGGAGTGCACCAGGTCGCGGAGATCACCAGTCGGCAGCACGCAGGGCCAGGTCAAGCGCCATCGAGCAGGCTCCTACTGGGTGCGGTGTGGGATGTCACTGTTGGAGCATGGCGGCGGTTGGATGTGCACAGCAGATGATTGAGATGTGGACGCGTGCGGAGGGCGAGAGCAGCCTTTGCAGGCAACAGACGAGGTAGAGCAAGAGGGAGAGTAGCACCTGTCAGAGTGTTCCAAGTCGACTGCAAACTCACGGACACTGGAGAGGTTGTCTGCCATTTCTGCGAGTGCGGCGGTGGAGTCCACATATGTGAACGTGGAGGAGTCGAATGGGAGAGCCGGGGTGGGTGTCGGTCGCTCCAGCATCCATGGCGGGTACTTCCCAGGCAGCGTTTCCAATGCTGACGCGAACGGGTGACGTAGCCTGCAGTCGGAGCCCCGCTGAGGTGGCAATCGAATGAGCCTGACAGCGGGTGCAATCAAGACAGAGCCACACTGACTCCGAAGGGAGCCGCGCAGTCAATGTGGAGATATCCGGGCAAACCACCGGAGAGGTGCAAACGCAACGCGTATGGAAGGTGTGTCCGAAGTACGGTCGCAACCGAGGCAAGTAAAGTTGTGAAACGACAGTATGGTAGTGAGCTGCGAACAACACATGGTGCAGGCGATGCGACAGGTTGTCGGTGGGTCTTCTCAGACTTCTGTACACCACCAATGGGGTCCGATCATGATCACGACATGCTTGTTCTCCACCCCGCTATTGGCATGACCAAGTGTCGTGTGCACCCGTGCAGCTTGGTGCAATGATGGGATGCATGCAAGAGGATATGGAGGTGCGGTACTGCAGAACCCGGGTCTGAGTGTCATGAACAAGCGTGTCATGAACAAGCAGCACCTGTGCAAACGTCTCGTAGGCCACACTTGTTCCCCGCCTGGCTGCTGTTTTGTTCCATCCGCTGGCTGAGTGGCAGTCGGCTCTGCTGCTGATTCAGAACGCAGCTGCGCCTGAACATCTGGTGGTGAGGGAAGATCAGTGGCAATTTCTTGCAAATGCGACCAGTCTGGTGTGTAAGGAGTGTTGGAAACATCCACTGGGGGATCGAAGCTGTCTTGAGGCCTTCGGTGCTTGGTGGCTTTGGCGACAGGAGCTGGCTCATGATTTCTTGGCAC
This sequence comes from Ulva mutabilis, assembly GCA_900538255.1. Classification (NCBI taxonomy): domain Eukaryota; kingdom Viridiplantae; phylum Chlorophyta; class Ulvophyceae; order Ulvales; family Ulvaceae; genus Ulva; species Ulva mutabilis. The sequence continues at coordinate 208,772 of UNSF01000078.1, read as the reverse complement.
GTTGCGCGTCACGGCTGCTGTCTTATTTACCTGAACATGCAGGGCAACTTTGACGTGCATCACGGCGATCGCGTGCAAGAGATTGCCGTAGTTGGCGCTGAGAGGACGCGAAGCGCGGCCACCACTGCTGCGCACCTGCACGTCAGTCCCGCGCGGAAGTCGACTATCTCTATGGCGATCCAGCGCGAGATCAATGTGCTCTGTGACGCCTGTCACGTACTCTTTGATATCTTGGACTACATCTTCAACCGATGTCGATGCACTGCGTCCGGATTGCTGCACCTACACAAGCGTCGTGGATGTCACACGTACCGATACTGGCCCAGGTAGTCAAAGCGCTTCACACTGGGCGTGATCGCAGCGATTGTATTGCTCAGGTCCATGCAGCGTGCCTGAAGTGCGCCAAGCACATCTTTGGCGTCTTCCAGGCATTTGTCCCTTAGCTCCTTCAACTCCGGAAAGCGATTGAAGAACTGTAACCGAGTAGTAACGTTAGCAGACGTGCAGATGAGCGAGCCAGGACAGTTCCCATGAGACATCTGGCAGCGGCTAGAGCTTGCAGTGTATGAAACGCACACAAATCTGTCCCGGCGTTGAGAATTCTTCATCACGGATTTTGGAACAAATTTGGCGCAGCCTGCGGGCAAGTTGTGTTGTTTGGCCTGCATGAGCCATGCTGCCGCCCACACAAGTGCACGCCGGCGCCTCGTTGATCAACACGCCCTATGGTTTGTTGTCACAGCTGCACAGCATAGCCATTGTGTGTGCAAAACCATTTTGCGTCACCGCGCAGGGGACGCCCATATTGTGCTGTACATACAATTACAAGCTCGACAGCCATGAGCCGCATGCATGAGTGAAGTCGCGGAATAGCACCATGTCGCATTAAGCTCCTGTGTGACCCATCGGCGGAAAGTGCTACCCAGGCATGCTAGAACTATTCGCAGTGGGCAGACATGCTGTAGCTTGCGTGTGCGTTCGGTGCCTGTATGCGTTCCGATTGCTTTTGCAACAACAAACGACGCTTTGAACTGGGGTCCATTCACACCAATTTAGAGACGTCATGTACCAGAAGTAATCAGTGCTGGGCCGCAGCGTGTTTGCATTGCCAAGTCAGCGGGTTGTGAACGCCTGGCAGCGGTTGTCTCAAAAATATTTGTATTGCAGTAGGGACGCACACCTACGGCACGCGTGCCAGGCTGTCCATCAGTAAATTTTGCGCCTATCAAGATTAACCGCAGTTTTGTTGTGGTGCTTTCACACCAACGTCAAAAGAGCTCATCTGCGCTTCTTTGACAAGCAGCATCGCTCCACAGGTGCGGATACGTACCGCCGCGCGAATATGTCATGATCTTGCATGCTATAAACCGCCAACACGTGTTCGGCTTCCATTATCACATGTTGCATGACGCTTAGTGCTGTTCACCAGCGTCGTGTGTTGCACCAACGGCACACGCTCAGTGTGAAGCGTGCTATGATCGATTTTCCAGCTGTCTTCAAGACAATTCGTTTTACTTCGGACCTATGGTGGGCAGCATCGTCGTCTGACAAATTCAATGATAACTTGTGGTTCTTCATTTCAAAGTTCATGATACGTCAGGCCCGCTGCCATATACACCCGAGATCATGCCTAAGGTAATACAATGATCTCGCTGAAGGAGGCCTGCGTTGTCATAGATGCAATTTTCCCATGCAGGCCATTCTTGAAAATGCCGGAACCAGGCACAACGGCTTGCACACAGTCAAGCGCACAGCATCCCAATTTGCCTGTCAAGGTCGCAGAGGGTATCCTGGAACGCAAAACTGAGGCGGCTGGCAGCATAGCAGCTGCAATGCCAAGTGGAGCACAAAAAGAAAGCGAGCTTTCAGACAATGGCCAGCACAAATTGCTGGAGGCCTCTGCAGCGCGTGATAGGGTACGCCACGTCTGCATGAGAGTGCTCCGTCTGTACGGGCAGACAGGCGTTGCGACCCTCATGTCATGGGTGGCGTATTCCAGTTACAACGCCTGTACCTGCCTGGATTGCATGCAAACTTGTCATGGGCAGCATTTGCACGATGACTGCAGAAATCCGGCCGCAGCATACCATCACATTCTCCATTCTTACATGCACAGATCAATCAAGCACAGCTAACACGTGGCCACATTTGCAACAAGCATCATGTCGCGCGATCTGCAGGAAAGGCCCAGTGACACTGAACTAGATAGCTCCAAAAAGCAGAAAGCGGACACTGACGATGTGTACGATAGCTCCAAGAACTTCTTCTCCAGCGTTGTTTCCAAAGCAAAGAGGGCGATCTCAAAACTAAGCACCGAGGAGCATGTCCTCACCACGCTGACAGCAGAGCAAAATCCATCGGAACGAAAGATCAAGCAAACGCATGAGATGAAACGGTGTTTTGATGCAGTTGCTTTCGCCAAACAAGTACGATTCTTGAATTGCCTGGATGAACCTGATCACCCTCGAGGCTGTGGTGCCACACCACCTCATGACCGTGATTCGATGCCTGCAGAAGATAGTCGACTGCATTAAAATCTGCCATGAGGCACAAGGGCACAGGCAGGTGCCACAAGATCACTTTACAGAGGAGGAAGAACTGCCTGTGGAGCACATCAAGTGTTCAGCATGCGACAATGGGGAGTCTGAGGAAGACAATGACATCCTGCTCTGCGATGGTGAAGGGTGCAATAGATGCTACCACGTGCAGTGTGTGCCGTTTCGGAGTGACCTGGACTTGCAGGCACTCCTCGACGACGAAGAGAGTGGGTGGCTGTGCCCTGCATGTGACGCCAAATACGACATTTTCTGGCACTTATCGGAGACTCGGGACATGAACTATAATTCGCTGCTAGGGCTGCAGTACGCGCCACACCTGGCTCTGCAAGTGTGCATGGGGCTTACGCTATCAACCTGCATGCAATGTATACCTTGACTGGTGAGGCCTGTACCACCATGCCCGCCCACCCTTCCACAGGCGGTCGTGTCGGTCGTTCTTGTTTGTCAACACAGCCACGTCTCTGCAGGGCGGAGGACGTGTTTGCTGGGGATGACCTGACGATCCGGCCAGCGTCGCCACGCGGAGCAGAAAAGGACAACGTAGACAAGAGGACCATCCTCCATGCAGAGTTGCCGTCGTCCGATGAGGAGGACTCAGACTTTGCGGGCAGCGACCTCGAGGAGGAGCCACACGAGTCTGGTGAGGCCAAAGCAGGGCCCTCCCCAAAGCTGGAGCAGAGTAGCAGACATGTTGATGATGACGATGAAGATGAGCAGAGTGATGAGGATGCGGGCGACAGTGAAGAAGGGGAGGGCGAGGATAGTGGCGGCAACTCATCAGATGAGTACATTGACGATGAGGATGATGCCAGTCTTGATGCACGGGACAACGATGCTGACATGCAGTGCGTGGCAGGGCCCAGTGGCCACGCTGGTGACACAGGTGCGACTGCTGATGGCGTTTCCCCGCAGCTGTTGCGCTGTGATTGATTTGAGGTGGCAGCGTGTGTCGAGTCAGCTCGGAGGTTGCCGTGACTGTTCAGCAAGGGCTCACAGGGCGCTGCATGCAGGGGAGGACCCACGGGAGGTGGTTGCGGGGAAACGGCGCCGCACGCCAGTTGACTATGCGGTACTCAACTCATACTTGTTTGGGGCTGAGCAAGACGAGGATCAGGAGGACGCGGAGTATGCAGCAGATGCGGTTGCAGAGGACAGCGATGACGACATGGCGTGTAAGGGGCCGAAACGGAGCAAGAAGCGGCGGACGGCGGCTCTCAAATAGTGTGCCTGCCATCACGGTGTATGTGCCAGTGTAGTGTTCGCTTTGCATCATAGTTTACAGTTGTCAATTGTAGGTATACAGTCCTCCTTGAAGGTCAATTCCGCATTTGGGACCCTTCCACAGTACCACTGCTATGGACAGGACCATTTTGTCAACTGTGGTGGGATGATCAGACTGTGAGGCTGCACAATTGAAGCTCGTGTATCTCGATGCAAGTATGCAGCGATTCGTTCAGCCCAGCAAAATGATCCGTTGAGGCATGCACGTGCTTCACTTGATCCACAAATTATGCTCAGAACCAAATCAGTGTCATGCCAGAACGTTGCTGATGTCGATAACTTAAAGTGACAGCAGTATCAGTGTGTCTTGGCTCACTGATAACACACGCTCGTCATGAACCCATGGAAAATCGCAGATGGAGAGGTCCTTGTAGATGTCATGTCATGATGCACTGGGACATTGCTGTCAATGAAAAACTGTCTGCTGCTACACCTATGGTAGGACCTCATCATCTTGCTGCCTTTCAATCTCTTTCAAAATGTAGGCTGGTGGAGGCGAGCCTGCATCTATGGCCTTCGAAAGAGATGTTGCACGTCGATGTACCGCTGCCAACTTCTGATCATTCCGCAACAGCCGGGGATCCGCCGGGTCAACATTCTCCGCCAACGCCAGGCTGCGTTGAAGCGTGTCTTCAAGCTCCCCAAATGCTTTCTGCAATGCCTCCCGCAGCACAGCATCGTATTCCCCTTCAGTGGAAGAGGCGTGAGCGACCTGCATCTCGGTATCTGTTTCAACTGGCACAGCAGCTTTTGCTGACGGTGCTCCTGCTGAACCGTTCTTCCAAGTGCCGCTCGTTTGTACTTCATGAAGGGTACCATCCCATGCATCTTCCACAACCACTTTCCCGGAGAAGCCCTTGGTGTCGATCTCAAAGTTCCCTCCGGGCTTCCATATGGCAACTGAACCATCGTTATCAGCTACTAGGTATTTGTACTCAACATGATCACCATGAGCCTCTACCTGTGCTTCCCAGATATCCCCTTCACTCCATTCCATTGGAACCTGCAAGTACGTTATTGAGTGCTTGGTCGTAAATGCTGAGCAGTTCACAGGTTGCATGACGAGCTTGCTTTGAATGTGTTGGTGGCACAGACCAAAGACCGCACCCGGCACGCTACGTCCCAGGCACCAAGTTCCTCGGAAGACCCCAATAAACATAATGCTTGGCCAAAATTGACGCGATAAGGTATGCTGAAGTGTATCTGGACCGCAGACGCGGCAGATGCTGGCGGAGCAACTGTGGCAGTCGCCAGACAGCAGGTGAACCTCGCAGAATCCATCATCTCGCGACATCGCAGGGCGCAGCTTGAGCGTTTTGCATTCTTCAAGGTTGGCCGCGACGATTGATTGCGCGTCATTAGTCGAGATGGCTGTGAGTGCGATACACTGGAACAACGGGCATCCATTGCATGCATAGTATCACTTTATGATTGTCTCAATTCCTGCATAATGATATGCTGGCTTTGGCTATGCTCAGATGCATGATTGCACCTCGTGGCTGCTAATGCTACGACCAACGCTGAATCTAGATCATTGCATAACTCTCGGGGATCGCACACTCTTTACGGCTGCTACTACAAGACGAAGAGAAACTATTGTTCAACTTGCGACCGAAAACGTGCAGTGCACCAACAATCTGAGCCTCGGTCACTGGAGCGCTGAGGCCTGCTGACAACATGAATGTGGACGAAATATGCGAAGTTGCGTACGGCATCCAGGAGCATGGCGTCATAACAACATGCTGGAGTACTGATGTTACCTTGGCTTGCTTCAGTGCAACGATGAAACGGTAGCCGAATGCATGAAACAGATGAAAGGTGCGAACCCGCAGCATCGCACCTGCACCACTATTGCTTAATTGGTTCTCATCCGCGCGCGGATGGCCGCGCGCTGATGCACTGTGAGGCTTGCTGATTTATTACATGGCTTTCCTTGATGTGTGGGTTACTGTAAGGCGATGCGCGGGCTGTGACGCAGAATCACGCAGCCATCCACAGCACGGCGTTGCGCTTGTTCCTCTGCTTCATACGCTCGAAACAGGGATGGCAAGATCCAAGAGCGCACTTTCTGGGGCCTCAACAGTTTGCATGCTGCTGGCATGGTTCGGATGCGCGTGGGTACGTCGATATCGTTCTTTCCCGAGACCGAGTTGAATTCATCAACACACGTCAATGAACTCAAAATCAACGCAACGTCATGTACAGGCAGATGAAGCGGCACCTGCAGTGCAGCCACCAGCCGAACAGATGTATGTTCTTGCGCTTGTTCCGTGTGAGAACCTGGTTTCACGCCTCCCGTGTAGATCACACCAAACCGATCGCAAACCAGGTTTTTGTTGATTGCAGGGCTGAGCCATGTAAGTTTGTCTCTATGTCATGGAAGCCTCAGTTCGGGGCGTCTCACACAGTGCAGGCGTCACAGGTGTTGCCGGCTAAAACCGTTGTCAGTGAAGATGATTCCGTTGTGATCAACGTTGAAGCCACGTGTGATTTCAGCAAGGTTGCCTACGCCAGCGTGGTATTTGGTGCCGGGGATTCGCCGAGTTCCAAAGTTATCCTCATGAAGCAAGGCAGAAGCAGCCAGCACTTGAAGGGCCAATTAAAGGTCGCAGATCTCAAGCCACTGGTATGTCCCACGCCGTGCTTGATGATATGCCGGTGTTCCTAACGAATTTTTGGCCACCGCGTGCATGGCTGTGGACATAGGCACGTGTCCTGCTGGTCTGACAATTGACCTGTGCACAGGGAGGGGCATTCACGGTGACGATCTGGGTCGGTGATACCAAGATGCGGCCTATGCAGTGGGATGTAGGCCATATTGGCGTACTGGACAGGAGTGGCGAGCATTTCCTGCCCGCGCCGCCACCCACTCGACACTGGGCACAGTTTGAAGTGCTCCGTCCCCTTCAGCACACTTTTCGACCTGAGCAGCCCTCAATTCCAGCTATCATACCCTTGATCGGTAGCTCTGTTGTTGCCATCCCGCTGTTGGCATTTGTGTATTTGCTATTCTTCAAGCTGAATGCCAATGTATCCGGCATGGCTGATTCGCCATTCTCCTTGCTATTCATTGCTGGCATAACCGCGACGCTGTGCCTGGGTGTGTGGTACTGGATGTACATGAAGCTGGTAGACCTGTTTGTACCTCTGGCAGGTCTGGCATTGTTTTTATTGGTAGTAGGGCACCACGCTCTCAGACGGATTGCTGACAAGCGTTTAGCTTCAGAGAAGGAAGCCAAAGCTGAGTAACAACGCACTGTACATTAATGGCCGTTTCATATGTAATGAGGGAAACAACGCGCCGTTATTGCCTGACATGCGATGATACCTCATTGACTGGTATGCTGCTGCGATGAAGCTGTTCAGTTTCTCGCACCATGGCCTGACAACCCGTACTGATGCTTCAACAACGCAGCAAAATATCACCTGTATTGTCACGAAAGGCATTAGGCCTGCAACAGTACGTTGCCACATTTCCTCACCTCAAGATGACAATGTCTTGTAATCTCAGTGTGCTGCACACCCACAAGAACAACGCCAGATGGAGTTGCAGCAAGGCTCCCTACCCTGCCTAGGAGTGGTTTGTCAGGTGTGTACCACCCCAGGGCGCAAGCTGTCATGGGCATATTCTGTGCAGGACACCCCACCACCGAGCTCAGGCTTCAGCCTGTTCCAATTAGCTGCCATCAACTGGACTGAGCAATGGAAGCAAAAATTAGAAGGGAGGAGCTCGCTCCATGTTTCAGTGATTATGTCATGAGGCACACAGCGGTGCATGTGAAGGAAAACTTCGCCAGTGGCCGTTTGCAGGTGTCCCTTTACAGGTTGCATTCCATCAACACGCCATCAGAAGACCTTCACGTGCAATTCAGGTCTTCTCGGCCTGCCATCGAGTGATTCCATGCAGATCTCCATGAGTCCGTGCAAACTGCTGGCATGAAGGTCCCGGCATGATCATGTGTGTTCGGTGGTGGCGTTTGGCAACGGACGGGCCTGGCGCCCAATATGGTCAGCTTAAGTCAAGCTGCTTGATCCAAGTGCCCTCTTGCCACACTGCTGCACTGTGACGACGGTGAGTGCAGCATGGTGTCAGTAACAGGGTGCTGGTGAATAGACTCTATGTCTGCACCTAGCGGAGGCGGCCTTCAGGCAAAGCCACAGCAGCCAGACTGCACCTGATGTCATTGCTGCCGTGCTGACTCTGCAGGAAACCCTCAAATGTACCAGCGAGGAGCTGATATACTCAGTTTGAGCGATTTAAGCTTGAGTGTACTGCATTGGTGGGCATGGCAGCGCTGACTGGCGGTCACAGTTTGCAATCCAGGACGCTTTCGCGTGCAATCCTGGACGCCTTCGCGGCACGCTCTGCCGCATACGGCCGCATGGATCACTCTCATGGGAAACAATGCGTGTCGCTTAATTGAAACATTATGCCCCCCAAGCCCAGTAGCGTCACACACACGTGCGATGAATGGCAGCGCCGGACGAATTGTTGTGCGACGTGATCAACAACACGGACACTCTGACCGCGCGCTGCAATTCGAGGCGCATCCGCCTTGTCCCTGAATGTAAAATAACAGTTCCATATAAGTTGCAAGGCGCAAGGAATCAGCTTATAGTACAATACAAGAGCTATACCGGGCGGAACGGCCCTTTGTGCACAACCATCGATGTTGCCACTGTGCTCCGCCTGTCCACCTGGACGCCACTGGAAAGCATGCCACTCGTGGACTCGATGGATGGCTCGATCATGGCATTCAATACTCGCACGAGCCATATTGCAGGGCGAAGCAGCCTCGGACGTTGCAGCGTCAGAATTGATGCGCCACGTGCGTGTATGGACTCATACGAAGCAGGCTGAGCGTGGCGCGAAAGGGAAGGTGGCGCACCTTCGGGGAGGAACATGATGAAAGCAACAGTGATTTGCTTGTATGTACATGATGCATCTATGTGCGACTGTTCAAACAAAGTGGCCATCAGGAAGCTTGCAATTCTGAGCGCGTGGCAAAGTACTAGTACTGCTAGCAGCGAGCGCTGGAAGCGGGTGGGGGCTCCTCGATTGAACGCGCAGAGAATGCTACAGGGATGTCAAAGCTAAAGTCGTTCTTGGCAGACACTGTCTCACGCATGCGTTTATGTCACAGCTTGACTGCTGCGGGGAGCCCTGTTCAAAGTTTACAACGCACGACCGGATGCATCCGGTCGTTAACGTTGTTCGCATGCATGCCTACATGAAAATTCGTGTTGCTAGCCACTTGAAGTAGCGCAAATGCAACGTGCACCACACCACCAGCAATTATCAGAAGGTTGCATACTCATGATTGAGCACTACAGCTTCTCTGTATCTCTACATTGTTTGCAGCGACGCAGAAGAGGAGCGTGCTACCTTCGTATGATCAGACGGCGGTGCCAGCCTGAGCTTTTCTAGAACGAGCTTGGCCTATTCCATTGAGTTATTTATGATGGAGAAATCTAGTACTGTTAATGATGCTGTGTTGGAGAGTGATGCAGGAAAGGCAGACGCGGCAGGCTCCCGTCGCATGTTTAAGTTCGCAGACAAGGGCTCATCGCCAGCGGCTTCGGGCAAAGTACGAATTACGGTCATATAAGCCTTCCCTGTTGTCTCCTTCACGCCTGGCCTGTATGTGCTCCTCGTGGGAGCAGCCTGCATCACGCTCACTTCCAAATGCAGGAGCCCAGCGCAAAGCCCAAACGATTGTACGCTCTTACTGACGTGACCAATGCCTTTCGTGGCCATTTATCGCTTCGTGGAGATCAAGCAAAGCAGGTACGCCATTCACACACTTGTTTTGTCCGACGATTCGCTGCATGCGCTGCATGTTGCTTCGCTTTGTCTACTAAGTCAAAGTTCACCGAGTATGCTGCGCAAACATGGTAATTCTGCGATTCTTGTAGGACAGACAGAGACTGCCAGCAGCAGAAGTTGCCAGCGCCGCTCATGTCCGGGGAGCGCGAACAGAGGGCTCCATGCCCGAGGCCCAAAGAGCATCGGTGAGCTTCATACACATTCTACTTAATGATTGTGAAGTTCAGTGTGTGATTTTGGCGCTAGATGTTTGATTTCCGTCAACAGCGGTACAAGCGTGTGCCCGTGCGGGCCATTGTTGCGGGCAGACCGCGGTCGCACGAATGAGAGGCACAGAACGCCTTGACAGAGCCGTAATACGACTGTTGTGGGTCCGCAGGGTAAAACAACATCAAATGTGCTCTTGAATGGTCCTGAGGCAGCTCAAGCCATTGGTGCGCGATTCACATGCTGCTTGCTGAAACGCATCCGCAAAAAATGTGACACTGCCTGAAACACTGCGTATAATGCAGCTCTAATTCCTCAAATCGCGTTGTGTCTTGTTGCAGGCCTCCCTTCCACGTACACAGAGGTGCAGGACATCGATGACCCCTTCAGTGCACAGATCCAAATGGTATCTGCGTATGCGCAAGCGAACGCAGAATTCATGCGTGAAATGGAGGTACGACTTGTACTCGACAGTTCAATGTCTTGTGAACATTGTTGACGCTTGTTCACAACCATTGTTGGTGACGAGTCACGGCCCCGGTAGCCACACCATAGGAACGCACGCCGAATTCGAATCTGATCATGGTTGTCACCACCCCACTTGTTTCGCCCTGTTCGAAGCCCTCCCCGCGTACCAGCGCCGGCTTACGTGTGGATAAAGTTAATCAACAGCATTATATGTATCAAATGGTATAGTGCATGGGTTAACTCGCCATGCGCCATGCAGACGAAACTGCGGCCGAACGCCGACTATTGTGACAACGTCCAGCCCAAGATAACAAGTCAAATGCGAGCTGTGTTGATCGACTGGCTAATCGAGGTCTCAGACGAGTTCAAGCTGGTCACAGAGACACTGTACCTGGCCATCGCCTACATCGATCGCTTCCTCTCAACCCATCCCATCAACAACTCGGACTTCCAGCTCCTTGGAGTGACCTGCATGTGCATTGCGGCCAAGTACGAGGAGATCCACCCCCCACATATGGAGCGCTTCTCATACATCACCGACCACATTTGCTCCGTCGAGGACATTGCTGACGCGGAGGCTGAAGTCCTGCAGGGCCTCAACTTCAGACTAGCATCCCCAACTCCCAAGGTGCGCCATGCTCCCTCAACTGCACACTCTTTAGTTGCTTCGCACCCTCCTCAACTCGCCTGTCACCGTAGACAGCCCTCAGCACTTTCCTCCTTGCTGTGCCACTGCATCTATTGCTTCCTCGAGTTGCACCATGATCATCCCCACAGGCCTCAACCGGCATCCTCACAACTCAGCAAACGTGCAGGCGTTCCTACAGCGCTTCCTACGTGCTGCCCACGTGGCAACCATCATGGAGTACCAATGCCTGGAAGCGCTCGCACGCTACATCCTCGAACTGTCGCTGCTTGACTACAGCACACTGCGCCACCGCTGCTCCACCGTCGCCGCCTCCGCCATCCTCCTCGCACGCGCCGTCATTGTTCACATCCCCCCCGAGACTGCCTCCGCGTCCACGCGGCAGCACGTGCTGTGGACCCGCACCCTTGAGCAGTACGCCTTTCACACCGCCGCCGAGCTTGAAGACTGCACGCGGCAGCTGCACCGCACCCTCCTCACAGTCAGCAAGAAGGAGAAGAAGCAGCCGTTTGTGTGTACAAAGTACAAGCATGCAAAGTGGGGGAAGGTGGCGACGCTGCCGCTCATGGAGACGCTTCCGGACCGCATGTTTGAGCGCTTTGCATGCTTTGACGTGCCGGCATCATACCTGTCGCACGTGTCGGTATAGCGGCATGCTCCCGCGGGAGGCATGGCCCTCCTGCGGCTGGGGTGTGGTGCGGGCGCCGGAGACTGTCGTGTACCTATCATGAAAACTGAATGGGACCGAACCTTGCTCTGCCTCTGCATTGCAAAGGTGCGGCAGCAGATTTTCCGAGTAGTTTTGTAGCATGAGTGTTGTTGTGCGCTGTGGTGCCAGGGTGGCGGCGAGGGTGGGAGCCGCACCGCCTGCCTGCTAGCAGCTCGGGCACTGAAACGAATGTGCCGGGGGTGTGCGACAGTGGGTGGGTGGTGGGCTACGCTCTTGCTGCTAGTGCGCGGTCGGTGCGGGTTTGGCTGTGCGTTTTTTCTGATCTATTTTTGTTGATGCTGTTGCAAACGCATGTGGCAAACTGGCTCGAGTAGTGAGTTGTATACCAGATCGAGGCTGATGGACCATTGGCAGGTTATGCACCTGCAGTGATGCTGTAACGGCTTGCATTTCTGGTTTATGTGTGGACGGAATCAATCCTCGACATTCGTCCATGCCGCGTAGACTCAGGAACGTTACCGTGCAGCCCAGGCTTGGTCGAGGGTTGTGGCAGCTTCCAAACTCTCGGAGCGTCTCGGTTTATGCATGGGTCGCATCCGTACCATGGGATGCCACGCCACTTCGGTTCACTGGAGACGAGGGCTGTGCATATATAGCACGTCGGTGCTGTGTGCATGCAGATCCTGCGGTTGAAAAGGGGGCGCATCTCGCCCCTGTCAAGTCTGCATTGGGACATAAGGGCACATGTGTGCCTATCTTGTGCAGAGCTGTCTGCCATTTGCTCTGCTAGAGCTCGGCAGCCACCCCAAACAACTCATAGTCTGTCTGGTCTGCTGCACGCACAACAATATTTGCGCATCATTGAAACAAAGTGCAGTAATACTGGTCGCTTACACTCAAGTGCATGTGGTAAGCAGCAAGCGCCATGCTGACGCCGCAGCTCACATGTGCCCACAGCCAGCTGTACAGAGCGCCTTGACGGCCACACAACAAACTCTACACAATGCTACTCTGTCCTATACCATATCTACATGCAAGATCCTGCTCTGCCTGGGCTCCACTGAGATAGCGCGCCATCAGCTGCGTCCTCCTCCACTTCACAATCCGCAACCGCAGCCCCTCCCACCCTCGCAGACGGCCTCAGCAGGTTTGCACTACCAGTCTCAAAGTCCGAGTCGGAGTCAATGGCCACCACCTCAGCCGGTACGTCGCTGGCCACCTGCGCCACGCTCTCACTCTGTACCGGCCCAGATCCTTGTGTGGCCGCGCCGCGGTCAATCAGCCCACCGGGAGTGATTGTCGCCTGCACAGCGCCCCCACCCGGCCGCCGCTGCAGCGCCCCCATGCCGGCCCTCCGCCGCCCGGCAGCCAGCCGCTTCCCTTTTGCCAGGGCATCCATCAGCGCCCCCGCCTTCCGCTTTGCACCGCGGCCCGCTGCCTTCCCTTCCACACTCGCCCCGCTGCGAGCCAGTTTCGTCTTGGTGGTCGTGTCCGCCGCTGTGGACTCGGTCTGGGAGTTGAACAGGGAGGTGATGGTGTGCGTGCCGCCCGCAGCCCGCAGCTGCGCGCGGCGCGTCGCCTGCTCCTTGGTGACACGCATGTGGCAGATGGTGCACAGCGTGCGGAAGTTTGTGATGTCACACAGCCCCCCGCCCAGGTGCACCGCCTTGATGTGGTCTGCCTGCCATGCATTACCTGCAGACATCCCTGCTCCCACCTTCACTGCGCCATGGCTTCCCAACATCAGTCTGAGCACTCACCCGCTGGTCGGTCCTGCCGCACCCCTTTTGCTGCTCAAGGAATCAGCTTGAGGTACTGCGCATTGGTGTTGGTGGAGCAGACCTGCGACAGGGTGCCGTGCGAGACGCTCAGCGGCTTTCAGGGTTTCCTTGGTCCGGCCCCACTCTGCGGACGCCTTGACGATGACGCGCTTGCGCTCCACGCGCCCTGCTGTGCTGCTGGGGAGGCTCTTGATGCGCCGCAGCAGGCCCTCCGTGTCGAGCTTGCACTTTTGGCAGCGGCCGGCCTCGATCGCAAACAGCTGGCGACGGATGGCCGCAGTGCTCTTGAGCAGCATGAAGTCGTTCTGGCACCTGCGCACACAGCAGGTCGGCGCAGCACATGAGACTCCAAGGCGGCTGACATGATCAGTGTGCCGCGGCCGCGTGTGCGCCAGCATAGCCCAACATACTTACGGGTGACATAGCCTCAATGTGTGCAATCTCAGTGCAGTCTCATTGTACAGTGAGGGACCAGGTCCAGAGTGATCCAATAATTCACACACCGAGCAAAAGCAAGCAGGCCGTGTCTGCATGCACAGAGGTAACTTGGCAGTCCTTAGGTTGACAAAAACTGTGAACAAGGGCACAACGTGATTGTTGGTGAGTGTGTTTTACGCATATGAAAACTAAATATAGAATATAGCAGAGGGCGGACTTGGTCTGGCAGAAGAGGTCGAGCATGCTGAGGGTGGCGTCGCCGTCCACGGCGGAGGCGTCGCGGATGACGCGCTTGCAGTTGCAGCACAGCCGCTGCAGGCGCCCGGCCTTGGCAGGCCCCACAGGCTGGTCGAAGGCCATGACCTTGTGGCCGCTGCTGGTGGGCACCGTCACCGTGGCCTCGCGCCACTCCTCCCCCTCCTTCAGCCGCAGCCGCACATTCCTGCACCCCAGCTGCCTGAACACACACATACACACGGGGCGCTGCGTGGCTGTTCTGCAGCGAGACCGCTGCATTCGCATCACCGCGCCTGCGTGAATTTCATGTGCAAAGTGACGTGCCCAGGGTTGCAGCAGCAGCGCCACAGTCGGACCAGCGGTCACAGCTGCAATGCCTTGGCAGAGGCGGTAGCACAACACACGGCTGCTGTGCCAGTCTGCAGCCCAGCCTAGATGGGTTCCGCGTGTGTGACACCGCGCAAGCCTGGCACAAACACGCAAAGAGCGTCCCCACCAGCCGTCCGCTGCGCACGGCGCAAGATGCACAGTAGAGCCTGCTGCCACACATAAAGGGGGTCCTGCCGGCTGCAGCGCAGAGCCAGCCTCCTCCCGCCAGACTGCCCATTCATCAGCCCCGACCCAGTTCCCTGATCCAGCATCCTGCGTCAGCACACAGCACACAGCGCACAGCAGGCACACCTGCGGTCGATGGAGCGCAGGAAGCACGCCTCCTCCTCCACCTGCGTCGCCGCGGCCGCCGCAGCGCCCCCGGCGTGCACCACGGACAGCCCTGACGCAGCATCCAGGTCAAGCACGGCGCCGCCGACCTGGAAGCGCTGCATGGCGGACAGCGCCGCCCACTCCGCGCCAAAGCGGCACGCGCGCACCGCGACGCCCCGCAGCCGTGGCCAGTCACATGAGGCCTCCAGGCACGCCATGCCGCCCCACGGCATCTTGGCGGCGCCGCCGTTGGTGTCGCGGTCCAGCAGCGGCTGCAGCCACAGCATGCGTTTCACAGTGGCACCGCGCGAGCACAGCAGATACGTCTGGATACATGTCGCGGTGCAGGGGCACAGCGATGCGGATGTGCTTTGAACAGAGAGCGAGGCCGGCCTCAGCAGCACCGAGGGCAGTACGTAGCCCCACACAGCCATACGCACGAGACATTCTACACAGGTACCAGGCCCTGTCGCTTGGCGCTGACGTGCTGCGCGCGCCCCGCCCGCCATGTTGCCGCTGCGGTCATTCCTGGTCATCGCACTGTGGGTACACGGGGCATGAGAGCCATAGTTGCAGAGGCAGTGACCTCACCATGAACCCGCGGACATGCACATCACCGGCGCGGTGTGCTGAGATTCAGGCGAGTGCATGCACGCCGCACGCGACCGAGGGCTGCCCGAGGCATGTAGAGGGGTAGGGGGCGCACTCTCAGGGCCTCAGCGAGCCGCGCGGCCTGCTCTGCCAGCAACGTGCCGTGCTGTGGCTGCAGCACGTGCAGCGGTACCTTGATGCCCAGCGGCGCCTGCCCGCCGTCGCCATGCAGCAGCGTCACGTTATCCGTATGCATGTTCATCATGAAGTACACCCCTGCAGCTGCCTCATCCTCCAAGGCCCCGCTCTCCGGCTGCCCGGCCCCCCCGCAAGCACCCCCCCTGCCTCCCCCAGCTCCCCCCGCTGCCGGGCATCCGCCTGCCCCCCACCTGCCTCGTTGCCGCCATTCACGGCATCATCCTCATCCGGCGGGGCCACCGCAGGTGGCTGCGGCCCGGATCGGCCGACGTCTGCCATCTCCTCTGCAGGCACATGACAGCATGCATCATCGCTGCCGGCTTGGCCAGCACGCAGCACGCCCGCGGCACACCCTCCTGCCGGCTCTGGCTCCCCATCTCCGTAGCGCAGCACAGCCTCCAGTGCCCCCAGGACCGCAACGTCATTCTGACTCGGGTCACATTTCGAAGAGCACGCCTGGAGCGCCTGCCCTCCCCCGCAGCCGCTTACAGCACCCCCTGAGTCTGCTGTCCCCCCTTCTGCCGTGCAAGCCCCTGGCAGGATGTGGCCGCACGCTGCGCTCACTTCCGGCTGTTGCTGTGGCATGGCAGCCCCATCTCCTGCTGGCAGCGCACACGCCGCAGCCTCCGCAACCCCCTTCGAGCTTGCATCTGTGCCTCGACTTTCCACGGCGTTGACCTGGCTGCCTGCCCCTGCCGTGACGCCCTGCTGCGCCGGCTCGGCACCGCAACGACTAGCAAGCTCACAGCATGCTTCTCCATCCACCTGCCGCACGCATGCATCCACCGCGTCCCGCAGCACCGCAGCCACGATTTGCGGCTCCACACGCTCCTCACTGAAGCTTTGTGCACGCGCATCTGCTGCGCTGTCCTGCGTACCGGCACCCCCCGTGCTGAAAGGCTGCTGGGCCGGCAGCATGCTGTTGCTGGCATCGTCCCCAACCCGCACTGCTGCTGCAAGTGTCTCGCCGGGATCGGCTGCAGTCGCGGACAGCTGCACACCATCACGGCGCCCGTCTGGCAGGCAGGCTGCTGCAGGCTCTTGACCGCTCGGGTCTGTGTCGGCAAGGACGTCTTTGAGCTCTCGGATGCCATCCACATGCAGCGCCTTGCGAGTGTCTGCAGCACATCCCGTTCACCGGACTGCAAGGATTCCCAGCAGCTCACAGCAGTGCCGCCAGGACGACGCTCTTGGCACACACCAGCCGCTGGGACTTGCAGCACTGCCTGGTCCACCACACTCGGAGCATGGCATGCTGTGCTCCATGAGCGGTCGCCGTGTCATGGCCCGCACTGCGCTGCAAAATCGGAGGTGCAGCAGAGTGCATACGACGCATTCATGCAAGCCGCCACGGCGTCGGGGTGAGTGCAGCAGTGGTGGCAGGCAAGGGGCCGCACCGACGGCGGCGCCGGCGCCGCGCAGCAGCGGCGCCTGCCGCTCAAGGCTGTCGGCGAGGCGGCACCATGCGGAGGTGTCGCGGGAGCGCTTGCAGAGGAGCACGTACACGTTGACGGCAGCGCGCGAGGTGAGGCGGTGCGCGCGGCCCTCCGCCTGCAGCAGCACGTCCGCCGTGTCCGGCACTTCGGCAAACACGACGGTTGTGGCGGCACTGAAGTTGAGGCCTACGGCGGTCGCGTTCATCGACAGCAGCGCCACCTGCGTGCACACACATGTACAGCCCCCTCCTTCGCGTGACCTGTTTCTGAACAATAGTGGTGCTCTGGGCATCGAGCGGCCTGCTGCACCGCTCGCCGGCTGCCATGGCAGCGTGTGGTGCTGCCAGCGGTTCTAAAACACGGCGAGCTAGATCGGCCTGTGGTGCTGCCATTTGTGCCACAACTCCACTGTACGAAAGGACCCGGACTTCCACGCCAATGGTTTAGCAATTGGGCTGGATAAAGCATTGTTGCAACGCTCAGCATGTATTTGTCCAATCGTCGGAATACGCATCGCTACTAGCGGTCGTTTGGGAAGTCAAAAACAAAAAGAAATGGAAAGCACGAGGTGCACACCCCACCGTGTGCACCCGAGTAGAGACTGGGTTGGGCCTGCTGCACACCGCGGCCTGATTGCGGCATCGCAGGAACAAATGCTGCAGTCTTGACACATGCAGCTATGACAACTCTAGCAGAGGTGTTTGTGCTGGTCGTGAGCATGTGATCAGAGGAGCCGCGCCAGCACACGGCGGTCGGGAGGGTGGCGCACCGTGCAGTCCGGGTCGCTGGCAAAGCGCTGCTGCATTTCGGCGCGCAGGCTGTGCTCAGTGGAGCCGTCAATGCGCACGTGGCCCACCGCGGGCCGCACCTGCCGCAGCTCCGCCGCGGCCGCGCTGCAGTCGTAGCCCTGCAGGAACATGTGCAGCCGGTCCATGACGGTGCGGTGGTGCGCGAACAGCAGCAGCTTTGGCGGCGGGGCAGCGGCCGCGGTGGGTGCAGCGGAGGATGCTCCTGCGTCTGGCGGGAAGACATGCGCCTCGAGGAACTCGCACACCTGCAACATGTGTCGCGGGGTTGCTCGAGCTCTGATTTTATCCACGGTCATCAGGATGGCTTTGAAGGGGAGCTGTGCAGGTAGCTGGGGCATGCAGCGCACGAAGCAAGCGGAGCGAATGGAGCTGCTAAGGGTGCTGCTGGGCCCCAGTGCAATGCGACTGTACCAGGCAGAGCTGGCATGCTGTAGGATGCTACCGCGACAGCAAAGGCCGTGGGCCAGTGGTATGGCGTTGCTTGGGCAACCGCACTGACCTAGAGGCAAACGTGCAAGGGCACGGATTCAAGCATGCCAATCGGTGAGAGCCCAGGCGAGCTCGCACATACAGCCGGGCGGGCCTGACTGCAGCTTTGCAGCTAAGGCTGGGTCTGTGGAGGTGCACGCAGCAGTCCGCCTGCGACAGATCGCTCAGCAAACATATGTTACATGCAATGTACCAAGTGCGCCAGCACTCTCGACAGCCAGCGCTGCAGCAGCACACGGGTGAAACGCTGTCGCTAGACCCAGCAACAGCAACTGCGGCTGTCAAAGCAGTTCAGGCACATGCAAGTGGCATCAGGCCTGTTGACAGTCCAGCGCCACCGGTGCTGCAGCGCACCTGCGGCAGCTTTGCCAGTCCCAGCAGATGCTGAGCCGTCGTGACAGGCAAGTCCCGGTTCTCGTCCGTAATCTCCCGGCCGATCAGCCGGAAGTGCCACTTGGAACACCGCTGCCGGCCGCGCCCCCCGGCGCCCTCGTCCGCGTCATCGTCATCGTCAGACCCCTCGTCCTCCGACTCTGCCCTGTCGCCAGCAGCCTCGCCCACACCGTCCCGGCACGCAAAAAAGCGCTTTGCAGCGGCTGCGTCCTGGCCGCTGCGTGCCTGCTCCTGCTCCTGCTCCGCCTGGTACGCCTGCGCAGCACGCCACATGTGGCTGAGCTCACGCAGCGTTGCACGTCTCGTGTGCGACAGTACACGACTGCTCAAACATAGTGTACGGTCGTGCTTTTGTTTCGGTACTCGGTCCCCTATGAACGCATCTGCCTGCTCGTTCACTGGCGAGACAGGGCGCAATCGGCAGCTGCAGGCTGCAAGGCATGAGCGGGCACATCCTTGGGTCAAGCATCCCATCTGTGGCCTGTCACACTGCAGTCGAAGAGGCGAGGGCAGAGTGTCGGCAGTCACCGCACCACGCATGGTGCACGCGAACCGCAACAGCCGCCATGGTTCCTCCGCGACCATTCAGCCATGTGTGCCGGTGCAAGCAAGTGTGCCATGCAGTGCCAGCAAGCACAACAACGCCACACCTGGAACGCGATTGAGTCCGCCTGGTTGTAGTCTTGCATGCTGGGTCGGTCCAGGCGCACCACCTGACGCCGCTTCGCCGGCAGCTGCGGCAGCACGTCCTGCTTCAGCCGCCGCACCATAAAGTCCCGCCGCAGCACGCCCGCCAGCTCCCGCAGCCGCTCCGCGCCGCTCTGCGCCCACCGCTTGCCCTCGCGCCCCCGCCGCTGCGCCACGAGCCGCCGCTGACAGTACCGCCACGAGAACGCTGTCTTGAACTCGTCAAATGCATCCACCCCATGCAGACGCGCCGGTGCGAGCGAGTGCAGTTGCCCGGCCAGGTCAAACGGCCGCGTCACTGACGGCGTGCCGGTCAGCATCACTGCGCGCTGCGCGCTGCGCACGAGCCGCCGCGCGGCCTCGGTCTGCGCGCTGTCCTTCTTCCCGCCCGCGGTTCGCAAGTGGTGACTCTCGTCCACTATCACCAGCGGGAACGCGCCCGCAGCCAGGCAGTGCGGGTAGCCGGGACACTTGTGCCGCCCCCACGATTCGCCATACTTGGTGCATCTTCGGCAGGACAGGTTGGCCGCCATGTGGTACGACGTCACCACGACCCTCGGCCGCCCCCGGCCGTCCCCGTCGCACTCCTGTGTTTGAGATCTCTCAAAGTCCGCGAAAGACACGCGCTTGCCGCTGTGGCCCTGTGAGCCGCCCCCCTCCGCCGCGTTGCCCCCACGCGGCGCATCGGCGGCTGTCACGGACACCTCAGTGTTGTCCGGAGGGGAGGCGGCCGCGGGCCGGTCCGCCTGGCGGCCCTCCGTGCCCCAGTCGGCGTTGCCCTGCACGACCGTCACGTCGGCCGGCAGCAGGCTCGGCAGCCACTTCTCAAGCTCCTCGCACCACAGCAGCCGGATGCTCGCGGGGCAGATGATCAGCAGCGGCGCCCACTCATGCATGTGGCACGCCGCGAGCGCAATCGCCTGCACCGTCTTGCCAACACCTGCACATGAACGACGTAGTATTGACACCAGCTGCGCCCGACCGGCCCTGCTTGTCCCGCCAGATGAGCGTTGACAATGCCTGTGCCGGTGCAGCGGCGCAAACAAAAGCAGGCCGCACCCATCTCATCCCCGATCAGGCACCGCCCGCGCCGCTCCAGGCCAAACCGCACGCCCTCCTCCTGGAACGGCATCATGCTGTGCCGCAGCGTCGCCGGCATGCGCAGCAGCGCGGCCTCCACCTCCTCGCGCGCCGCCCGCTCCACCTGCCCAGCATAGCTCGCCTCCACCCACGCCGGCACGTCCCCCGCAGGCATCTCCAGCAGCCGCTGAGCACGCAGCGCTGCCCGCAGCGCCGGCAGCTCAGCCGCCGGGTACGCCACGTGCTCCGGCCCGGCCTCCGACGCTGCCGCCGCGTCCATGCCGCAGTGCTGCTGCAGCAGCGCCAGCACGCCGCCCGCGGCCTGCACCGCTCTGCGCGACCTGCCCACCGGCCGCACAAACACGCGCAGTGCCCGCGCAGAGCCACCGTCGGCGCCCGCGAGGTTATCATCTGGTGCGGGCACGATCTCCAGTGCCAGCCGAATAGTGGGCTCCTGCGGCTCCCCAAGAGCCACGAAGCCACAGGCGCCGCAGCGCCACGCGTCGCCGTCTGGCAGGCTCAAGCGGCTCATCTGGCTGCCACAGTGCGCGAAGATGCCCGGGCAGGCTTCGTATGGGCACACAGACTGCAGCGGGTCGGGCTGCTTCGCCTGCCGCATGACATGCGCGGGTGCCGACGCCGCATGCATGCGCATGTGCGGGACATTGCCCGTTGTGTTGGCTGCATGGGGAGGCTTGGGCTGCACATGCGCTCTCACCTGAGGATGTGTCCCGGCAGGATGATGCGCGGTGTTGCCCGCTGCCGGGGCTGAGGTTGACCTGAGGGCTGCTGCAGATGCTGCGGTCTGCAGGTGGCGCCCGTGCGGGTGTGGTGGCTGATTTTGGCCTGGAGCATGTGCACTGAGGGGTGGCACACAAGCGGGAACGTCATGTGTGACTGACGGGTGATGCTGGGCAGTCACCGGCTGCATGCCGCCATGGGGCGGGAATGCTGCCGCGGTGTGAGCGTTCAGCGCTGCTTGTGGGGCCTGGGCGGGCTGCGGAAAGTGCGGGCGTTGTGCCACAGATGGCCTCGCACGGGGCTGGCCAGCTGGCAGGTGCCGCAGAGAGCGGCATGTGGCTGGTCGCGGATCGGGTGTCGGCTCTTGAGGTAAGCATGGCCGCAGTGGTACACGGTGCGCAGCCCCGCTGTCATGCTGGGAGCAGCTTGGGTTGCTGTGGCGCAGTTGTGCAGGGGGCTGCTGTGGGGGGGCTGCTTTATGTAGCTGGAGTGCGGAGCCAGCGACCTGCTGCCACTGCTGCTGCTGGCGCTGCTGCTGTTGAGACTGCTGGCGCTGCATTGGTTGCTGCATTGGTCGCTGCGTTGGTTGCTGCGGCTGCTGTGGTGGCAGCTTTGGCTGCTGCTGCTGCTGTTGTTGCACCTGATGTTGTCGTTGCATCTGATGCTGCTGCTGTCGCTGCTGCAGTCGGTGATGGTAAAAGTGTTGCTCCTGATGCTTCTGGTGATGGTTAGCTTGCTGCTGATTGCTGTGCTGTTGGCCAGGGCACAGGTCAGGCTGGCAGAGGCTGTGCGGCTCCCCGAGTGGCGACTGGAGTGGCTGGTGGCCGCAGGGTTGCCATCGGGGGGCCGGATAGCGTGGATCCACATTTTTGCTTTGGCCCGATGCGGGCACAGACGAGGGATGTGCTAGATATTCAGCCCTGCCATACGTTGTGGCTGGCTGGCGTGCCTTCAAGCAAGCACACAGTCAGTCGGACGAAACACTGAATGATCTACCACACTTTTTCCTGTCAGATGCAAGCTGAAACACGTATGTTAAGCAGTCAAGGTGAGGAAGAGCACCTCGGAATCACAGCGTGGCTGGGAATATGTGGATCCACTCCTTTCGAAATGGGCACGATGGCTGGTGTCAGGTAGCGCTGTGTTCAGAAAATATGCTTGATGCTCTTCAGAGTGGAGTGGCCCGCTGGACGTATGGGCTGCCCCACCTGATTGATGCGCGATTTGCGCAACACTGGTATGTCCATGGTCCGATACTACATGCCGAGTTGTCTGGCTCCCATCTTGCTGGCCATGTTGAACACACTTGCTGATTCCTGCTGATGTTTGGCGCGACGTGCTTGCACTGCTACACTTGCCCATGGATGCTTGAGACGGGGGCATATGCTGTAAGGCATGATGCTGAGTGACGGAAGCTGGTGTCGAAGCCGAGGGTGTTGCCTGGTTGGGCTGCAGACTACCTGGCGCAGCATTCAAGCAGCTCCATGCAGCTGCTTCGGATCGCCTCACGCTTGCATGGGACAGCTGATCACTGCAACTGAGCGCTTGACCGCCATCCTTCTGTCCTGTTGAATCGTCTCGCAATGAGGAACACCGCTGGTGGAATTGCTCTGCGGGGGCTGCACGCGGTCGTGGGCCCGCAGATAGCAGGGTCAAAGCGGACTCGAAGCCTGCGTCCTTCCGACGATGATGATCATGATGACTGTGTAGTCGCGAGTCGCTTACCCCTCTGGAAGAGCCCGCGTTTTCCATCTCGTCAGGCTCAGCTCACTCACACACGAGCGCACATACTTGCACTCAGACGCGCACGTAACGCGCCGAGCAGCCCATCAGTGGTTCATTACATCCGTATGCATGCCTATTCGTGCAAATCTACATTAGACCTGGCTACGCCGAATGAACCTGTGCCCGTAGCAAGGAGCAGAACCAGTGTGTCGCTAGGGAAGCGCATCGTGAGAATGTACGGAAGTAGAGACCTGAGCAAATATACGTCTATAGAATTTGCAGCACTGGGCCAAGGAGGCTTCACTTGCAAGACGAGTACGCTGCGTGCTGCGGACGGAGCGCGCAATTTTTATGCAACCAGTCCATCGCCAGCACACCGGTGACGGACGAACGATCACCCATTTCCTTCTTTGCAGTAGGTTTCCCATGCTTGTGTCCGCCGCGCGTGTGCTCCAGCTCCAGGCTTGGCAAGCAGGTCGCTACATCTTGCGTACAGTCACCTGAGAGCAGACATCGCGGGAAGCGCAGTTCAAATCAGGCGCATAGCTCTGCAGCGACCTGCAGCCATGGGCAACATGAGGGTCCGGCCAATGTTCGCCCCGATCTCCCAGCTCATGTGTGTTTATAAAATCATCACATTAGGAGCTTTACATCAACACCCTTACTCTGAACTATGATCCCGGCTTGGCTAGCCCTGGACACTAGTACTGCAGGTGGTAGTCACAGGCCCGTGCACTGCCTGCAACCTCCCATGTCACGCTAAGTGCAAACCCTCCTACTTGTAAGTGCAGCAGGCCTCACATCTACTACGCGAGACACTGCAGTGTTGGGCACTTGATGCGTTACACTGTGATGGATCTTGGACCCAGCAGCGCCGAGGCAACAGAGCTGTCAACAGGCAAACAGACAAACCACCACAAGCCCCAAGGCCGCTCTCCGCACCAGCAAATGCTAGAACGGACCAGCGCTGGCACGAAACCAAGCACACACACATAAATAACGCAGGAAGCGAGCGCAGCATTGCGCAGTCCACGCACACACCAAACACAGTCGGCATGCACCGGGCCCAGCGCGCCCGGCGGGCGCCGATCCGGCCACAGCAGTCCAGACGGGCGCGCAGCCGCGCGCCACAGCCGCCGCCGCGGCCCCAAGCCCCCTGTCCCAGGGGCCGCAGCTGCAGCCACTGGCGTGAACGCCGTGGTACGAGCCGTGTCCGGGGAGGGGCTGAGGAGAAGGGCGGGGGTGCGGGGGGAGGACTTGATGCGTAATATCATATTCCATGTCAGCAAAGGCGGCCCACTTGAGCTCCTACTTGCATGCAAAGGCTGTGAAAGGCAAGCCCGGGCAATTGGACAAGCCGGGCCAATTACACGAATCCCACTGACATAGCAGTGCCTACGACTTGCAAGGGGAGTAGTCAGAGGCCCGTCCCGCCAGTATTCCCAGCAGCGGGTCACATGTGATGCATTACATTTCCCTCAAAACTTCTGTTCTGCTGCTTGAGAGTCACTGTCTGTGTGCAAGCAGAATACATGCTGCTTCCATTATGCGACCCTACAGGGCCAGCTGATGGCAACAAGAGCTTCACCGTCAATCCAAATCATGGCCTCATGTTGGCATTTGCTCTTGTAAGTCGATGATCAAGATGGTGCAGGAATTCGTACACTGTTAATTAACAGTGTATGGCCTATAGCATGCCACACAGCAGACTCGTAATATGGAACAAAACAAGGCTCAAGGAGGCGTGCCATCCAGTGGACGGACACAGTGTGATGGCTAGATGTCTTTGTGTAGGTTTGGCTGGAGGGAAAAAGGAGTGAGTGTTGCAGTGGGCAACCTAAGAAGATGCAAATGAGTACCGGAGTTTCGGAAGGACGGTTGAATTGCTACTGAAACAGCGTTGTTGCTTTTTTGGTTTGCACAGCCAAAGTCCACCATTTCATTTGCAAAGAGGACTGCGCTCTGCCGCTTGTACCTCACCGGTGTTGACCATTGTAGCTCCACAACATTGCGAACTGAGGTGTCCCAGGCATGCGGCCCGTCTCTCCATTGCCTAAGAGAGGCAGCTCCTGATTGTCCCACGCAATGTTTCCGGTCAACGGAATACGCCACCATAAGCTCCTGCTGCCAAGTCAGCTCAAACAGAAGGCACTCCAGAGGTTGCTGCACGTTCACATGATCCATAACTTGTCATTTCAAAGTGTGTCTGACAGCAAAGCTGCTGTGAACGAGAGTTCACCACAGCTGGCCGTGTCGCGCTATAGAGTCAGCCACTTCACTGGTAAGATGACTGGGTACCATTCCATACAGCCGTGGTTTCCAGCATGGGGGGCAAGTTTTTGCATGTGGTCAAGTTGTTTACAGGTGCGCTTGTGTACCAGGTCATTAGGGCCATCTCAACGACTGCTCCAATTGCCCCTTTGTCCAATTCACGCTTTCAGCCACCAAGTCCAAATTCAGCTTCAGCAAGCGCTCGACAGCCCTCTGCCACACCATGCCTGTGTCAAATTCTGTCACCCGAATATGATGGTCGATTGCTGGGACGTGCCAATCCCGCAAAGTTTCCCTGTCCTCTCAGCATCCCGTGCAAACGCAGTTGGGTTGAAGATTGGGCTGGCGCCAGCATGTTGAGCCTGCAAAAAGAGACCCACGGTGACCGATGATTCAGCCCGCCAGTGCCAGTCAACGCAGGTTTGTATCCATGTGGGAGTCAGAGCATGTAGAGGAGCACCTGGGGGAACTTGCGAATACTTCCAAACATCCGCTGCATTTTTGGCTGCGGCCGGTCAGTGGAGCTGATGTGACCAGCTTGCATGGCTTGTGGCTGTTGCTGCACATGCCGTCTTGCAATCGGCCATGACTCTTGCACCTAAATGAGCGCAGTGCCTGTTGTGACATACCAGCACCGTCTCAGGTAGCACTTAATGCTACATGACGATCGCGACAGATATGTTATGCTGCAAAATTTGCTGTGCTGCATCCCAGGACAGGCAAAGCTGCCCGGCATGAATCCACGGAAATGTGTCACGCAGCACACAGTTCAGCGTTCTTGTATGCATGACACACATGCTGAAATTTTGTGTCAACGTCATGTCCCAGTGCCCTTCCAGGTCTTGAACCCAGCAGAGCAGTATTGAGGCCTGGGTCGGTGCAAGCGTAGCGCAACTCCAGAAGGCGCACCAGTTGTGTGAAGTCTGGCTCGCTGACACAAGTTGCAAGCCCCCTGCAGTACAGGTGAAATGCCTGCCAGCTGACAGTGTTGGAGGCAACGAGGTCCGAAAACTCCCCAAACAGTGCTGCCTTGCTCTTGCGCCCTGATAGGTGCTCAGGATGGTTCTTGAAGTCCAACACTTGCAGCACGCGCCTGACATCCATGTCCCCATTCAGATACTTCTGTAACGCCTACACATCACCACGCCATTGGTCTGCTGATCTCCTCTCAACTGGCTTGCGAGGACACTGAAGCGGCCTAACTACAAGTTGCAACTCCAGGCCAGCTGAAGTGTTTCGAACCTCGTAGGTCTGGTTGACGACGTCTGTCTGTGCGGGTGACAAGCCGACAAACACAGTGCTGATGAATGGCGGTATTGCGACCCGTCCATGGCAATCTTTGTCCAACATGCGGAATATTGCATGGACATGAGCTTCCCCCAAACCACAGAAACGAAGCACCACCCGCGCCAAATCGCCAAAAGTGATAGTATCTTCTGGACTGGCGGCGATTCGTATCTGCAGAGCAAACTCCACAGCGCCGTGTGCGCCATGTCGTGCCAGTGACCTCTGGAGCATACGCACTGTATCCCCCTGTGAACACGCATCATGCTGTGCACTGGAGCCGGACATTCGCAGCTGCGAAGGTTCGTAGTTGCAGCCATGGCTGGCTTGGCTTGGCTGAGAACTAGTGGATTGCATATACTGGAGCTGTGAGGAGGCGGCAGGAGCAGTCTGTTCCAAACCAGATGTGTTCCTGGCCACCTGCAAGGCGAGCCCTCACGCTAACGTGCTATCCATCCGCCTGCCCGTACACACAGGTCGACAACAACCACAATCACAATCTACGTTTAATTTTGTAGCCCTCGCGGACAATTTGTTATATGCGGAATGTCGGCTTGGCATGTCCAGACAGAGGTAGCGTCACACCTGGGCACCCATTCCGGACCACGTCGCGTGATTGTTCTGAAACACGACATGATCTGTAGCCCATGGGGCGTCATGGTGATGTCTTTTTCCGGACTTGTTGATTTTTGTCAGATGCGCTTGCGGTGACAATGTCCGGTCATTTCCCATGTGGTCCCAGCCACCTGGGCTTCCCATCGTCCTGATGCTCGGCTTGTACTGCAGGCTGTGGAGATAGTGGGATGCATTAGGATCAGGCATATTGTCGTGCGCGAACCAACGGAGTTTTTTGAAACCGACCCACAGATGGCGGTGTACGGTATCACTGGTAAAGATAATCCGTCTGTCGCCCAACTTTATGTTGCAGCTCGCATTGCGAACGTGCAACCGCAGCCGGCCAAGTCCAGCAGATGTTCAGCCTGGCGCGTCAGACACGCATGCATGGGCACACACACTCACACGCTGAGGCGCCGTACCGGCATGCCTAAGCACCTCATGAGCTACTGAAATTGTGAATACGTTACAGAGGCTTGCTCCACAAATGGCAGAGCAGTGCAGCAAGCGGCAAAGTGTAATGAGTACAAAATGCTCACAGGCGCAGGGCTCATGAGGCCTGCTTGTGCACTCCAATGCTGCAATACAGCAATTCAGCGTCCATGTTCCGTATTCAAGGGTCAATGCGGCAATACAGCAATTGAGCGTCCATGTGCCGTATTCAAAGGTCACGCACACATGCAGATGGACAGTAGACGGATTCCTGCGTGCAGGGTACGTAAAGGCGCACAACTGTTAACACACGAGGGCTTATTCCACACGTTCAAACATTGTCTGTTGGGCTGCATCAGCTTGTGCCTATAACACTCTGCCTGTGAATAGGCCGAACTGTGAGGCTCCTGCGTGCGCCTCTGCCCTTGCTGCTGTGTTACACAGTGATAGATCTAGGACTCAGCAGCGCCGAGGCAACAGACCAGGCAACATGCAGATAAACAGACCGGCCACCGCAAGCACCAAGGCCACGCGCCTCTGCCCTTGCTGCTGTGTCATTTATTACTTCCCCGCCAAGTGCGAGCGGGGAGTACACTAGGCAGCAAGGAGTCCCCGTGGCATGCGCAGAGATGCAGTTGATTCATGATCTCGCACCCAGCAAGCTAATGCTGAGCCACAAAATCTAGCAGGCACAACAGTGATACGGTTGCTTAGGCTGACGCTTATGCCACATCACGATGCCTCGCACATCACGATGCCTCACGGTGCCTCGCGGCCTCGGACATCGCCGTAGCGCGCGCTGTCGCGCCCGTGCAGACTGCTAGTGCCGCGCCGACGACCGCTTGTGGGCCCGGCGAGTGCTGGCTGTGTGTTTGGTGTGCGCGTGGCCTGCGTGGTACTGCGTGGTGTGTGCGTGTCTGCTTTCGCGCTGGCGATAGTTCGTTCTGGCATTTGCTCGTGCGGCGCATGACCTTGGTGCTTGCGGTGGCCGGTCTGTCTGTTTGCTGTCTGTTTGCTTGTTGCCTGGTCTGTTGCCTCGGCGCTGCTGAGTCCTAGATCTATCACTGTGTAACACATCACGATGCATGAGGAGCGCCAGAATGCCGGGGCGGCACAACAAGCCCATGGCAGGCACATAGTGGAAATAGTATCACATACGCACGCCGTGGCACATCGAGACCATGAGGCATGCCTGCAATTATGCTGGCCTCAACAAGCGCCACCAATACGAAGGTATATATGTCAACTCTGTCACAGCCCATCAATTCAGAATGCAGTTCCATACAACTATTGGGTATTACATTTAATCATGGTCTTCTTGCCGACTGACCAAGTGGCCTGATAGCGAGAGGTCATATGCAAATGCTCACTATGAATTTTGCTACGTAACAAGCCCCTCTCAGTCTGGCTGAGCATATGCGCTGCCCCTGTCAGGCCCTGCCCCCAAAGCAAGGCGGCCCAGCATGGGGCAAAGTTGGGGTTGCAGTACTTTAATTCAACAGGCACCTTCGGGCTGGGTGCAGGTGGTTGTCAGTCCGTAGATGGCAGCTCACCACAGGCACCACCAGGCTAAGGCTTCCCTCAAACGGCCTGAAGCATGTGGTATATGCGATGGTGCAGCAACTGAACGATAGCATTTGTGTTGATGTCCGCCCTGGACGGCAAGATGCAGACGCTTGTTATGAGCATTGCGTGTTTAGGTCCGACTGGTGCTGCCCGGCAGAGGTGGCTTGGCGAATCACCACGTAGAGAAAGGAGGGGGCGCATAAAGCCCAACCCAAACGAGCATCGGGTACGGCACCCGGGCTCACATGACATGTGATGTGGACGTAACGCTTGTCTTGTCACTCAGCATGGTTCACAGTGCTGAGATGCCGGAAGCAGGCACTGGGTCTAATAGCTTGTTGGTGCTTACGCATGCTGCAAAACTCACTTTGCGCGTCAGGCCATCGGCGCCCGCACCGGCATGGGAAAGAATTGTAACATCTCCGATGATGTGCTGCTCAGTGATCTGGACGTGCTTGGCATCCGTGATTATGGCCAGATTGCACACGCGGGGCAGTTGGCACGAACGATCAGGGTGTCACACAGCAGAGGATCACCTGATCCTCATAAGCTCACTAGCCGTTATCGCCTGCTACCGTCACTTCGATGTGATCCTGAGCTCTCTCGGGAGCTCGAGTTAGCCTTTATTAGGCTGCATGGCAGCCCACACGAAATACAACTTGTGACAGAAGTACAACTTGTGACAGCACGATTGCCTGAGCATGCCATCATCTGCTATGTCACACCTCATCCCAGCATGAAAATGGCTGTTGCCAACATATGGGGCCCTTCTGTCGATGTCTGCAATGCAAAACCACTGCGGACGCCGTGTTCTTGGGAGCGCCACAACAGGAGCCAATCAGCTCACACAACCAATTGCCCCAAATGCAATAGCCTGCCAGATTCACTTTATGCGACGTCAGGGGCATGCCCACCAGGTGTGAAGCGATAGTGACAGCTATTACTGCGAGCTGTTACTGCGACAGGTGGAACGTGCTGAAAATTCCCATGCAATGCTGGCATAGCCAATCATCACTGCATTGCAACGGCCACCTCTTGTGCTGCATACTCGGCATTACTTGTTCCTAGATTCACTTATGGACTTTCCACACTGCGTGATCATCGTAAGCAGCAAGACAACCTACATCACTTCTTTCTCACCGGCGTGTCCTCTTGGCGTCGTGCTGCCACTGCATCCAAGTGCTTGCAAACATAGCCCTCGGAGATACCCTTGGGCGCCTTCAACATATGTTTTTCCATGATTGTCCTACACTCTTCCAAATTTGCGTTCTTGTGGCGGGATTCTGTTGTGAGTGCGTTTGGAATGTCACAGTTCATTGTGGAAGCAGCTGTACATGAACCAGGTAGGAGATTGGAGCCAAAACTGGCTGACCGCGGAGGGCTGACTGTCAAACATCGAGTACCTCTCATTGTTGATCAAGGAACTCGTTGTGGTCGGACGTGAGACGGGCAAACGCCGGGGTTGGGCGCGCTTGGAACTGTGACTCGCGTTTCGTCGGGCGACCACGCATGATCACGCGTGGCAGGACGACGCTCGACCGCAGCATGTTCAAGCGACGCGACGGAGTACGGCTTGGGCATTCGTGCTCCCTCGGTAGCCCTCGAGCCTGCGACACGTGGCAGTCTGGGCTCCGGTCATTAGCATGCAAGAATTCGCGCCGCTTATACACGCCAAGATAGTGGAGTGGAGGATATTACCAAGTTCGCAAGTTCCTGTGCAGGTGTGAGTCAGTAACATGCTACTGTGCAAGTCTGACCCGAACATTCTACTAATATTTCGGCGCATCATCTACGTCACCCACATGCACCTTGCACCAACTGACAGTTTGCTGGGGTGGGCGGTGGTCCCTGGTGTGGCGGGTGGTTGCTGTGTTTACACGGAGATGAACGCAATAGCCCGGTAGCGAGGGCAACAGCAGGAAAGCAGACGGCCAAAACCCCCGAAAGCAGACAACAGCTACAAGCAACAACTGTCTCGGGTGAAAAGCCACAACGAACCGACACAGCCGACACAACCACACCGACACAACCACACCCACGCATGCGCACTCCCGCACCCTACCACCACGGCACCTGCGCCACAGCCTCACACAGCAACCACCTGCCAAACTGCGCACTACCGCCCACCCTAGCAAAACCGGCCACCACCGACCCCCCAATAGCAGCACCCCCACTCCAGCCGGCCCCACTCGAGCACTCCATCACGGGCCCCCCGCACATGAGAGCCTGGGGGCTCACGCCCCCCACAGTGCAGGGCGTACCAGCCCTCCCCCTCCGGCCGCCCGGCAGGGGCCTGAGGGTGGGGCGCGAAGGGCACCGGCGGCGCCGCATGGCTCTCCCCGCGGCAGCTCACGGGAAGGCAGGGCGGGCCAGCACAACCAGACGCGGGGCCGGCCTGCGCCGCTGCAACCGCGGCACCCGGTCCATCAAGGCGGCCAGCGGCCGCCTATAGCATGTCCGACGGGACAGCGTGGCCAGGCACCACCGCCCGGCCCGCCAGCCGCATGCGCAGCGGAGCCGCAGCGAGGACCTGGCGCGTCACACCACTGCACAGAGTGGTGGAGAGTTCGCACATGGCATTCTGCAAGAACGCTTGCCTGGACACGGCCCCCAAAGCCGCTGCGAAGTCAGCGATCTTATTTTGGAAGGCGAACGCACCCATGCCCACACGGCCAAACGTCTCATGCGACAGGGACACAAAGCGACATGCGCCAGTACCGGAGCGGCCGTACTTGTCTTGCTTCCGGTCGTCCATCAGCTGGGCGGCAGCGCCTGGCGTGTTTGCCGCAGCGGCAACCCGGGAGGGGGCCACTGGACAGGTCACGCACACATCGGCCACGATGGTATCGCAGGGCAACATCACAAGCAGATCACCCCGTTCCGGGTCGTGCTGCGAGCGGGGGGGCAGCGGCCGGGCGCAAGCCGCGGCCGCGCGGCCCCGGCGTCCCTGGGGCAGGCGCTGCGGCAGACCAGTGGCCACCGGGCCCACCTGCGGCAGGTGCTTACGCCGCACCGTGCACTGGCCAGCCGGGGCGGCCGTCTTCACGTCCACGGCGGCGGCGGCGGCAGCTGCCGCGCTGAGCTCCCGCGCGCCACTGCTGATGGCCGCCTCGCCGGGAACGTCAACGTCCATGGCGTCTGCCGTGTCGGCCGCGGCAGCCTTGACCTCGGATGAGGCAACAACGGCTGAGATGGCAGCAGCGACGAGCGCAGCCGCGGCGGCTGGTCCCTCTGAGGTGCCGGCGGCCGTGGCGGCGTTGCCGAGCGGGGCAGCGTTGTCCGCCGGTCCGGAGGGGCGCGAGGGGGCAGGCGGGGAACGCGCCAGCGTCCAGGTGCCATATGGGGTTGAAGGCAAGGCCGAGGCGCTTGGGGGCGGGGTGGGCGGAGTGAGCGCACCAGTGGCAGCACAGCTGGCAGGCTCACAGGAGGGGCCGGGCAGCTGCACGGGCGGCCGCGCGCCCGGCACCATCGGGTACTGCGGGAGGCTCTTGATGTTGGGCTCAAGAGACGTGGGGATGCCCGCCTGCATGATGAAGCGGCGCCATGCCTGCGTGATCGCATCATGGCGGGCGACCACCGTGCGCCACACTGCATTGCGCACAAGGGCATGCGAACCAGCAGCAGGCGATGCCCGGCCGCACACGCAGTCGCCGTCCGCCTCCTGGCCGGTTAACAGTTCCAGGTGGTTGCTGTGTGGGGCGTGGGTGCCGCGGTGGTGGGGTGCGGGAGTGCGCGTGTGTGTGGATGCTGTGTGTGGATGTGTGGGTGTGGTTGTGTTGGTTGTGTCGGTTCGTTTCGACTTTTCGCCTGAGACAGTTGCTGCTTGTTGCTGTCTGCCTTCGGGGGGTGTTGGCCGTCTGCGTTCCTGCTGTTGCCCTCGCTGCCGGGCTCTTGCTTTCATCTCCGTGTAACACCAATTGACAGTACACGCGTGATCACGGGACTGCTCGATTATGCGCATGCATGCCCCCCCGATGTTAGCACAGCTTTGCACTTTGCAGGGCAACACCAGGCCTGCCCCGATTGCCATGCCAAAACATCGGCCCTGAGTGTTACACGGAGATGAACGCAAGAGCCCGGCAGCGAGGGCAACAGCAGGAAAGCAGATGACCAAAACCCCCGCAAGCAGGCAGCAATAAGCAGCAACAGTCTCAGGCCGAAAGCCACAACGAACCGACACAACCACACCCACGCATCCACGCATCTCCGTGTAACACCCACACATCCGCGGCAACACCCACCCCCACCACCGCGGCAACCATGCCAAAGCCGCACACAGCGACCAGCCACACTTCGTACTACCGCCCACCCCAGCAAACTCGGCCACCACCGACCTCCCAACAGCAGCACCACCACCACGGCCAGACCCACTCGAGCACTCAGCCACGGGCCCCCTGCCCATGCGAGTCCGGGGGCGCACGCTCCCCACAGGACAGGGCGTACCGGCCCTGAGTGTCATCAATCCACTTGTGTCATTCACTGTACGGCTTGTACCCCTACCTCTGTCCATGCTGGGGCTAGCTAACGTAATGCCGCTTTATTGCGATCCCCGCCATGTAACATTTTGTCCAGAAAGCTGTGTTTTAGATGTTCGTTCATCTGTCTGTCATTTTGATTGGAGCCACAAGCGCAGACCAGGTGGCAGCAGTGGCAATAGCTGATTGACCAATGACACAGGCAGTGCGCACCCGACCCCTTCCTCTTCCCTCCCTCCCTCTTCCCTCCTCCCAGCGCACGTCCGCCGTTTCTCCTCTGCGCCCCTCCCGGACACCGCTCGGGCTGCCGGGCTGGCTGAGGCTATTGCTCCTGGGACCGGTGCCTCTAGGCCTCGGACATCGCCGTAGCGCGCGCTGTCGCGCCCGTGCAGACTGCTTGTGTCGCGCTGACGACCGCTTGTGCGCCCGGCGAGTGCTGGCTGTGTGTTTGGTGTGCGCGTGGCCTGCGTGGTACTGCGTGGTGTGTGCGTGTCTGCTTTCGCGCTGGCGTTAGTTCGTTCTGGCGTTTGCTTGTGCGGCGCGTGGCCTTGGTGCTTGCGGTGGCCGGTCTGTCTGTTTGTTTGTTGCCTGGTCTGTTGCCTCGGCGCTGCTGAGTCCTAGATCTATCACTGTGTAACACAGGCAGTGCGTGGTCACACAGCAGCATGGCAGCTCCAAGTGCGTCCAGTGAAGAGAACTACAGCAACAAATGGCAGTATGGCAAGTAGCATCAGACAAGAGCCATTTTCAAAGCGGCACAGCGTTCCAAGCTGCCAGTAGCGTTGCATGGCGCAGCCAGCACAACCATTACATGTTCAGATGGAATGATCGCCACGATATGCGTGCACAAATGTGCCATGACTCACGACAGGTCCAGCGCAGGTCTGTGCACTTGTGGCTGAATGCCTTTACGCACGCACACTGCACCTGTGTTACACAGTGATAGATCTAGGACCCAGCAGCGCCGGCGCCGTGGCAACAGAGCAGTCAACAATACTATACTAGTACTGCAGTCAACAATAGTAGTATTGCTGCAGTACTGTGCACTGGAAAGGCAGCTATGGCGGGCAGACTGCGCCCAGTTGCTGAGCTGTGAGGTAGTGCGTCGGATGTGCCACTAGCAAGACTAGCGCATGACGACTCTGTAACCACACACACACACACACACACACACACACACACACACACACACACACACACACACACACACACACACACACACACACACACACACACACACACACAACGCATGAACCGAGCGCAGCACCACGCAGTACCACACAGTCCACGCGCGCACCAAACACAGTGAGCATGCTCCGGGCCCACTGGCGGGCGCCGACTCGACACTTGCAGTCTGCACGCGCGCG
Organism: Ulva mutabilis; assembly: GCA_900538255.1. Classification (NCBI taxonomy): domain Eukaryota; kingdom Viridiplantae; phylum Chlorophyta; class Ulvophyceae; order Ulvales; family Ulvaceae; genus Ulva; species Ulva mutabilis. Next base: position 173,798 of record UNSF01000078.1, on the reverse strand, counting down.
CAGCCACACGCTACGGCCACCTCCGAGGCCGCGCGGCACCGGTCCCAGGCGCTGCAGCGACAGCCAGCCCGGCAGTACGAGCGGTGTCCGGGAAGGGGGGCAGAGGAGAAATGGCGGAGGTGCGCGGGCAGGAGGCCTCCTGGGAAGATGGAGGGAGGAGGAGGGACGGGGGCGAGGGGGGGAGGGGCGGGGCTGCAGGGCGCAATGGGCGGAGGGGGGGGCGGAGGCCACGACGCAAGCCTATGCTCGATGGCCCGTCAGCGCCGGTAGGCCGTCCGTGGGGACAGGAAGGCCCGGCAGTAGCGCGTGCCTGACCAGTCTAGCGCGGAGGGGCGCGGCCGCGCGGGCTTGTTGCACCAGCGCGCGGCATAATGTTGTGGACAGGTCGCGCATGGCATTCAGCAGAAAAGTGCGCTTAGACACCGCGCCGTGTTCCGCCGCTACCTCCGCGATCGTCTGGAGGAAGCGGTACGCGTCCCGTCCAACCCTGCCATACGTCTCATGCACGAGCAGGATGAATTGTGCGGCACCTGTGATGCCGCCATATTTGTCGCGCTTTTGCCGTATGCTCTTCTAAGCGGTCGCACCAGCCTCACGTGACGCACCTCGCACATGCAAACTAGCAGGCGGGTGCCTCCCCTTCACGTCCAGCAACGCCATGCGCGTGATGAGAAATGCCAGGAGGTCGCCGCGCTGCAGGGGCCGCTGCGGTCGGGGCGGCGGGGGTGCAGGCGGCGGCGCTGGCGCCCGGTCAGGGGCGGGGGGCACGTCGCGCGTCGGGGTCTGGGCGGCGGTAGGGGGGGTGGTAGCGGCGATGGGGGTGGTAGCGGCGATGGGGGTGGGGGAGGCCGGGGCCGGTGCGTGGGTGCCATGAGGGGTGAGGAGCACGTCCGAAGCCTGGGGGCCCTGCGAGAGATGAGGTGGGGGTTGCACCGGCGCACCATCGGCTGGGGAGTCCGGCGGCGGCGGCGGTGGCGGTGGCGGTGGCGGTGGCGGTGGCGGTGGCGGTGGCGGCGGCGGCGGCGGCGGCGGCGGCGGCGGCGGCGGGGGGCCTCGCTGGCACGGCTCGGCCGGTGCACTCGCAGACGGCGCAGCCGGCGGACGGGCTGCCGCAGAGGAGGAGCACGCGTATGCCTCCGGGGAGCTTGCCAACATGCGGCTCGAGCGATGAAGCGAGCGACACGCGCATGAGCACCTGTGCAGTGTCCACAGCGCTGCCGCAGTAGCGCTCTAATCTGCATAGTGTTAGTGCACAGCCAGAGGATGTGAAAGGCAGGACGCCACGTGCAGAGCAGGCGAAGTGCAGGAAGCTGGCAGGGCATGACTCAGGGCTGTGTGCCGTGAGGCATATGTTGTGGGTTGTTGCCAGCACCAACAGGTGCCGGGGTCACTGGCAGAACCGGAGCAGTATGCAATGATCAGACGACAGTCAACTTCCATGCTGTCGAAGCCAGCGGAGGACTGTCTCGCCCTGCAGCCATACACCACACTCAAGCCAGCAGCTGGCTGCGCATGTTTGCCCCACAGGCTCCACCCACTCAGTATTGACCGCCTTGCCAGCCTGTACGTAGAGCAGGTATGGCAGCAATGCAGATGGATACATGCAGAGCATATGTGTCACATCTGCAGCAATGAGCATGCAGAATGAGCCTTCTCGTGTGCATAGTGACCATACCGCCCAAGTAGGTGGACAGTTCATATTTGATGAGCCTTTCAATTTTACAAGATCCGGCCATCGCCTTGGATTGGCAGTGTAGGGAGATGCAGGAGTTACACAGCCTTGATGCACAACATGCATGAGGCAACCAGTCTGATCGCGTTTGATCGATTATTGGATCATGCTGGGATGACCATATCCGCATATGGAGAACAAATTGTACCACAGTCTGCCAAATGCTTCATGGCAGTGCCGATGATTTGAGAGTGTTGCTCTCTGCTGGGGCGCAGCACTGTATACAAGGCCAAAGCCTGCAGCGACAAAAATCTACCAGTCGCCCTAGCCGAAGAGGGCCTGGAACTCCTTGGGCAGGTCCTTCAGGCCATCGCCATGGGCACCGGTCTTGGGGAAGCCGCACTCCTTAAGGCAGGCCTGGTCCAACGCAAAGGCGCCCTGGGGGCTGGGCATGATGCCGTCAGCGCCACTGGCCTTAATGGCCGCCTCGCCGGCCTCGCTGCCTGCGCCGAGGGCTGCGAGGGCGCCGATGACGTTGAGCGCTCCGGGGTCGCTGCTGGTGAAGGACTGCAGGAAGACGTTGGGGAAGCACTGGCGGTTGTGGTTGTGGTGCATCAGGCCCTGCGGCACGATAAACACCTCCCCGGGGCCAACCTCAAAGGTGATGTCTTGCTCCGCGCCGTTATCCTGCGATATCCCAGCATCCATCGTGCCTGCATGCCAAGGGACAGCTCAATCTACTAAACAAGTATGGTACATGTGCATATGAACTGTGTGATGTCAGCCAGGGAAACATCAGTACGACTGTTCAGAAACTACCAATTCGTTCATGGGGGACTGCTTGTTATAGATCGGGTCTACGTCCATGAACGCGACTAGTTGCAAACCGTCAGTCTGGGGTGAGCTCACCGAAGATGACGGAGTAGAACTCGTTGGCACGCTGGTGTGTGTGGGGCAGCAGGATGCCGCAGGGCTTGAGCACGGTCAGGAACTGCGCCTCCCCAGGCTCGGCGAGGGTGGAGGGGAAGGGGTTAGTGCCCTTGGTGACGCGCTGCTGCAGCACCGCCGCGTTGTCTGTCACGGCACTCACCTCCTGCAAGAAGCGGCCATGTCAGCTCTGAAAACTCGTTTGAGCAGAGACAGAGCATGAGAGGGTCGGGCACTGGCAGGGTCAGATATTGGCAGGGTCGGATGTTGGCAGGTTTAGGCGGAGTAGTGGGTAGCGTACTGGGTCAGCAAATGCAAACTTGAAGGCAGATTCATGGCCCTCCACCCCAAACTCGGCGCGCTGTGCGGCCTGTGTCAGTCGGGCGGTCTCAAGCTGGTTCAGGGCCTCTGGCACAGCCTTGGAGGGTGGTGCTTGCTTTGACGCACAGACGCCACTGAGGGCAAGGGTGACGAGGGCCAGGGTAGAAAGTGCCATGTTCAGGGATGTAGTCGATTGGTGAGCCAGAGCACAGTTTCTGATTATCAATTCGTGTGTGTATATACACTGAGGGAGCCAGTGAAGGATGAAATGATAGGATGTCGGGGCATATTTGGAATGATGGGTATTTATGCGTACTCAGCCACTTGTACACGCAACAGCGGTGTGGCGAGCGGCGCGCAAATTGGCCGTTCCAATTCCCCTACAAGTCGGGGGTGACCAGCCCGCACGAGGCGATGCACGCGGAGTGCCGCGCCATCGAGCGGGACACGGGCGTGCCCCACCGCGTCGACGGCATTGTCGTGGTCGGCACGCCCCTGGGTACTGAGGACTTTGTGCGCGACTGCCTCGCCGCTAGCGCCACCAAGGTCGTGGGGCTGGTGGACAAGCTCATGAGCTTGCCGCTGGCCAAGCAGACGCAGTACCAGGTGCTACGACAGTCCCTCTCTGTGCGCCTTGTGCATCACCAGCGCACCACGCGTTGGGAGCTGCTGGAGCCTGCCACGCGTGCGGCGGAGGGTGCGGTCATCGATGCGGTGGCCGGCCTGTTCCATTTGCCGCGCGGCGAGGGCCCAGAAGGGTCCCGTACCCTGCCGAGCCTAGAGCGGCGCCAGCTGCTGCTGCCCATGCGCCACGTGGGCTTCGGGCTGCGCTCCACCTCGCCCGCCGAGGCGGACGCCGCGCTGCTCGCAGGTGTGGGGGCACAAGGTCCTGGCCGACGGGCCCGCCGTGTTCAACCGGCTCGACGGGCCCGCGGGCCCTGACCTGCAGCGGCGCTGGGAGCTCGTGCGCACCGAGTGCAAGGGCATCGCGGCAGGGCTTGAGGGGGACGGCCCCCTCGCCCTCAGCGATGACGGTGTGCGCAAGCTGCTCCCGCACGTGCAGCACCGTGCCGCCCGGTCCGTCGCCGACGCCGCCGGCAAGGCCCTGATGGACGAGCAGGACACGCGCACGGACGCCGGCAAGCGCGGCGCCGCGCGCCTGCTGAGCGCCGGCGGCGCCGCCTCCAGCGGCTGGCTGCTCTGCCTGCCCGGCAACCTCACGACGCTGGGCGACACCTTCGCCACAGCCGGCCGCCACCGCCTCGGGCTTCGCGTTCACTGCCCGGTGGAGATGCCGCCGTGCAGCTGCCCCAGCGAGTGCGCTGGGCGGCCAGACCATGCCATGGCCTGCAAGCAGGTCGCAAAAAACACTCAGATGCGCCACGATAACTCACGTGATGTACTGCGCCATTGTGTTTCAGCGGCCGGCTTGAGTAGCAGCTCTGAGCCGCCGTACCGCCACCTCCGGGGGGCCCGCGCGACGAGTGGTGCTGAGGGCCTGCACAGGGCAGACATGCTGGCCATCCATGTGAAGGGCGAGCATGTTATGGTTGACGTGACCATCGTACACACGGGTGTGAAGCATGTGTATCCCAAGGCGGCTTACACGCCTGGCCATACGGCCAAGCTTGCTGAGCAGGGCAAGGAGCGTGATTGGCTGGCGTTTGTGGAGGCTCCGCAGTATGAGTTCTTTCCTTTTGCGATGGAGTCGTATGGGCGGCTGGGCCAGAAAGCGATTGAGTATGTGAAAAGGCTTGGGGACACCGCTGCCATGTCGGGGCGGATCTCCAAGTCGGTGTTTGTCATGAACACGTACAAGAAGTTGTCTTGTGCGTTGCGGAGGGGGAATGCCAACATGTATGCTCAGTCGCTGTCGGCCATTGCGCGTGTGACCGGCAAGCACTTCATGCCGGGCCTGGACGTGCCGGTGGAGCAGTTCTGAGTGTGTTGTGAGCCGTGCTGTGAGCAGCACTAGTGAATAGCGTGTGAGAATGTGTCGAGGGAACTTTAGCGCAATACAGAAGCTGCTGTGTTTCCGTCTGTGTACGGCGCTTGGCCATGGGGATTGATTTTTGGTGCATTGCCATGAATCGAGCCTCTGTGTTCTTCCACCTTGTGGAGCATACATCTGTAACGTATCTCACATTCCCCTACGAGTTCGCCGCTCGGCTTGAATGGCGAGGGTTACGTGGCCACGCGTGGGTGGCCATGCGCACATGCATGTATGACAAACTCCAGCAGCTACACGAACCGGCCGGAAATCGCGGAAACATGCAATAGATTTGCCATATTCACAAGTGCACGACTTACGGACAAAACCATTTCTCTGTGCTCGTGCCGTTGCAATGCCGGCTCGGAGAGTCTGAGCATCTCGTTTCGAATGCGGTGATCGACCTGGCTTCCATGGTCTTTCATGTCGACGCACTTACAAGCCGATAGACACGCTATCATCTCTTTGTTCGCACTATGGCTGCCCGTGAGGGTGTACGTTGGTAATACAACTTGGTATGCGGGTTACGCACAGTGCCAAGCCGTGCAACCTCGAGCTTGCTCTCAAAGCGTAGGCGCGTCACTTGCGTGCAATTGACACTGATTTCATCATCCTTGAGGAGTATAAATACAGCAGAAGGTGCCTTCTCGGCCGAGGTACCCACTGCCGGTGTGTCATCTGGGCAGCTTTGTCAGGATCCTGAAGCACTGCTTCCATACGACACTGAACACAACGAATATCATTTCAGTCTTCCGAGGACCTACTGCCCTATGTTGACAAGTGAGCATATGGACTGCCAGGCGCTGTGGTTGCACTGGCTCCTGGGCACAGGCTGCAGCAGTCAGTGTGGGCATCCACAGAGATGCACAGCGGCGGTACAGCCTGTGTGAGAACGGCTGCGTGTGCTCGCTTGTAGGCTTAACGATTCCGTTTTTAATGCAGCTCGGACGCTTCGCCTGGAATGCATGCCTCACCGTGGATGCTGCCAGCACAAGCTCAAATGCTTCACGGGAGGGTGGAATCGACTGGCAGCACGGCGCCACATTCCAAAAGTATGACGCCATATCCCACCGGAATCTGGCCACAGGAGCCTGAATGGTTGGCGAGTGTGGAAACCAGGGTTCGGCCTGCTCCAGCGGTCACAGAGGCAATTCCGGCACGCATTGAGGCCGTGCCCGCTCTGCACCCAGGGCTTCTCAGGCATGCACACCCACTTTTAGGATACCAGCAACGCACCGCGCTCAGCCCAAGCGAAGCACTGTGGAGACTGCGAGCAGATGGCCCGCTTCCACAGCATCACACACACACCACGGATACCCGTGCACACTACAGCCGCAACCCACTGGAGGGTCAGCAAGACACCACCGCTGACGGGGGCACCCCGATGCAGAGCCGGCACATGCGTACCCGCCGCAAAACAAGCGTTCCGGGTGCTGGTGGGATTCGGGGAGGTCCGAACAATCACACCGCTGTTGCGGGCTGCAGCCATGCATGTGGGGGCGCCAGGGATGCCGTTTCCAGCGTTGGTGGGATTCGTGGCACCAGCACGTATAGATTTTGCCCTCTGGGCACGGGCTGTGGATTTGGTGGTGCCCCGCGCGGACATGCAAGGCTAGGACAGCTGGAGGCGCCGCACATGGGCATGCTGGATGGCAGGCACGGCAAGTCATGCCACCCCTGCTGGGCCGGACATCACGGTAGATGATCCATGGGGGCCAGCCGGCATCAGTGGCAGAATACAGCAGGTGCAGCTGTGTGGTTTCAGCATGCTGTGCCTCTGGGGGCCCGCAGCCATGATTTGATGTAAACTAAGCATGCAGCAATCTATGCTTGCCTCCTTGCTCGTGTCGCAAATCTGGAACTGCCCAAGGAGTTACCTGTGCGCGCCTCTGCCTACAGGATGTGTATCTGCTCGTTGAGCCTTTCATGGGCCGCCTGATTGTGTAGATTTGTCACGGGCACACTGCACCACAGTGAACTCATTCAGCCGATGGTGTGGTTCTCCGTGCATGGATTTCGTTCATTGTACATGACGAGGCTGCACAGCTTCGCGCTGTCGTGGTGGCATGCCGCGTCCCTGGGTGCAGTGACCAAATGGCCCCGAGGTCAATGACTTGTGTGCATTCCATCGTGAAACATGACAAGAGAGTCGCCCGTCTGCTGACATGGCATATGTGTCCGTCTCAGCCCCGGAGCGCTGTGTTGTATGTTCACAGGTGAATGCAGTGCTCCACAGCACGCTTGCGAGACCCTGCCATACACTGTGGCGTTCCATCCGTCTACTGCACAGGCAGACATGTTTCTGTAACACATGTAGAAGCACAGCGGGCTCTTGCCAGCACTTCGCATGGCACCCTGGAGCACCTATGTCGTGACAGGGCAGTACGACTGGCGCACCCTTGTGACTTCGGCTGCAGCTTGTGTCCAGACCCCGGTATGTGCATGTCAAACATGCAGCGGTCGTACAAAAACGTTTCAACCTAGCTGGACAGATGCAACCAACAGAATGTCTCAGATGACATGGTCAGTCATCGTTACACAATGAGAATTTAAATTCTACAGGCTTTGAGCTAGTTCTCACACGACAGTACGGCGTGATTATCTCCAGCGGAGGAGTATTTGTCAGATGTCCTCAATCCTCAAACCCCGGGTTTGCATCTAAGCAAGCGCGCATACGCAAGACCGCCTGCAAGCCAACCTGGCTATGTGGTAGATTAGGAGCGCTGGGACCCAGCCGCTAACATACTTAGGCTACTCGAATCCGCTAGCAAGAATACTGCTAGCCCAGAAAATCATTATTGAAGAATGCTGTGTGCCACAGCCTCACGAACCAGTGGTTATGTTCAGTAATTATTCGCAGCCCCCTCAGCACTGCCTCACAGAGTGTACACATAGTGCAGCTTACTCTGCGAGTACGCGGCCTCTGTGCCGCCAGCAGCAACGTACACTTTGCCGTTGTGCTTCACAGGGAACATCCCATGCAAACCTTTGGGCATGTCCTGCACAACACATCCATGTCAGCACTGCACAGACTGCCCCTGCCATGGCATCACGCGATGGGTCGAGCACTGCTGGATGGTTGACACGACAACCTGACAGAGATGCAGATGTGCAATCGGCTCTTGCATAATCTTGTATGATAGTCAAGTGTCAGCCTGTGCCCATGCTGTGCCAGAATCTTGGCTGTGCTCGTTGGACATGTATGTAGCACATGTTTGCAGGCCAAGAGAATGCATTTCTCGCGATGGTCGACTGGACACACACCTTTGCTTGGCTCCACGAATTCTTAGAGATGTCATAGACATCCACGCGATACACGGTGCGGGTAGATTCAATCTTGGCGCTCTCGCTGACCATCACATCCGTAGACACCTCCCCTCCAAACACGTAGCACTTGCCATTGTGATACACAGCCTTGCCCATGCCGCCCCGGGCCAGAGGCAGAGCCTTGCCCGAGGTCCAGCCCTTCCCCGGGTCCAGAATCTGGGTGTCTGCAAAGCCATCCCCGACAACATTCTTCCCCGAGCGGCCACCAAACACAAACATCTTCTTCCCATCTGTGCAAGAAGCGGCATGGTTGCGGCCTTTAGGCATGCTGGGGGCCTTTTTCGAGTCGGAGGTCCACTTATTTGTCTTGGGATCGTATATGGCGCATGTATTGACCGTCTTTGTGTTGCTCTTGTTGATTCCTCCACAGTAGTACACCTGCAGCACAGACTGGGGCGTAAAGTGTACAACACGAAGCGTCGGGCTGGTTCTGATACTGTTCACACGAGATGACACATGGTCCATGTGGATGTGTCTGGATCCATGTTTCTAATTGGCCTGGCACGAGCAGCAAACCGGTCATGGCAATCGCAAATGCAGCCTGCATCATGCATAACATATGGATCGGTGCAAATTGCGGAGGCTTCAGCCCACCGAGGCTGGCATTTCATATGGAAAACACTTTTGAGTGCTTTCTCCCCGGAGGCCGGCATTGCTTGCAGAGTCCACAGTATGTGTTGTGCTACTTGATTTAGAGCACTTGGGCGTCTGATGCACCTGAGATGAAACAAACCAATGCAGTGCTGCAGGCAATACCTTCTCTCTCACAAGGTGCAACAAACCTCGCAGGAAGGAGGCACGGTCATACCCTCCTGTAGCATGGGCAAGCGTGAGCTCTTCCTGGGTCGTACCTTTCCACCAATAACCGCAGTGGCTGCTGAGCCCCCATCAAAGGGCAGCCCAGCACCCTTCTTCCAACTGATGTCAATCCCTGCTCGAGTGTTCTTCAGTGTTCCAATCTGAACATCCCCTTCACCATCGGACAGGCCACCGAAGAGGTACATCTTGTTGCCAATAACCTCTGACGCATGGTGGTTGCCAACCTCTGGACGCGATGAGGCCTCGTACCATATTTGTTTGGAGATGTCAAAGATCATCGTGGCACCATCCTTGCTGTCACCGTTTGGATGCTGGCCAACAACAACCAGATATGATGTGCTCCCGGACTTGAGAACACCAGATGAGACCTCACCTGCATTAACGTTCCTGCTGTTGTGGTAGATATTTGCACTGAGTCGTACTTGTGCGTCTGTGGTCTGGTAGGGCCACCACTCATCAACATCCACGCCAAAGCATGGAACAGGAAACTAGACTGAGATGGTCGTGCAAGTTGTACTGGTATAGCGTGGCTGATTGCACACCCATAGATATGGGCAAGTTCTTGATTGACTTCCAAACATTCCCCTTGCTAGACGTCTTGCTCTTCTTTGATGATTTCTTGCTACTCTTCGTCTTAGTGCTCTTCTTTTTGCTACGCTTCTTCGAGCTGGATTTCTTCTTCGAGGTGCTCTTCTTTGTGGACGATTTCTTCTTGGAGGATTTCTTCTTGGTGCTTGTCTTCTTGGACGATTTCTTGGTAGAAGTTTTCTTCTTGCTGCTCGTCTTTTTTGTGACTCTCTTCTTGCTAGTACGTCGTCGGCGGCTCTTGCCTGCACCACAACTGCAATGGAATAGGTGGCCTGATTCCTACCAGTGTGATGCTACCGCTGATTAGCACCTGAAGACTGCGCAAGCCGGCGGGTGCTGATTGAGGTTAGCTGCATGTCTGGGCATACAGCAACACCATCTTCTCCTGGCTGCAGCGCAATGGCGAAACCATGAACAGCTTCACTCTCGCCTAGGATGCTGCCTCTGACCCGCACAGAATCGCCTGTGCGCAGGTGTGAGAATGCGACATTCGGCAATGAAAGAACTGTGATGCGGGCGTCATTCCTGTCATCCTGGAGTACACAGATGTTTCAATGGGATGAGCATGTAGAATTCACTCAATGGGATGAGCATGTAGAATTCACTCAATCTGTTCTGTACATGCATATCAGCAACATCCCGTGGCCCGAATTTGCACAGTTGGACGGGCCTAACACTTGCCGCGAAATCTTGTGCCAAAATTTCGCGAAAGCCGGGAACAAGACTGCATTAGCCGCAGTGCTGCAGGAGCTGGAACAGGTTTGCCACAGTGCTGTTCAACCAAGACAAGATCTACTATGCTTGCACGCTACACAAATCTCGGCATGGTCATCATTTTTTACATGCGGACTCCACGTGGCATGAACAAGCGATCGTATCGATGGCCATGCCACAGCTAACAAGTGCACGAGCATCCGATGCGTGATCATGTCCGCGATCGCACACAAGCGGAACATGTTGTGCAGATGCAGGCACCTGGATTACCAGGGCAGCCGGAACCAATTCGATATGCGTCAATGCGGACATGCCTATGATCAATCCTCGGGCGAAGTGCCGGGGGGCCTGCGAGTAATCACGCTTGAAGACGTGTCGTTTGCTTGTATAGGTAACGCTATGCCCTTCGCTCCGCACGATCTGCCGCGGATGCTGGCCGGCACCACTCGGTTACATGCTGGACAGTACCGGTCATGCTCACGATGGTATCATACCTCGACAATGAATCGATCTGCCCATTGTGTCTCAAGATAAGTCCCTTGTATTAACACCTGGCCGGCTGGCTCTGTCTGGTGATGGCTCAGCTGGGAAACAGGTATTGCGGGCCCTTCGCACAAGTTCGCCGTAGACGGCGCCGAGCCCGCTCCGACGGTGGCAAATAGCAGGAGAATGCCCCCAGCATTGAGCAGAAGGGGTGCCATGGCCCACCCACGGCCCCAATGTCAAGCACAAAGCCTGTGCGTCAACACCGACCCAAGCGACGATCGCGTATTCCCTTTCGACCGTGTAGCACCGACAAGAGCTGACACATGATGATGTATGCAGTACTTACATGCTTATGTTTGACGTGTTTATGGTGATAGGTGATCGGCCATCACAAATACATTGCGCGTGTACTTCCGATGCAAGTGATCCATGCATGCAGACGCCCGCCGTGCACATCGGCCGTCACACTGAACGCGGCTTGTATGGGAGCATTTTATTACACCGAGATGAAAGCAAGAGCCCGGCAGCGAGGGCAACAGCAGGAAAGCAGACAGCCAACACCGCCCGAAGGCAGACAGCAACAAGCAGCAACCGTCTCAGGCGAAAAGTCAGCCGACACAACCAACATAACCATACACACGCATCCACACACGCACACGCACTCCTGCACCCCACCATCGCGGCACCCACGCCACAACCTCAAACAGCAACCACCAGCCACACCGCGGACTACCGCCCACCACAGCAAACCCGGCCACCACCGACCCCCCAACAGCAGCACCCCCACCACAGCCGGCCACCCGAGCACTCCAGCACGGGCCCCCTGCCCATGAGAGCCCGGGGGTGCACGCCCCCCGCAGCGCATCGCGTACCAGCCCTCCCCCTCCGGCTGCCTGGCAGGGCCCTGAGGGCGGGGCGCGAAGGGCACTGGCGGCGCCGCATCGCTCTCCGCGAGGCAACCCTCGGCCACCCGCGGGAAGGCAGGGCGGGTTAGCACGACAAGACGTGGGGCCGGCCTGCGCCGCTGCAATCACGGCCCCCGGTCCATCACGGCGGCCAGCGGCCGCCTACAGTACGTCCGACGGGACAGCGTGGCCAGGCACCACCGCCCGGCCTGCCAGCCGCATGCGCAGCGGAGCCGCAGCATTGTATGTATGATTTACATTGGGCTATGTGCCATATGCACCGCTGCGGCTTGCTGTGTACTGATCACCTGACAGTTTTCTAGCCGCACCTGCTCAGTGAGATACGTTAGAGGTACGCTCCACAAGGTGGTAGAACACACAGGGACTTTTCATGGCGATGCATCAAACACATTCACCATGGCCGATAGCCGTACGCAAACTGAAACACAACTGCTCCAGACTCACGCTACAGTCCTCGAAACGGTCTCTCTATTCTCTTGTGCTATGCACCATTTCCGAGGCAGCATGTTGCAGCACCTCTGATGCCTCACATATTATACATGTGATATTCTGTCTACACGTTCCGTCAGTTTGTGGCAGATGCGGCTGCGTAGATCACATCCACCTTCGCGATCAAGTGACCACCGCAATGGTGGGTGAAACGTTACTTTTTCTGGAGCTATATGCTCCAGAAGGTGGGAGAGCAAGTAGATCGGCATGCTTGGCAAAGATTTCACTCAAGACCCACATACAGTTGTGAGCTTGGCTCCGGAGTCGGGCGGTTCGGCTGGCCTGCTCTGCCACCCGTCTCTGTGCACAAGACCATCGGATGATAGGCTTGACACTCCCAGCCTACGTTCATTGCATGAGTTTATTCGAGATCTGGTTATCTATCTATCTATCTATCTATCTATCTATCTATCATAAGTACGTGCAGATCTGAGTGCGAGTGAACGAGGTGTCTCCACATGAAAATACACCTCTGCCAAGCGCACAACTGTGCTGACCTGGGCACATGCGAAGCCTAGCCATACTGTAAGACAGCCAGCTCCTGCTGAGCTGACGTGTGGTGCCTCGTGCCTCCAAACAACTGCCAGTGACCTCTGCAATGCTGCATCACAGGCCACTGCTGCGCCGCCCCTGTACACCGCTACACTCGAGTCTGTCCCCGGTGCGCCCGCCGCGCCCACAACCCCGTCAGCCGCTGCGTGTCCTGCGACATGTTCTGCACGCCGGCCGTCCCGTACTGCACCCCCCGCGGCGTTGGCGCCGGCGACGGCAACTGCGCGCGCGCCGGCGGCGGCGCAGCCGCAGCCGCCGCCGCCGCGGCCACCAGCGGCGGCGCCGCCGTGGTCTGCAGCTCGCCGCGCTTAGCGTCAAACAGCCGCAGCTGCTGCCCACGCCGAGACTCCAGCAACAGCTCGCTGCTGAACAGCAGCAGCGCCTGCAGGCTGTCCACGATCTGCGTGATCGCGAGCACAAACATCACCACAAACAGCACCAGGCTGACGGCGGTGTCCCCCGCATAGTACCCCGCATCCACCACCGTGATGGACCAGCGCTGGAACGGCGCCGCGTACAATGCCACCTGCACCACGACCACCGCGGCCGTAACGTTGGCAAACGCGAGCAGCACGATGTCTGTGAAGCCCGCCGAGGCGGTGTCGCCAAAGACGACGAGGTAGAGGACGAGCATTGTGACGAGGAAGATCCCGGAGAGCAGCGAGATGTAGCGGCGCACGTTGGCGCCCTGCGAGCGCACGAGGTACGCGACAAACACCATGCCGCCGATGACGGCCAGAACGAGTTCAAAGATGACGACGCCCGTCACCTGCAAACCCGCCTCCCGTGTCAGTGCGCCCTGGCAACACGCACACATCAAAGCGGCTTTTGCATGCACAGATACGCGCAGTGGGCCTCCCACCACATCGGCAAGACACCAGTCCTTGCGGGGCCGCATGCATGGGACAGCGACAGACCACGCTGCCACAGCGGCATGGCACACTGGCGAGCAGCGTGTTCCTGTGTAAATGTATGACCCATGCGGACCGCATGCTGTGCAGAATAGGAGTGCACAGGAGGAGACGAGTGCCGATGAGCGGGTTGGTGGAGGGGGGGGGGCGCACCTTGCGGCGCACGGAGCCATCAACCTCCACTCGCGTGACCTCCTCCGTCTCCTCGTCCACAACAAAGTCGTACTCCGGCCGCACGATGCGCTCGCCGAGGGCGACGAGGATGACGACGTTGAGGATCTGCATGAGCACGCCCGCCAGCCGGTTCCAACCGTGGTCCGTCTGCTTGCCCTCGATGTTGCGCGCCTTCTCCATCTGCGACTGGTGGAACAGCGTCCTGCATGTGCCACACGTCACGCACAGCACCCACCGCAGCACCCGTACGGCCTGTCAACAGCCATGTATGCCATACATGCATCTGCACTGCCCCATCATGCGCATCCACTGGACAAGCCAACGCACAATGGCGAATAATGCATGCGTCCGATGCGTTTGATAGCGGATGACAACCCGGGCTCGGCGTCGGGTGTGGGGAGGCGGGGCCCGCACCAGCTCTGGCCGGTGCCGCTGTCAGTGGAGCCCATCATCCAGCGGCGCCAGGCGTCAAAGTCGGTGCGCACAGTGACGACACGGAACGTGGCCGGGTTGAACCAGAGCGGCGAAAAGGTGAGGCTGACGGCGACGAGCCACGTGCCCCACGTGCTCGCAAAGTAGTTCTTGATGTCGAGGAACGCGAGCATGACGGCGAGCAGGCCGAGCTGGAAGCCGAGGTACATGTGCGAGCGGCCAAAGGCAGTGAACGTCTTGACGTAAGGCGTGTGCACGAGATCAAAGCCACGCCCGGTCGCGATGTACTTGGCGCCGCCATAGTACACGATCTGCGTGAAGTAGTACGCCGACGTCTGCTGCCGGAAGATGAAGAACATGAGCGCGCCGGCGATCATCTGCCGCGCGATCGCTATCGTGCCCTGCACGGCGCCCTGCTGTTGCTGCAGCCGCAGCGTGTGCCGCCGGCCGGAATTCCTGCCGGGAAAAGCCCGAGTGACAGGAGCCCTGGAGCGATGAGGGGTGGCGTTTGCAGGACGAGCTGTGCGGGGGTGTTTGTGTGGGTTGTGGAAGGAGTCAACAGCCCGTCTGGTGACGAGCAGAGAGCTGGAGCAACATGGGGTTGACGGCGGAGTGCCGACGTGGTTGCATCAGCACCGTGTGGAAGCATGTGAAAAGCTACCAGCAGGAGAAAATGCAACGGGTGCTTGCTTTTGCATGGACGGAGAAGTGCAGGCAGCAATCGTACGTGCGCAAGGGTCGCTGGGCACTGTTGCAGGCCGCATGGCATTTGTGGCTAGAGGGTCACAGTGCGTACCTCGAGGAATCCGGTTTCGAGGCAGAGCTCGCCCCAGAGGGGGATGACCGAGAGGAGGCCGAGCTGGAAGAGCTGCACGGTGTTGATGGTGCTGATGACAACCGTGTCCTCCGTGATGCCATTGGCGCGGTCAGGGTTGCCGTTGCGCACAGTGAGAGAGTCGGTGAGCGCGAAGAAGAAGATGAGCCAGACCGCGAGGTACACGGAGGCCATGGTGAGCGTGGAGTTCATGAAAAAGCCGATGCCGGAGTGGTACCACGACATGAGGCGGAACCAGTCGAGGCGCGTGCCGAGGCGGTGCACGTCGCGCGAAATGGACTGCTCGCCATTGCCGCCTGCACACAGCACACCCTGCTCCCTCCCTGGGCGAACGGCACCTCACACGGCGGATGCTGCAACAGCCCACCCCGGCAGCAGATGCGACTCCACGTAGCGGGGTGCGGTGGTACAGCTGCCTGAATATCAAGAGGAAGCGGCAGGCATGAGGCACATGAACAGCGGGGTGCTCCGGCGGCGAGTGCCGACCAATGGACGACCGCCGCGCAATGTCTGCATGGGTCTTATTCGCAATTCAGGGCATAGCTCAGGCGGCAGGGAGGTCCGGACAGCAGCTGTGCGGCCCCTGAGGGCGGAGGCCCTGGGGGGAGGGCAGGGGCGCACCGGCGACCTTGGCCTCAAAGCCATTGATCTGCGCAAAGCCGACGTCGCGTGCCTTGCCGACGGAGATGTACTCCTTGTATTTGATGACCGCGCCGCGGAAGATGGCGTTGTAGCCGCCAAACACGTCCTCCGAGATGTGGAAGGCGCGCGTCGCCTTGGACACACCGCCGCGGGTCATCGTGAATAGCTTGTTCCACACATCCTGCACACACGCTGAGGATGAGCTGTTGGGTGTTGGTGGAATCGCAAGTTGATGACTCGAAGGACGCCGTCGGCATGTTTGTTCACAAACGTCGGTCAGAGACAGTGGCCTCCCACACAGCTGCGTTTGCTCAAGCTTGCAGGCAGAGCAGATGCCATGCACACACAAGCGTGGTGTGTGAGTTGGTAGCAGCGAAAGACTGGAGGCAAGCGGGGGTTGGGAGGGGGTCGCACGGGATGGCCGTAGTGGAAGCGGGCGCTGCCTGGCGAGCTCATCACTCGCTGCACGACGGTGCCAAAAGCAAACTCGGCGCTGGCTGCGAACTGGCCCAGCATGCCCGCCTGCACAACTGCTAACGGGTGAGCGCCACATCGGCAAGCAGCACGTGTGGCTCTGCACTGCAGTGCACTGTGAAGCCGCACAGAGTACACGTACAGTGGTAGCAAACGTCACAGTCAGACCATCGGATGACCACCGGCTTTCTTGACAGACTGACTGTCCACTGCCTGGGTCTGGGCACACGTGACAACTGCAGGGCATGTGCTGAGGCGGTGCTTGGGGGCAGGTGCAGCGGCGCGGCCAGACCTTGCCCGAAAAGATCCACTCGCGGAAGCCAACGAGTGCAACGACGGGCTCCTTGCGCCTCTTGTTCATCTTGTCCTGCCGGTACACTTTGACGTTCTCGGCTCCAGACGAGTAGTTTTCGTTCCTGGGCGTGAACTCTTGGAGCAGGTTTCTGCACAGCAGCCATGTCAAGCATGGCGCCGCGCAGCCACAGCCCTTCGCAAGAACTCGATGCACTACGAAGTACTGCAAGGCTTTGAGGGCATAATCACAGCTATGGACTGCACTCGAACAAGCATGAGGCATGCCACACATGGCACCAACAGATATGCGCAAACTGTGGACATCAAACAGTGTCTGTCTTGGCTACGCGGGAGTGCAGGAGGCGCAGGCGGCCGCACCGCATCTTCAGAGCTTCCGCATGGCGATTCTCCTGATTCATGTCCACGGTTTGCACGCACTCACCGAAGCAGAAGATCATCGCATGATTCTGATTCTCTGGCTTGCCTTCGCCCAGGATCTGCACAACAGCGCCACCGGTTCCCCGCAACCACACATCCAGCCACACCACACACGCAAGGGTGATTGCATTGGATGCACTCGCCAACTGGGCTCCTGACACCTCCTACAACACAAAAATCCCGCCCCGCGCGGCCCGTGCCGTAAGAGGTGTCCAGCCACATGGCACCATGTCAGATTCCCGACCTACCAGTCGCCACTGACAACCCGGGCAGCCAGAGCTGTGCTGCAGCACAGCCTCGCAGCAGGGCACTCACCACGCCGCGGCCGTCCTCCAGCTGGTCCGGCAGCCGCACGCGGTACACCTCTGCGATGCCCGGCTCGTCCTCATCGCCGTCCACGCTGCCCTCGACGCCGCCTGCCCGAGCGGCGTCGTCGGCGCGCGTGCTGCGCAGGAGCACAGACATGGGCACGCCCTTGCCGGCGCCGGCGGCCTTGACGACATCGATGTACGCGATGCGCAGCGCGGGGTAGCGGTGCATGAGGAAGTCGATGCTCATCGCGAGCCACTGGTCGGCCGGCTTCTTCGACTGCTTCTTCGCGCCGTACACCTGCGACGACACGATGTGCCTGCACCATGTCCGCGGCGGTCACTCACGCGGTCTTAGCACAGGCTAGGCTGTGCCATGCCATATGCATGCACATATCTCCAGCAGTCAAGCGCTTGCGAGCTACCATTGCCCAGAGCGCCCACAGGCGCTGGAGAGCTGGATGATCGAATTGCAAGAGCTGCTGTGTAATACTAACGCATTTGACAGCAAGTTGGTGTTGAGCCAGGGCATGGCATTGCCTGGCTATGAGTGGCACATGCATGTTATCGCGCTTTTCACGCCAGTAAGTGCGCGCGGCTCCTCGCCTCCGCGGCACATCGTGTGCGGGAGCGACAAGTGGTGGCACAGACACACTGGCACACGTGAGTCCCAGGCAGTTTCCATGCTGGTTTTCTTCATCAGCTGAGATAGCGGGCCGCACCGGAACTTGTGCTGCACGAGCTCCTCGATGCGGCCGCCGTGGTCGTGCAGCGACTCCACAAACTCGAGCTGCCGCAGCGCGGCGCCGTACATCATCATGCCCTTGACCGTGCGGCTCAGCATCTGCCCGCGCTCCGACGCCCACAGCATGAGGTCCATGCGTGCGCCGTCGTGCGCGCTGAACACGCCGTGGTCCTTCACCCGGAAGTCACGCTCCGTGACCTCTGAGGCGGTGAGCCCGGGGACCTTGTACTTGGCACACATGCGCTGCACAAAGGCGGCCCACTCGGTGTGGAACTGGATGCGCAGGAAGTCGATGGTGGTGATGTCGAGGCCGGGCATCAGGTCGACGAGCACGTCCGGCACCTGCCCCTTCTTTGCCTCCACGTTACTCCAATGCTTCACCTCATCGATATCCAGCGGGTAGATCACGCCCTCTGCGTAGTGCGGCACCAGCTGCACGGCCACACATTCGTCCGCATCTATCATGGGCCATGATTCATGGCTGCATTGATGGCTGTACAGATCGAAAAAAAAATCAACATGTAAAAAGTTTGGACAACACACCGCTGCTCCATCACAGCGCCGGCAATTCTGCCAGACATAAACCATAACCTAGTGTGCAAACAACGATGCCGCAAGTGGAAACGCTGTATGCCTGTGGCAGGAGCGGACACCACCGGCACCAGCACGCATGGTACAGAGGTGACGTCGAGTCGTAGGCAGCGCACGGTGGTGAGTGACCGCATCGTCTCGAGGTCCTTGGGCTGCTTCATGGAGCCGTTAAGCAGCGTGGACATGAAGAACTTGAGCACGCGGCTCGCCTCCTCGTTGACCGGCTCACTCTCTTGGTCCGTCAGCGTCGTCGCCTTCTGCAACACCTGAAGGCACCAGCACACCTCGCACCGCTGTGCACCCCGGCAAACACATCATTGGGCTCGCACACATGGCACAGTTCGCCTGATTGACGAGCGGCACATGGCGCTCTATCAATGATGCTTTGCTTGCAGGTAGTGGGCGGTCTCCAGCGCAGCCGGTGCGCCGCGCTCACACTGGGACCAGGTGTGTCTGCCGAGCACGCGCAGCAGGGGCGCGAGGCCGCACCCGGAGCAGCGTGCGGATCTCGTCGACGGCAATGACGGGGCCGGTCGCGTCGGCCGTGCTGTCCTCCGGGCGGCAGAGCGCCTGCAGCGTGTGGCTGAGGCGGGAGCCGTCGCGCACGCTGAGCTCGCCGGTATCGGCGTGCCGCTCCACATACGGCTCCTCCGCCTTTTGCAGCCGCCCCAGCATGCTCATCACGTCGTGCTGCTGCGTCTGCACGTCCACCTGCACCGCCGGCGCCCCTCTCAAGCATGCATGCAGGGACACGGCACCAGCCCCGTGGCACCTGCCACGCGGACTGAATATGGAACGGCCGCTCCCCCACGCAGGCCGAGAGGCTTCATCGTCACCTTGCAGAATCTCTCACCAGAAGGATGGCGTCGGAACACAGCAGAAGTGGGTAAACAAGTGACTTGCGTCAGCGTGGCAGCACAGCTATTGCATGTACCCCGTCCCGAGACCCATAAAAAGTTCCTAATCCCACATGCTATCACACCCATGTAGTGCTGTACCTGGCACAAGCAGCTGCGAACTGTGCACGTTGCCCAGGGGAACGAGCAACCCGCATGACAGTGGAGCGAGGGGTGAGCACTCCCAAGCACTGTCCCGCACAGCTCTGTATGAGAGCAGTGCCTGCAGAGCCTCAGCCACCAGCAGTGTCCATGACATCGACAATCACTCATGAAGCGGCCGCCTGCGGTGGCGGCGGAGGGCGGGGATGGAGCGCACGGTGTGGGAGAGGACGGTGTAAGAATACTCGAGCTCAATGAGCACGTTCTCCAGCAGATCCACAAACGTCTTGATCAGCTTCTCCTCCAGCGAGGCAAAGTCTGCGCCGGGCTTGAAGCTGTGCAGCACAGAGATGGTCTCACGCACACCCTGCACCATCTTGCGCCGTACCTGCAGACAGCACGGCATGCGCACTCCAGATCGCCATGGACAAACGATCGAGGCCGTGCACACCTACGTCCATCTCGCTTGTGACAGGCGCAGGTGGTTTCCTGATCGCTAGCGCCGCGCCAGGTCCACCCCGGCAGATGTCACCCGCACATGCTTCTCCTCGAGCATGCCGCCCTCTCGGAGCGTTCTCACTGTCAAGCAGCGACATCACACCAGATCATGCAGGCCCCTACACCAAAGATCACACAGCAGCACACAAAGGAAAAAATGAACAAAACTCCCGTACTTTCCAGTCCCATCGTGGAGTTGCGCACCCAAAAGACGCAAACCCCCGCGCACCACCCGCCAGGAACTCATCGGCTCGCAAGCATGTCAACAGGCACGGCGGGAGAGCACGCCGAACGCAGCAGGAGCACGAACCGCATTGTGGTAGTAGTTCTGGGGCTGGTTGACGAGGGCAAGGCGCTGCAGGCGCGGCAGGGAGCGCGCGTCCAGCAGGCCAACCTCCGCGAGGAGCGCGAGGAAGAGGTGGAACGCCTCCTGCAGCACCTTGGCGGACATGCTGTCCACGCTGCCCTCGTCGAGCGCGCGCTGGATCTTGCCGGCGAAGAAGCACACTGGCAGTACGTGCGGCTTCATGCCGTGCTTGCGCAGGAAGTGCACCGCATTGAACTTCAGGTTGCCCTCCTCGTCGTTGCTCACCAGGTCGGACTGCCGCAAGTCATACACGATGCTCTGCACAGAGGGAGCTTCACAAGAAAACGAAGAGGAGCAGCACGGAACAATTGGCCTCCTTCTCTACCCGCATGGTACCACAGGCCCGCACAGGCAGTGTACAGTGGGCACGGACACGGGGCCATTCCAGATCGGGATGTGGATAACGGGGGGGGGGGGGGGGGGGGGGGCGCACATCCCAGGCATCTGCAAAGGGGGTCCACCTGCGGTACTCCTCAAACTCCTCGTCCTCGAGGTGCAGGTGGTAGTCCCCGCTGGGCGCCGTCTTGGTGTAGTACTGCTGCACGCTCTCCGAGTTGACCCAGTACCGGCGGAACTTGGGGCTGAGCACCTTGCGGTTGAAGCCGTCCACGCCTGCATGCGGCACACGCGGCTGGAGATGCGTGCTGGGCGTTCTGTGGACGTCTTGCACCAGGCCCCGGCTCCACGGTGGTGTACAATGCTGAACCGGGGCAGACATGGCCGGGCATAAGGCTGGACATAGCAGGAGCGCCAAACACCCCCAGGGCCACGATGTGCCAGTCGGAAGGCCACGGCCGTCCCACCAGGCAGTGGTGCGGTTTGGTAGGGATCGCAGGAAAGGAGCAGTGCTGCTGATGCAGCTGGGCTGTGTGCGATGTGACGTGCACAGCTTACCAAACCTGATTCGCGGAATGGTTTTCGGATGGCAGAGGCCGTGACAGGCACAGCGTGCAGCGCGAGTGGCGCACCGCGCTCAAACTGCTTCACGAGGTCGTTCCACGTCACCACCTGCCCGAGGCCGAGCTTGATGAGTCCGTCGGTGCAGCCAAACACAAAGACCCCGACCTGGTAGAGGATGCCCGTGTCGAAGAGCACGACCATGAAGACGGGGAAGCATAGCGCCAGCACGAGCAGCATGTTCTCGACGCAGGGCACGTCAGAGCCGCCGATCACGAGGTCGTCGCCGCACGTGCCCAGCCAGTTCTGCAGCGACAGCAACTGGGTCGTGGGCGCAAAGCCGTACACTTGCTGCTGCATTGGCACTGATCTACCAGATCTACCGCTTTGATGGAACGGCTGCCCTGCAGATCACAGCCGAGGAAAGAAACGTGTATGCTCAGGCACTGTATCTGCAGGAAACCCTCATGTTCACGTCGCCAAGAACGCACGGGTGGCATGACAAAGCCAGTATGGATTGAGGGAGGAGGGGTCTGGCGGGTGAGCGCCGCGGCGCACCTGTTGCAGGAGGCCTTTGATGGGCGCAGGCAGCTGCCGGATAACCAGGAGGTAGTCGACGCAGACCTGCACTGCTGGGGCGCTTGCACGTGTGGCTGGTGAACGACAACATGGCATGCATTGCGACGTCTCACCCAGGATCACCGTCCTAGGTGCCATGCTCTGTCAACCTCACAGGCAGCACTGCACTGCAGACCATCGTGGTCATGCATGTCACTACGGATCTCACATTCGCACACAAATGGTCACAGGAGAGAGTCATGCCAGTTTCGGAGAGCAGGTCTGAACAGGCGTCACTGGACAGGCACCAAGCAGCTGCGGACGTCACCCATGGCTTCTGCCCCAGCCCAGTGGGCACAGCTTGCGCCACACACCCATGGCATTCTAGGTACACTGGGGAACACACGGAAGCGGCAGTGCCACACCTTGCAGCCGAGAACGAAGATCCAGAAGAAGATGTTCATGAGGAATTGCAGCATGCCGACCTTGGGCGGAACGGAGGACAGGTACTCCCCGCCGAGGAAGCTGCGCGACTTTGACACGCCGCCCCAGCACTTCTTCAGCGTTTCGAGCGCGCTGCGTGGCGTGATCACGTATCCGTCGCGCTGCGTCAGGGGGCCCCACACCACGACCCCAATGACGCCATAGATGGCTGCAACAGCGGGCCACACGCTGCATGCAATTGCAGTAGTTACGCTGGTCGTTGTGCTGCTGTCCACACACGCATGGGGCGCCAAATTGTCAGTTGGACGCTCCGCCGCAGCACAGGACTCTGACAGGCAGGCATGGGCATGCACTGACAGCTGCAATCACATGCATGTGGCAGCAGTACAGAGCGACGCCTGCGCGCGCAGCACAGACGGGGCCATGGTCAGCAGAGCATAGCAGAAACAGCGTGGTGAGCAGAGAGCGACACAGCAAGGTCACGGTGTGCCGGGTGGATGCATCACTCAGGGATCATGGTGCCATGTGCAAGTGTTGAACGCACTCGCGGAAGAATTCTGCAGGCCCCTTGCCGCCAGGCCGCCACCGATCAGGGTTATCAGGATCCTCGTCTGCCCACGGGAACCAGGAGAATTGCGCAAGGAACAGAAAGATGAGCGCGATCGCAGCCGCTAGCCACCCCAGCAGCGGCAGCCACAGTGACCCCGTGGAGTTGATGCGTCCCGCGCCGGGCACGCTCGATGCGCGCCCAACACGCCACAGCGTGTTCTGCGCCTGCTGCGCGCCCTCCCGATCCGTCAGCGACCGCTTCCCCTCAATCCCGACGCCACCGCGCAGCCGTCGGGGCACGCAGCAGCAGCAGAACGCCGAGATCGCGCCAAACCAGGTGGCGTTGAAGGTGACGTGGCGGCGGATGTCCGCTTGGCCGGCCGGCGGCGGTGGCACGCGCAGCCGCGAGAAGATCAGCGCCGCAGCATAGACGACCTCCAGCACCGCGTGCGTAATTACCGCTGACGACATGCCGACCCACCAGCGGCCAGAGAAGTCGCTGTCCTCCGCAAAGGAGAGGCCCATGAGCACATTAAACCAGATGACATGGAAGGCGAAGATCCGGTAGTACGCGAGGTAAGTCGCGAACCATGTACGGCGCTCCTGGAACGTCTTAACCAACCAGCCCAGGCTGCCGTCTTCACCCTTGTACTTGTCCGACGCTGCCTTGGAGTTCCAACCCGTGTTTGAGCTGCCGAGGTTCCACAGCTTCAGGAACACGAGCGAGGGTTCGCTGAAGCTCCTGCACACCAAATTGCACCTGAGCGGCGGCTGATGGCATGGGATCGGAACCCTTGTGAAGTTGCTGCTGCTATGACATCAGGGCAGAAATCGACAGGGCCGTGTTGGGCGATTGCGCTGCAGCGCGGCTGCGGGGGCGCTGCTGTGGCACTGGAGTACTGTGCAGCAGTGGCGGCAGTGTGCTGCACTGTGGCGGCAGGCAGGATGGCGGTGGGCAGGAGCACACGCGCCGATGTCTTGCAGGATGCGCGAGACGTTCTGGGGCAGCACGAAGCTCTCGTTGGCGTCGTCGTATGTGATGCGCATCGCGGGCTCGACGCCCTTGCTACCCTTGTTGGTGATCTCGTATGCGAGTGCGCGGAACACGGGCGTCACGATGCGGTCCACAAAGGCGCCACCATCCCCAAACAGCACGAGGTCCCACAGCAGCGCACGGTCCTGCTCCGACGCGTTTGCAGGGCGGATGGCGTCCCAGTGGACGACGTTACCGATGAACGCGGGCTGTGCGACTGTGAGCCAGTCATACGTGCTCACCGGCGCTTGGTTCGAGTCGACGTTGAAGGGGATCTGCCGGTGGTATCGTTCCTGCACACCGGCTACGGCTAGCATGCACAGCATGCGGTGAGCAGGTGTGGTGGCATGGTGCCCGGGAGCCCGCTGCTTGTGCCAGGTGTGCGATGCCCAGGGCGGTGAGTGAGGGCAGGCTGCCTGTGATCCCAGGATTGCCAATGGACCTGCTGAGTGATGCTATTTTGACATGGGAGATACAACTCACGTGGGCACAAGGGGTGTGGCGGTGTTCACAGCCATGGCCGTGCTCCCCAGCTGGCGGAAGCAGGCAGCAGCGGGCGTCCACATACGGAGCGTAAGCTGCTGACTGAACATGATGCAAGGATGGACCAGACATGCATGCACAGCCAGCTTGGCAGCTGGCCTACGGTCATTTTGTGGCCTGTCGATGACTCCACTGTGTCCCACGAGCTGCTGGTCGTCGCGCAGTTGTAGCATGCCAGAAAGTCACAGACACGCCTCCGACTAGCCACAATACTCCCGTGACCGCCGGCAAGCATGATAGGGACTGGCAGCTCACCCGCTCTTTGTGAATCAACCGCATGTGCTGGTTGCGGAGATCGACCCGGCGCTGGCGCAGCCGCAGGTAGCCTTCATCAGCAGAGAACGCAAACGCCATGATATTCTGCCCGAGTTCGCCCTGCTTGCTGCTGCTGCCGACCAGCTGCTCACTCAGCTGCTCAAAGTTTGGACTGTGCTGCATGGACCTGCATGGCACGCCCGCATCACAATTTGCTGCGCCGCACACATGCCAGACATGACCTGCGGGTGATGAGTCGCCAGCTGTGGCATCAACCCCCAAAACGGGGGACAGTCCACAGTGGAGCACACACACTGTGCTGCTCCTAGCATTTCGCAATACCTTTATATGGCTAGTCAGCTTGTGAGGCGGCTGCGAGGGGCCTGCTGGGCTGCCATCACCGGACCCACACTCAACAAAAGGTGTACAGGCACACCAGTAGAAGAACCAGATGCTCTCAGGCATGTGGCGCAGATTTGCGGCCTCTGTCCATAAGCAGAAGTAGGCAGACAGGTCGAGAAGAGCCGCCATGATGGTTTTCGGCGAGGCAGTGCTGTCTTTCTTCCAGCTATCGTGTGGGAACGGATGAAATCGCTGATGTGTTACCCAGTCTTCGTATGGAGAGAACATGCTGACATGAAGGCGCCACACAGCGTTGCCAAATGCCACCATCACATTGTCCTGAGCTGCACGCAAGGTCACAAGACTCAACAGGCACTTGGGACACATGTACGCAGATACAAAACAGGCTTTTCTGGGCGTCTATGTTCTGGAGATGTGGCTGAGACTCGGACTTGACGCGAAACATGGGCTGATAGAACTGCCCCAAGTGTAATGTAGTTGCCCGGTTTGTCAAGGCTGTGCACAAAGTGGCCTGAACCCACAGGCAAACTTTTAGGTGGCATGCGTGCTTACCTTCTCTTGGCATCGCATCGGTGACCAGAAGCTGACCAAGATGATCGCTGACCACAAACGCTGTCGCTGGTGAGCAGGATCTTGCGTCCCCAACGGACAAGGTCCCCTTTCCTTTGTCGTCTACGTAGTTGAAGCACTGGAACTGAAACTTACGACATACCATCCATGTCACCTATAAGGGACGTTACTTGTTTATCGCAGCTACATCTGGCTGCATTCTCAGCTTTGGCACAGGCAGTGCCGGACACCTTGACCAGCGCGTAACTGGCAACACAGAAAGCAAGTGGCCATGCCGCGGTTGCATGCACATAGCACAGACAGAATCAAGTGAAAATGCTAGCAGTGCCAGCTGAAGCACTTACCTGGCTGATTACAGCTCGCCATCTGTCTTGATCGGCAAGCTCGACGGGCCGGCTCAAATCAGCGACGCCGTTGTTGCTGCGCCGCTGTGTCATTTGCATGACCGCGTATGCAGATTCTTACGTAGTACTACCTTTCAGCCTGCAGTGTGTCGTGTATTGGGTGGACTGCTCGTTTGTAGCAGCCCGAGACAATTCCCTTGTACAAAGCGTGCACAGAAGTAACCACGTCCCGAACCACGCCAAATCAATATGCCTGCCCACAAATGTAACTTCTCACCAATGTACCTTGTTGCGAATGCTGTTCTATCGTATGCCCGCAGGCTGATCATGTCCCTATCACCGCGTCAGGTCCGCTGCTACCGCGATCCTACCGAGCTACCGCACTCCGCTCAGAAAGACATCACAGTGCTGTTCGTACACGTATAAGCTGCACCGACATAGACTTATCACAGATTACTGGCGTTGGTCCATGTCGTGTAATGCATATCTCACCTCAGCGGGCATCGATGCTGAAGTGCCAAAAGCTGTCCGCCCAAGCCCTGCCGCTGTGCACACCCGCGAAATGAAGATTTCCCGTTGTACGTGCAGCCAGCCTGAGAGTAGCCCCGACTGACTCTCAAGGATCCTTCCTTTGGTCGCGCTTACTAGTTGCTGTGATTCCGACGAATTGTAAGGCATGCCCGATCATCGCGACATCAACTGTTTGACTAACCCACTTCCAGAACAGACTTTACTTTCGTTGTCATGTACTTCAGGAAAACACTATACGACGAATCGTGGTGTTCATGGATCACGCGCCGGCTTGCGATATAGCTCAGATCTTGGGCGGAGCTCTAGGTCGAGCAGGTTACGTAGCACGGACGCCTGTGAGTTCCCTGTAGCCACTCAGTCTCACGCGGTGGTGCGCACTCCGCGCCGTCGCGCCGGCGCACATGGAGATACGTTACAGATGCATGCTCCACAAGGTGGTAGAACACAGAGGCACGATTCATGGCAATGCACCAAAAATCATTTATCATGACCGAGCGCCGTGCACAGACAGAAACACATGCGCCGTCGCGCCGGCGCACATGTGCCTCACAAGGCCTCACATCTGTAGGTACATGCAGGCCAGACGCATTTGCGCGCAAGTAGGTACCGAGAACGTCCGTCCTGTCCGCGTAGGTATGTGCGAAGATCACGTACTGCCTCATCAGTAAGGCTGGCTCAAGGGGTAATATTGCACTAAATGTATATATATTCCAGGGGATATGGGGATAAATGGGGGGGGCCGAAACACATTTCAGGGCACAGGGCAGCCCAAACACATTCAAATCCTGCAATCGACGGTGCATTAGAAAGTCCCTCGCATTGCGGTTCTGATGGTAGCTCTTGTGTTGCGAACGGCTAATCACTGTCGATGTTAGATAATTTCTTATTTTCTGTGATTGCTTAACTTGGCTTCAATGCGGCCTCTTCGAAAGTGAATTGACCACACTCGAGTATTTATCCAATGGACACGAAAAAGGTACCACTAGAACCGCATTGTACGTGTGTGTATTGAGGTTTATCTCAGAAAATTGGATTCTTTTTTCACACGCCGTGGTGTTGTTGCAAAGTGGTGCCCATTTGGCTGCAGCGACCGTGACAGGCGCAGTGCCCCCTCACCCACATGCACCAGTAGACCGCGAACACCAGCCTCCCCAGACCACTCGAGTATTAGATATCACTATTCTCTTCAACTACATTCAACAGTAAGTCAAAATCCTCCATGCTTGCCTTTTGTGCACGGCTATGAAAACAGAAGGCGGTCATCTTCCTAGCTCGATCCAGCCCCTGAGCATTTCTGCTTGCCGTGTAAACTCACCCCCATAATGCCCACTTACGCTCTGTTGCTGCTGAAGTCGCATGTGTGCTCCTCAATCTGACAGCCACAGGCTCTAACGCTGGGTACTGAGTTTTAGCATAGCGCTGCCACACCCCTTTGCGCATACCAACGTCCGCGACTTGCTCACGAGCACGCTTGAATTTGTCTGCTGCAGTTGGCTGGTGCATGCTGCGCCTCAGGGTCGGGCTGCATACATGTCTGGGCTGCTTCACCCAGCAAACCATCCCATCCTCTCAGCTGCAGCATGAGCTTTGTTAATTCTTTGGTTGCTGCATCTCCACCCAAGTGCTCAATCAGGTCGTAGGCATCCACCTCTCTCTGTTGGGGCACAGAGGGAGATTGTATCTTGCTGCCCACAGCACGCACATAAAGCGGATCAAGCAAAAATTCTGCCACGTGTGCAGCATTACGCATCGGCTGCACGCTCGAAGCTCCAGTGTTGTCAAGCCGACGCTCCCATGTGCGCAGTACGTGCAGTGACACAGCCATCGGCAGTCAAGCTGTTAAACTGCCATGACTGGCAACTGCTGCGAACATGCTTGTCAAGCTCAGGCACTCATCTCAGGCACTGTCATGGTACCACAGTGTGTCAAGCGCTACTTAGATTGATTTATAAGGGTGTCAAATGTCTCACGTGTGGTTTAGCATTTGTTTGTACTTGCTGAAGTCAAAGCAAGACAGCTCCGCAACGCACAAGCAAGCTATACGAACATGATGTACCTCGGGGAATATGGGGAACACGCGGGAATATTGTAGTTCAAAATATCCCAAAATTCCGCGAGTGGAATACTGCAAAATGTACCCATTATTCCACCTTTCCAATATTCCGGGATAATTCCCATATTCCATGTCCGGGATATTCGAGCATGCCGGGATATGCCAGCCTTACTCATGAGTGCACTGCAGTCAGCCGGAGCCTCACTATAGCTAACTGCGGTAGCGTGCCTTGTCGGGCGGGTCGGTTCGCGTTGCACAGAACAGTTGGGGCGACACGGTGATCCTCTTCCCACGCAACCAGTTTGTGGAGGAGGATGTCGCTGTCTCGGACGCCGGATCTGAGTCATACTCCAACATGGCAGCCCGGACGACGTGGTAGCGGTCCAGCCCGTTGGGCTGAGAGAATCCGGAACTTTCGGAGTGATGTGCAGGGCGATGCCATGTTTGAGTTTGTGCCGTTCGCAGTTGAATCCTGTGGGTAGATGGGTAAGCATACAGAGCAATTCGTCAACCGCATCGGGAACATGGCAACTGCGGGCAGCCGCATCCCCCAAGCTTTAGGGTGCGTTTACACGCTGGGCCATGCAGCTGGTCTCTGCTGCGCTGCAGGCGGCCGCCTCCGGGCAACGTGGACATGTACAGGCGATCAGCGTGGGTGATCTCGGGGGAGGAGGGTGTGCATTACGGCGCAAAGTCAGTGTACAGCCAGCCACAGCAGCCGGCACGGCCCCGAGCGTGACACGATGACTAGGCGCTCGCAGGTGCGCGGCCACGCCCGACGGCGATGGTCCCTTGCCTCAGATCACCCGTCGCCGGAGCCATTGCCAATCAATGCCGCAGTCCTACCCCCGCTCGGAGAAGGCACAACGCTGCGGCCCAGAGAATGCCGCTGGGGGGGGGGGGGGGGGGGGAGGGGGGGAGAGGCAGGCCGCAATGCATGCCAGGGCTCGATGGAGCTTGGTGGCGGTCAATGGTGGCCTATGCGCGATGACACGTCAGCGCTGCCAGGTCGTCAGTGGGGACCGGGAGGGCAGTTCTGCCAGGCCTGCCTGGCGCGGAAGGGAGCGGCTGCACATGCGTGGCGCACCTGCGCGGACAGTACGCGCATGGTATTCACCACGAATGCGCGCTTCAAGACCGTGCGGGACTCCTGCCACTTCTGCAATCGTGCGGAGGCACCGATACGCTTCTCCCGGCTGTGCCGTGCGAGGGGGATGAACTTGGCAGAGCCAGTGGTGCATGTTTCGAATGGCATGTGTAGTGGTGGCTGTGGTTGCATGTGCTCCCGTGCACTTGCAAGTGCACTGTTTTGTAATAACCAAGATTGTGAGGGTGCTTTGGGTGTTCTACGTGCTGAATCATCCATCGTCGCGACATGGACTTTCACATTGCGAGATATATACACCTGCATTGAGGGGATCCAAGCCATTGCACCGAGCGTATGTACAACTAGGTCCTAGGTCATATTCACATGCTAACCATCAGATGTGATTCGGCCAGGCCGTCACCCGAACTGCACACCCGTGAGCACACGGACGGCCTGCCGGCGCTGATGTGCCATCGCGCGTAGACTGGCCCTGTGAGCTGACCGCCCCCCCGGCCCTCCCCCTCCTCCCCTCCCCCCCAACCCCCCGCCGCCCATCGCGACCTGCCTGCCTTCCCCCTCCGCCGCCGCTCCCGCGGTTCCCCCCTGCCCCCTCCCTCGCCTCTCCTCCTCCCTCTTCCCTCCTCCCCATGCACCTCCGCCCTTCTCCTCAGCCCCTCCCCGAACACGGCTTGTGCCGCGGCGTCCGCGCCAACGGCTGTGACTGCGGCCCCTGTGACGGGTTGCCGGGGGCCGCGGCGGTGGCTGTGGCGCGTGGATGCGCGCCCGTCTGGACTGCTGGGGTCGGATCGGCGCCCGCCGGCGGGCCCGGTGCATGCTGCATGTGTTTGACGTGTGCGTGGACTGTGAGATACTGCGCGATGCTGCGCTCGCTTCCTGCGTTGGTTGAGTGTGTGTGTGTGATTGCTTCGTGCTGGCGCTGGTCCGTTCTCGCATCAGCTCGTGCAGAGAGTGGCCTTGGGGCTTGTGATGGTTTGTCTGCTTGCCTGATGACTGCTCTGTTGCCGCGGCGCTGCTGGGTCCTAGATCTATCACTGTGTAACACATCCGTGAGCCATGCTACGCTGGACATGGGCATTCTGATCACGCGCCTGTTCCTGTCACCGTCACCGCGCTGAACTCTCGCAAGGACTGTTCAATCTAGCGGCCCTTCGCGTGCTTACCAAACAGCTCAACCAGTGACTCTGCCAGCTAGTTGAGGTACTGCATTGCACAACCCAATTCTGCCGCCCCTGTCTGCAGGGCTGATGCCCATTTGGGTTTGGCGTGATGCCTAATATTGGTTGTTTCAAAGTTTTTCCTGTTTCTGCCCTCCGTCTCATATACGACCGGTAACACGTTGCTCGATCCTTGCACACTACCTTGGAACAAAGTTGTACTGAGCAACTTTGGACGTGTACATGTCTGCAGATGTAGAGCTCCGCCAGCGGCATGGATCTGGATTTGGATCTACAGGCCTAGGGCTCCACGGATCCGGATCATCATCAAAATCGATCTACCAATTGTGCCACAAAAAAAAAACCAATCGGGCATTACGCCAAACGCAAGCGGGCATCGGCCACAGCACCCCTGCGGACAGGGGCGGAAGAACGGTCAACACGCTCAAGCACAGCAGACAGGGCAGCAGAGGGGGCATGTGCGGGCTCAAGCAATGCGCAAAGCTCAGACGACCATAAACGCAGCCGGGCCCAACGCAGCAGCCACACAGCCGGCACAGCAACGGGCGCAGACGCGCACAAGGCGGAAATCCGAGACGCCGTGCCTGCCAGGAAAGCGGCCACAAGGCGACAGCAGAGGCTACGAGCGGGCTGGGCGACACACGCAGGCAGGGCAGTTGCGGGATCAAGGAGGAAAGGAACAGTGCACGCAGTCAAAACACCATCACACCCGGACGCATTCGGAAAAGCACGGTCAACAATAGCACATGCAGCCACATTACCCGCCACAGCGCGCATGAGATCAAACCTGAGACAGACAACGCCTTGACAAATCACGGAAGGGTGAACACAAGGGCACGACAGAAGGAGATGTTCAATGTGGCCCCACCTGTGCTCACGCGGATCAGCAACACTCAAACCAGCATGCGACTCAAACACCTCGCACTCACACAGGAGATACGCATGGGGCCGGCGCGCATCGCCATACTGCACAGCGTAATCGCCGGGGAGGTGAGAAGAACACAGAGACATAATGGGGTAGAAACCGCAGGACGGTTTCTACCCCGAGATCGTGTGTACGGCGCAACACCACACACAACGCACCAACACCATACACAACGCAACACCGTATCACTGGACAGGTCTGGGCTCCTGGTAAGAATTCCATGGCCGCGCACATCCATGGCCATGTTTTTTTTTGGAAATGTACATGTGCACAGTGACTCTCTTGGAGTGACTCGTTCCACCACTCACCTCACACCTGTTCCCATCTCCAGCCTCCGGAGCGCTCAGCCTATCTCCAGCCACTGGCAGCCGCTGCCCTGACCGAAGTGTTGACTGGAAGTAGCTCTGGCACCATGGCACCATGCATGTGGTCTGGGGCTGGGGCCAAGGCAGCGCCGCACACGGCCGCGGAAGGTCGCGGCATCGTGTTAACGTTGTGCCTGCACGGCGTGTTACACGGATATGAACGCAATAGCCTCTCAATTGGTGCAAGATGCATGTGGATGACGTAGATGATGCGCCGAGTAGAATGTGCGGGTCTGACTTGCACAGTAGCATGTTGCTGACTCACACCTGCACAGGAACGTGCGAACTTGTTAGTGGCCTCCACTCCACTATCTTGGCGCGTATAAGCGGCGTGACCATATATAGCTGATGTGGCGGGTCGGCTCTAGATGTGCGCCGACTTCGCGCCGGGTGCTAGTAGGCGCCGCGCGATCCAGATCCCCAGCATTTTGTGCTTGTGCATAGGCCGCGTCACAGTGTCCACGCCGACATCGTGTTGCGCTGGGTCGGTTTATAAGTGTGCCCGGCTGCCAGTGTGTGTTTGTACGCGCCCGGTTCGGTACATGTTTCTTGTGAGTGCGGCTCCCAAAATTCCGGCTATACGTATGCGCAGGAGCAAGGCTCGCTTTCATACGCGGGTATAGCTATAGGCGCTATCCGCGGCGCGGTCGAGATTATACGCGCATTAAGCGCGACCGCTTATGCAAACTGGTCTTGCCGATGTGTTTTACACGGAGATGAACGCAATAGCCCGGCAGCGAGGGCAACAGCAGCAAAGCAGACGGCCAAAACCCCCCCGATGTGTAGGGTGACGGTGCTGCTCTATTGTGTTTGTTTTGTTTCGTTCCTTACACTCTTCCCTCGGCGCAGGGGCCTTGATCTATCACAGTGTAACGTATGGTGGGTGCGATCGGAATGATTGCGCCTGTCAGGTCGAACGCTTACGAGGTCTCGGCGATCTGACGCCTTCTGCGCACTTGCATGCCATGGCAAGCGCGCGCGGGTATGCAGACGGGACTAAATTGCAAGTTTGCCGGTGGAGACTTATCTAGCTAGATCTGACACCTGGAACTGATCGAGAGGGAATCTCGATTGACGAGCAATTCTCTCTGTTATTTATAGATCATTTGCAACTGTCCGTGTGCACGGACCCATCGGACAAGCGGCCAATGGCGAGTTGTGATGTGACATGTCAGACATATGCATGACTGCAATGCATTGCAAAATGCGAATTCTGTGGCTAGGAGTGCACCCATGCTCGCAGAAGTAACCGGCAGTGGTCACGACGCATGCCAAGTGCGAAACAGCCGATTGGGCATTTACCTGAACCAGCGGAGCCGCGAGCTCCACCTGCCGTTCACGCGACGACAAAGACTTTGCCGTCGCCGTGTAGAAAGTGGCATATGCGTGCGTTGCAGTACATGCTACCCACTTCAAGAATTCAGCCTTCAGCTGTCACTAGAACTGTGGCACTAGCGCTCCAGGCCTACGTACAGCTCTGACCTCTGCGTACGCCTTTAGCCCGGCTACGGTGACGCCATGGAACGATATGTACTTTACTTCCGATGCTTGATCGCGTTGTTCTTTGCGGCTGCTCTGAGGCCTCAAGCTTCCGCTGCGTCGTTGTGTGGAGAACCGGCGCTGACGGTTTCCCAGCTCAGCAATGACAGATCACGCACCGCTGGCCAGGTTTTGATTGAAGGCAGGTTAAGGGAAGCACCATGGGGTGACCAATTTGTGATGGAGGTGCGGTCTCCGGGTCTCGCCTGCTGGCCAAGCACCTTTCATGAGTGCACCCGTCGCTGCACCCGTGCACACATCATGACACACGGGCCGGTGTAGCTAACATCGCTCGTACATAGGCTGATACAGTGCGATCGAATGATGTACTGTGACTGCCGGACTGCGGTCTTGGTAGTCTCAGCGTATCACACCTCACAATTCTGCCTCTGTGTCTGCCTGAAAATGCGGTATTCGTAGTCGATCATCACTGCAGCAGATATACTACATATATTGTGCCTCTTGCGTACGTCGTGTATCGCATTCTGTTTTCAAATTCTCCGCACAGGATTTCATGCCATATGCATGCCTAGGCACCAACGCTGTCGGTACCTGAACACAAGGTGTTGCACATCATAGCGCCGGGATCGATCGCAAAATACGGCTTGATCTTCAGAGTTTTTTGTCGCTTTGCAACTCCCTGGCATCCAAGAATTCATCCGTTGTGCATTGATGATGCGCTCTCTCAACGGTCTCATTAGAGCTTCTGCAGGAGCCATTGTTGGCAGGCCGTATTCATTCTCAGACCCAATATATGCGTGCAAGCGAGCGATGACAGCTGTCCAGTATATACGAGTGAGATGCAGGACACAAGCACGAATGGAGATAGCATAACAGTGTTCAAGTCCGCAGAGACCGCGATTGAGCGCCTTCAGGCCGGCGATGTTGTGAGGGTCAAGGGTAGCCTGCAGTCCGCAATCGATCCGTTTCAGTTGCTGACTGTCCGTCTGGAGGACACAGGTGGCAATGCAATTGCTGCGTGCCCGGAGCAGCAAGGCACCGACTCGCTGACTCAGCCAGTCAGGAGCCGCCACCTTACGCAGTCTCAAGGTGCTCTATCACCGTGATGTGGACTGCTATGAAGTCCAGAACACTGTCAGATGTGAGGCTGTGTCATGCAGGTCGCACGAGGCGAGAGAGGAGGGACAGGGGATCGAGCCGCTCGCAGCCTGCCAGCCCGTCACCGCGGCCCATGCCCGAGCCCATGCCTGAGCCCATGCCTGTGCCAAATCCGGAGCCTGAGCCTGTGCCTGAGCCCGAGCCAGAGATGCCCCCTCCTGGACCTGCGGGAGACACATGGCGGTCGAGCCAGAGCCTGCCGCTGTCCATGGGTGCGGCATTGACGTGAACGTGCAAGACTAGATCTGCGCCTTAACTCTCGTTGTGGCTGTGTGCTGCAAGCGGCCCCTTGCACACAGCACCATTTGTGCAGGCTGAACAGTGACTGCATGCAGCGACACAAATGGGCCGGACTGGCGCTCCAGCTGAAACATGATTCAGAAATCACATGCAGGTGAGGTTTCGGCGGGAGTTCTAACGTTAGGCGGTGTGTCATATCTCATCGTTGTTGGGGAGCATCCCACAGGAGACAGCAAAAACGGGGTCACAATGATTTTCGACCTCTCCAAGCAGATGTGGATTGAGGCCTCTTCCCGACCAGAGATTGGCAACCACCATGCGTCAGAGGTGATTGGCAACGAGATGTACCTATTTGGCGGCCTCTCTGACGGTGAAGGCGACATCCAGATTGGGACCCTGGTGGACACTGGGATGGGGGTTGACATCATGTGGCGGAAGGGTGCCGGCCTCCCCTTTGACGGTGGATCGGCCGCAACCGCAGTAATTGCCGGCAAGGTACGATATGCGACCTGCCCATGCTGTTCGGTTGCCTTGCATCCAGTGAGAGGTCTTGTTGAGGTCTGGGATGTATGTTTGTCAGCCTGACACATGCAAAATTTCTTCTTGGGCCCCCCGCTGTGCTCAAGCCTCTATGATTGTGATGCCGGCCGCTGTCCAGAACACCACACTCCCAAACTCCCAGGGTTGTACCTCCTGCCTCACCCTTTCGGCATGCTCGTGTCAGAGCCTTCGTAGGCACACGGTCCCAGAGCAGCCCGGAGAAGTGTGTACCTGGCTCACACCCCTCTTGCAGCGAATGTTCGGAGAATACGTGGGGCACACGCACACGGCGTGTTGCCATACTGTGGTATCCGCTGACCACACATGGACAGCCGGGCCTGATCCAATTGCCCGCGCATCAATGCCATGACCCAAGCTTCAGCCGTTGTGGACGGTGTGACTGGCCTGTGTATCATCACGACAATACGATCACCAACAGCTCAGCTACTACTGCTTCAGGTGTACTACTGTGGAGGCATCAACAGAGCCAACACGCGGACCGTTAGCAACTGTGCCATCTATGATCCCGAGACAGACTCCTGGACGACAGACACATCTGAGGCGCCCAACATGCCCATAGGCCGCAACCATGCTGCGGCCTGCACAGACGGGACGAAGCTGTTCGTGTTTGGCGGCCGGGATGGCAGGAACGTTGTAGGCCCCGGCTTTGCAGAGACACAGATCCTTGAACCTGGCCAGGGATGGACAATGGGGACACCCCTGCCTCTGGCCCGGGGGGGTATGGGCAAAGCCGTGTATCACGAGGGCCGGTGCTTTGTGTTTGGGGGCGAAGTGTCAACAGATGTTGCGGTGAGCGAAGCAGATAAAATTGAGCCGACACGCACAGTCTTCCGTGTGGACATCTACGACATCTCCTCAGACTCCTGGAGCTTGGCTCAGGTGTGCGGACTTGACTTTCCTGCTCGTCGATTCTGCATGCAGCGCTCGTGCCTGGCACTGCTGAAGGACACCATTTGCGTCCGCACTGTCTCATACACATGTTTCCTTTGGATTATGATGCCTATACCGCGTGTGTGGTGTGCACAGCTTTGGCATCTGAATCCCACCGCTTTTCAATATGACGAATATGACCGAAGACATACTTCCAAGCAGAAATAGAGACCGAACTCTGGGCATGATGTTGGTCCGGATGGCTTTGGTTGCTGACCCGCTGGAGCGCGCTGCAGGATATGCCTCAAGGACTGCATGGGATATTCCCTGTCAAGCACAACGGAGAGGTGCACATCGCTGCTGGTGGCACAGAAGCTGCGTTCTCGCAGAGCGAACTGTACTTTGTGTATACTCTGTAGGTCATTGGCCGCAGAGCGGAGGCAAGAGCGAATAAGCAGTTCGTTTTTTTTGTTACCGGGATCCTGGTAGACGCTGGACCGTAGGCACTCGTTGATGCCAGGATTGCGCCACACAAGCACCACCTGCTGCTGCAGCTGATTGAGCTGCCGTTGGGGCACCGCGGGGGTGCCTGTGCGGGTGCACTGCGGAAGGTCGGGAGCGGCAGTCCTATGCGTTGCCAGTCAGTTGAGCGTGAGAGGTGTGACAAGAGTGTGCTCCACAAGGTGACAGCGGTCATGTCAGTGGGTTTGTAGCGAAATCACAGTTCCGCAGCAGAGCATGTTGAACAGCGTATAAGTGCGTGTACGACAGTTCCCCCCCCCCCCCCCTTTTGTGCATGTTGGACTTGCTTCTCCAGACTACGGACTCACGATTGGAGATGCAACTGTGCAGCGAACGTCTTGATTTCACACTTGTCCATTCCAGATAGTCCAATGAACGCATGCATTATGCTCAGGCCCACCTGCCATGGTCCTGCCATTGGTCTGTCTCGCCGAATGCTGAAGTGTTCACACAAGCAGTAGACTCACATGCTCTGCTCCAGACGAGCCATTCGAGCAGCCGCCGTCTAAGGATCTGGTTGCGTCGGCATTGAATTTTCAGATGTGCGTTCAACTCTGCTACGAGACGCCTGCAGCTGGCAGCACAACGCAGCCGGCGCATGGCACACCCCTCCCTCCAGAGCCTGCCATGTGGCGGCCACCGGTCGCTATTGCACACATTGCCGCACTGGCCAGGTCTAAGATGCATGTCGCGGCCGGTGCTGCTATCGTTGGTGGACCGCCGCCAAGTGTGCCACCTGCCTCGCAATCT
This sequence comes from Ulva mutabilis, assembly GCA_900538255.1. Classification (NCBI taxonomy): domain Eukaryota; kingdom Viridiplantae; phylum Chlorophyta; class Ulvophyceae; order Ulvales; family Ulvaceae; genus Ulva; species Ulva mutabilis. The sequence goes on along the minus strand of UNSF01000078.1, from coordinate 135,966 downwards.
GGTGGCTGACATCAAACCAACCTGCGTGGCCGCAGCCACAGCGATGACTGCACTGCAAGTCGCCACGATAGTGCAGCTATAGCTAGCCGTTGCCGGCGTGCTGCCCCCACTGCCTTGCCTTCCACACAGCCGCTTCGAGCTGGGGGTTTTCGGCCGTCTGCTTTCCTGCTGTTGCCCTCGCTGCCGGGCTCTTGCGTTCATCTCCGTGTAACACAGCCGCTTCGAGCTCACTGCGGCGTGCGCCCGGCCATCTGCTACCGGCCATCCCCCGACAGCGCCGCCATGTCTCTTGCATTGCTCATCGCGGAGCTGCCGACCCAGCTGCTGAAGGTGCTGCATAGTGCGCACTGCCGCGTTGGCGGACCCCAGAGGTTGTGCCCGACAACGCCGTGACTGCTGGACGCGCCGTGCAGCGCAGTGCAGCGCCGCCATGGGCGCAGCACACAGCACCTGCCACAGGAGCACACCGCAGCAGCCCCATCCGTACGCAGATCCGTAAGTATGCTGGCCTACGGACCGGGGGAAGGGCGGGTGTGTAGGCGCGCTCGCAGCCTTGGCTCAGCCGCAGCGGTCCTGTCTGCTGGAGCCGCGGCAGGAAGAGCCATGGCCGGCTCAAGTCCGGACTAGTCCATCTCAAGCTCTTGCTGGAAGGTTTCTCATGCACGAGCAGTGGCTGTGAACGTGTTGCTTCTCGCCATGCCAGCTGTTCGCGGTTCCTACTGGCTCTGACCTCAGGGAACTGCATGCAGCTCAATTCAGCTCACAGCGTTTCTCCATCAGCTGTTTGCACCCTTCCCGAAAGTGCCCCGGATGCAACCCCGACTTGATTGGAAGTTGCGAGGTGTACTTGATCGCACAGCGCGTCGCAAACTACGCAGACCAACTTAGTCCCGTGGATCCTCCTATCCTCCTTCCGGCGTTCGCGAACACGCACGACTTCATTGATTTGATTACATCGATCACAGCCCCAAACAATGCTTCCCGTCTGTGGTAATCTTTGCTGTGGCTTGTGAAGACACGCCGCCATGACTTCACAGACGGTGCAGCACTGTCCGCTACACTTGTAGCCACTGACTATGTCCACGCGTGGCCACGGGGTGGATCCACCAAGCTGGGCTAGAGCTACACGTGCACCCCGCCGGGATACCGGTTCATTTGGCAAAATCCCAGTCTAAGGCACAGCGCCTCAAACGAGAAAACCGCGCTGTCAAAACACGTTTGGTTTCGCTTTGCATACATGGCCATCTGGACCTTATCCACACGTGGCGACACCACCTTCGGGACACATTCTTACGCGGTGATCATGAGGACATATGTTCACATGTTTACATCGATGTCGCGCGTGGCTCCAAAGCACTAAGCTAACCGCTGGCGCATAAATATATCATTTGTCTAACGCTTGCAGGTATTTATTGGATGGCCGGCCATTTTTACCGGCCAGGGGCGAGTATTTATTTGATTGTATTTTTGCATTGGTCTTTGCTACGAAGCGCTGAACCACACCGGCAGGTTTCAAATGCTGAAGACCAGCCAGCGTCAGGGAGCCATGGCGGATGCCGTTGATGAGGTGTGATTTTAGTGTGTTTCGCTAGCGATCGTTCCACGCTCTCAGAACTCGACAGCAGTTGCACCTGCGGTCTGCCTGCCTGAGGTAACCCATGCGGAGCCAATCCTCGGCGATGAGGTAGACACCGATCTTTTGAAACCATCAGACTTCGCGCATTTGTTGCGAACGGAAGAGTTTGCCTCATATCGCAGCCGTGACCTTTCAAACACCCTGCTCAGCTTGTATACGTAACAAGTGGCGGGCCTGTCCCGATTGCAGCTCATGGCGGGCGCAAGCCAATGCCTTGAGCAGCGTACACGCCGACAACACTAGATAAACAAGCAACACCTCACCAACTTGTAGCTCAACTGATGTGCAAGTAGGTGATGCGGGTGCCCAGTGCGCGGATATGTCGTCCGTATTACTGAAAACTCGAATTGATGGCAAGGCCCTGCGCTTCTGCAGAAATCCCAGGCCAACAGCGCATACCCTGCAAAAACATGCATACACTGTTTTGCAGCTATACTTACTATTAGATTTGGATTAGTCTATGAGCACCCGGGTGCACCTGTGCGTCGTGACCGTGCTTTGTTCAACAAAGCAGAAGTCGAGAAATAAGGGTTTGTCCGGCCTCGGCTGCATGGCACATATTACTGCTGGAACGCCGCTCAACCAGGCCAGATTCATAGCTTATTAATATATTTATACATAAGGTGGCCTGAAAGTAGCAGCCGTGCAGTATAACGTCACGCAGCAGTCGGAATTTGCGCATCCACTCCAATTGTGATTGAATGCAGCCTAATCTACACACACCGATACCGCCGTCATCGCCGTCGCTGATTTTCTCATCCATATATATCTTAGCAACGGCTGTCGCTAGACTTTTGCAACGAGAGGCCAAAGAAGAAGTAGTGAGACAGACTTGGCTTGCGCATGTTTCGACGAGGAGCGTGAGCAATCGGTCGTGCCTTGATCTTCCCAGCGCATGTATCTTGCCTGCCAGTCAGTGGCAGTTTGAACTTGATTTCTTGCACCTTTGCTCGTTCGAATTCTTTGCACCGCGCACTGCAATCGCCACTTTTTGGTGGCCACCAGTGGTACTGCTCCGGTCTGCCTCACAAGAACTAACTGACCACAACTGATGCAGGTGGACCTAATTGTGAGCAAAATCAGCCAGTACACCGCACCACTACGTATTGCTTTTGTTGGTGTTCCGGGGGTTGGCAAATCTGATACCCAGAACACGATAGGATCGTATGTGTGCCGGCCACGTCAACTGAAGCAATTGGCTCGGGCAGGCAAAGGACAGAACAACGTGACCAAACAGTTCACTGAGCACGTCCTTGTGTCTTGGCACTCTGATGTACAGGAAAACCGCCAATCCAACGTCATCATGGTGGATACGTCTGGGCAGGTTGTCAAGGTGTGCTTCATTGAAATGCTTGACCCTTGTTGGCTTACTGCTTCTTGTTTCTCGTGCACACACAATGAGCTACATCGTGCCTTTATCTGGTTTGACCGAGGCAATGCCAGACATCCCACTGCCGATTGCATCATCAATGCAGACACTGCTGGGAAAGCTCAGTGGATGTTATAATTTGCACGACTGATAACCGACATTCAGAGCTAAACAGTTAAAGCTGAAGCCACTGAAATGCTTAGCAGCCAACCTGTTCAAAGCCAGTTCAAGTTCTAGCCAACAATGCCGACTCACAGTGGCGCTTGCAACGAGCTGCCCCAAGCGTCTGCTGCTGTCTATCTGAAGGACAATGTTGTGGCAGCGAAACACCTGCATTTGTTCGGGCAGGCAAAGGCCACCTAGACTACGTTCCCCTTCCCTGTCTGTTGTGATGCCACCCGGCACTGCACGTGTCATGGAAGATATGACACAAACTGTGCTGCATCAAGAGCGCAGCACACGACGCGTGCAGGAGCTACAAGCGCTTTATGCCACTATCAAGGGTGATGAAGGTGCCGACAGGATAATCAATGATGCGATCCGGGATTGCCTGGTGACCCCTCTGGCTGATGCTGGTGCTAGATGCCTGGTGGTGGTTGTGAATGCGGAGTACGTGTGGAAGGACTACCAAATAAACTCTACGAAGTGGGAGAGGTCGCGAGGAGGCCCAATCGACATCCCCGAGACATCGACGCATCAAGTCCATGCTATGCTGGAGGTATGTGTTCTTAATTAATTGAACAACCCTGTCCAGCCTGGGCACATTCTCAGTCAAGCCTGCACCCCGGTCAGCATACACCAATGTGCCGTAGCTGATTGGGCATGTGGGACACTGTCTCGGGCGTATATGACAGCATTGTGTGTTCCGAGGCTGACACTGCCCAGGCAACTTCACATGCTTCATCAGTCTTCATAAGATAGGAGAACTGTGAGCCCATGCGTCTGTCTTGCAGTGTCCATTTGACTCTGTCTGAAATGAAAGCGCTGTGCATGCATACAGCCCTTCTTTGTGATGCTCGTCGTCCACTGTCATCTGAATGGCGCTTCTTTACCGCGCTGTTGTGTGTATTGTGCACAGGCAATCAGGATGCTATGTAGACTTTGAAAAAGATCCAGATCCTTGCGGGCGAATGCGGCATGCGCACCGTGTGCATGGTCACGCACATGGACCAGGTGGACCAAGACGTTGCCAAAGACATGCGCAAGCTCAAAGACAGCAAACGAGCCAAGCGGATACTGGACTACGTTGCCGTTCAGCTGGGCATCAAACGCAACCAGGTGAGGCAGTCGTCTGCGGGCTTGTTTCCAGACATGCTGTCCAGTCTACAGGCTGCGGCATGCTCAGGCACTACACCATCGATTGCATCTCATCCTGCAGTTGAGGAGACTGTGCTTGCCTTGCCTTAGCATGCTGCCAAAGCTGCAGCCGCTGCGCAGGCGCATGTGTCACCTCGTGTTGCACAATTGCGGGCCAGGCCGGCCTCAGTGCTGCAGCATCAACTGCCACTGTGCTGCTCAGCGCAGCGTCTGACTTGCTCTGCTGTTGCTCCTGCTATGACAGGCTTGTGGACTCTGGAGGTGCCATGTGCACGATCACACATGGGGTGCTGCATGCAGATTCATGCCCACGTGAACATTCTGACGGCGTACAACCCGGCTGACGACATGGAGCTGGGCCGGGTGGCGCTCAAGGCGTTTGACCAAGCGATGCAGTTTGCACAAGATGCGCACAACGAGATGAGGGACAACCCTGCGAAGGGGCAGCCAGAGCCCGGGCTGCAGGCGATGAGGTGCAGGATGGCACCACACGCTTACTAGCGGTGCTGCTGGCTGGTCAGAGCTGGCACTAGTTGAAGCATGTGCCGTGATTTTGCGACTTGAGGGTTGCAGCGATGCTGGGACCTGGGGGTTGGGCACTTCCTAGGGGGACTTCCCACCGCTGCTTGCGCAGCGCGTGCACTGCGCTCGATTCATACGCAGGCTTGGGTGGATCCGCCTGAGGCTGTTCGCAGCTCCACTCACACCTGCTCTGCTCTGCACTCGGCCGCACCTAGGCAAGCTGCACACGGCTGATGACTGGATTTGTTGGGCAGAACATGAGCCCTGACAGCCTCGATCTACTGTTCTTTTGTTCGTTTTCGGCGCAGCAGTAGTTCTAGCGTGACAAAGATGTATCAGGACAGTCTGAACAGCGAACAGGCGAAGCTGCCACTGGTGAGGTCCGGTGTGAAAGGAGTGGCTGCGTTGAAAGAAGACGAAAAAACCGATGGTCTGCACCACAAGCAAGACATTCAGTCAAGACAAAAGGCACCCAGCCCACTACCATCAAGGTCCACAGTGAGACCAGGCGCCAGCCCCATGAGCACTGAACTCCATGGTGAGCCAAGTTCACGAGCAAGCTTATTCGAGATGAATGAGGAGAGGACCAGTGTCTAGCACTGCGATCTGGGCCCCTCCGTCCCTCCCCCTCCCCCCCTCCCCACGTGGCTTGAACATCCCTAATATATTCAAAGTTTCAACACCATTTTATATCATACGCTTTGTACATGCCTAGTGCCCTTCAAAACATACATAGATACCAATGAGAATGCCACAGCTCTCTTGAACTGCTATTTCAAAGCGTTCGTGGCAGCCAGTCATCCCCTACTCTGATTGCTGGTTCTGTTCATTGTTTAAGGCATGTCCCATCGCCCGCAGTCCCGCACCTCACCTACCTGCCTTCCAGGCGCCATGCGAACAGGCGGCAGCTGACCTAAACGTTTCATGGCACTGGGACTTACACGACCTGCTCTGGATCTTCCATGTTGTTTTTGGAGTTTGAGGCTCACAACAACGCCGATGACACTGTGGCCCAGAGGCAAGCATGGCCGGCGAGCTCAGTGGCGTGCAGCTGCATGCTGACGCAACAAAAGCCCACGACAGTGGGCACCACTGGTGCGCAGTATCACAAGTGATCCAGGTGCCCCTAGGCTCGTGCCCATCCACAGCCACAGCAGCGATTCCGATTCTTAAGAATCTGTGCGTGCTCCTTGTGCAGCCCTTATATATACACTTGCACAAATGCAACTGCAAATCACATGCCCCTGCGCAACACTGGGCGACCACACATTTGCCACGTCTTAGCCTGCAAGTCTACAGTCCTCATGGAAATGCCGCCGTGCAGTTGCACCAGCGACTGCGCTGGACGGCCGTCCCCGGGCGCCTCAATCACCACAAGTGAAACCTGCCATCCACCTGCCCAAGGCACGGCCTAATCCCGGGCCCTAGATTATGAATATCACAAAGGCAGATGCACCCATGCAGGACGCGATGCGGACACATGTATAGTGCATGTATGTGTGAACAATCTATGCCCAGACAGTACATAAAGGCCACTGCTGAAGGCCGACTGGGACATCTGCAATGTCGGTGATTGTGTATCATGCTCGCACGCTTTTTCATTTGTTGTGACCACACGAAAGCGCTGCGTTGGACCCCCTCATACTTACTGAGGAGTGCATCGCACCACGAGGGACCAAAGCTGCCACTGTGTATGTCACACATAGAGTAGTTGTTGCAAGACGCACATCTTTGATAAGCGCAAGCCTGGCATGCATTCATGAGCTGCATCTCAAACATGTCAGCTCGCTCTGCACACCATGCTTCACACCTGATCTATCACCGTGTAACACACACCTCAGCAAGCACGGCATGGCCATGCAAGTGGCCTGACCTGTGGCATGATAGCAAGACCTACACAATCACATCTCATTTCCTATGCGCAGCTAATAAGAGTGTGCTCAGGCCTCCAATCAGCAGGCAGGTGGCTTTGACCACTCCGCTGCTTGAACCGCACCGAGTCATGCATGTAAGATTGTATGTTGCTGTGCACCATCACTCCGTTATTCAGCACTCTCCACTGCTGGTGTCAGTCGGAGCTGCATGAGCGGCAATGTCAAAGTCACAGTGAGATCAACTCACGCTCGCCTCGTAATGATTAGAGTCATCCGGTCTGCCAATAATGTGGCTACCGGGATGCTCGTTAACTCGGCAAGGCCAGCTACAACAGGGAGGACCTGGGCGCATCACAAGCGTTATTTATACCGTGAGCTTGCTGGGATCATTGGACTAGCGCTTGCGCTGGTGCTCTGATTGGGGCGCATTTTAGTTCGCACTGCACAGTTCACATTACTCTTCGTAGACCATCAGTTGCAGTTCAGGTGTCTGTTCTATTCCGCTGTCACATAGCCCATTTACAACCGTTGAGTTGGGGCGGCCCTTCGCTCCCTGCCACTGCATAACAGCCGCCTCTGCAGCTTTCGAGATGCACGACATGGTCTGTGCTCGGCATCCTCCTCCTCGTCCGCGACAACCGCGGTGGCAGCGGTCGCCCTGAGCTCCATAACGCCACCATGGCCGATGACCTCTTCGCCGAGGACGTCAAAATCCATGGCGGCAGCCTCGTCGGCCGTGGCAGCTGCGACTTCGGTCGTGACGACGGCGGCCAAGATGGCAGCAGCAGTGACACCGGCCGCGGCGTCAGCACCCGTTTGCTGTGATACACAGTGATAGATCCAGGACTCAGCAGCGCTGAGGCAACAGACCAGGCAACAAGCACAGACCGGCCACCGTAAGCACCAATTCGCTGTGTAATACAGAATTGCGTCCTGGACGATCCTAATAGCACAATCAGGGCTACCGATGCACAGAAAATGTTGTCGTAAGTGAAACAGGGTGCACAATAGTGCAATCATGGAGAGCAGCTCTGCCGTACGCGTGGGCCCGAGGAGCATGGTGCTGCAGCATGCTGGTACTGGCAGCAGGCCTGCACGCTGAGGAGCCTGCCGGGCCGAATCGTAGGGACCTGATAAATCATATGTCAGCGACACGGAACTTTGCGGGCCTGAGCGGCGGGGGGTCTGCCATCCGCATGTCACGGCTGCAGAATGCAGTCGGCCGGGCCGACTCTGACGCCCGGGCGGCTGCGCTGCTTGCAGCGCTGGATCAAGGGACGCGCAGCCGGGTGTCAGCAACACGCGAACAGAGCCTGACCAGCAAGGCGCGCTTGCATAGTTGCGCAGGCTCGATGGCCTCAGCTTTCCTGAAAGCCAGGCCCGGTGCGACTGAGCTGACTGCCACAGAGTTCCGCGTGAATGTGCGCTTGCGCCTAGGTGAGTCACTGTTCACCGGCCCAGAGGCGGGCGGCGACTGCGTGTGCGGCCGGGCATCGCCTGCTGATGGTTCGCATGCCCTGGTGTGCAATGCGGTGTGGCGCACGGTGGCCGCCCGCCATGATGCGATCACGCAGGCGTGGCGCCGCTTCATCATGCGGGCGGGCATCTCCACGTCTCTTGAGCCCAACATCAAGAGCCTCCCGCAGTACCCAGATGTGCCGGGCGCACGGCCGCCCGCACAGCCGCCCGGCCCCTCCTGTGAGCCTGCCAGCTGTGCTGCCGCTGGTGCGCTCACTCCACCCACCCCGGCCCCCAGCGCCTCGGCCGTGCCTTCAACCCCATGTGGCACCCAGACGCTGGCGCATTCCCCGCCTGCCCCCTTGCGCCCCTCCGGACCGGCGGACAACGCTGCCCCGCTCGGCGACGCCGCCACGGCGGACAGCACCTCAGAGGGACCAGCCGCCGCGGCTGCACTCGTCGCTGCTGCCATCTCAGCCGTTGTTGTGTCGTCCGAGGTCAAGGCTGCCGCGGCCGACATGGCAGGCGCCATGGACGTAGACGTCCCCGGCGAGGCGGCCGTCGGTTACAGTGGCGCGCGAGAGCTCGGCGCGGCAGCTGCCGCCGCCGCCGCCGTGGCCGTGAAGGCGGCCGCCCCGGCCGGCCAGTGCACGGTGCGGTGTGAGCACCTGCCACAGGTGGGCCCGGTGGCCACTAGTCCGCCGCGACGCCTGCCCGAGGGTCGCCGGGGCCGCGCGGCCGCGGCTTGCGCCCGGCCGCTACCCCCCCGCTCGCAGCGCGACCCGGAACGGGGTGATCTGCTTGTGATGTTGCCCTGCGACACCGTTGTGGCCGATGTGTGCGTGACCTGTCCGGTGGCCCCCTCCCGGGTCGTCGCCGCGGCAAACACGCCAGGCGCTGCCGCCCAGCTGATGGACGACCGGAAGCGAGACAAGTACGGCCGCTCCGGCACAGGCGCATGTCGCTTCGTGTCCCTGTCGCATGAGACGTTTGGCCGTGTGGGCACGGGTGCGTTCGCCTTCCTGAATGAGATCGCTAACTTTGCTGCGGCTTCGGGGGCCGTGTCCAGGCGAGCGTTCTTGCAGAATGCCATGTGCGAACTCTCCACCACTCTGTGCCGTGGTGTGACGCGCCTGGTCCTTGCTGCGGCTCCGCTGCGTATGCGGCCGGCGGGCCGGGCGGTGGTGCCTGGCCACGATGTCCCGTCGGACGTGCTATAGGCGGCCGCTGGCCGCCTTGCTGGACCGGGTGCCGCGGCTGCAGCAGCGCAGGCCGGCCCCGCGTCTGGTCGTGCTGGCCCGCCCTGCCTTCCCGCGAGCCACCGTGGGGGGAGTGATGCGGCGCCGCCAGTGCCCTTCGCGCCCCGCCCTGAGGCCTTTGCCGGGCGGCCGGAGGGGGAGGGCTGGTACGCCTTGCACTGTGGGGGGCGTGCGCCCCCGGGCTCTCATGTGCGGGGGGCCCGTGATGGAATGCTCCAGTGGGGCAGGATGGAGTGGGGGTGCTGCTGTTGGGGGGTCGGTGGTGGCTGGTTTTGCTGGGGTGGGCAGTAGTGCGGTGGTGGTTGTTGCCGTGTGCGGTTGTGGCGCGGGTGCCGTAGTGGAGGGGTGCGGGAGTGCGCATGCGTGTGGGTGCGTGGGTGTGGTTGTGTCGGCTGTGTCGGTTCGTTGTGGCTTTTTCGCCTGGGAGAGTGATTGCTTTTTGCTGGTGTCTACTTTCGGGGGTTTTGGCCGTTTACTTTCCTTCTGTTGCCCTCGCTGTTGGGCTATTGCGTTCATCTCCGTGTACACACAGAACTTTGGGTGTACAGTCGTGACATCAGCATCTACGCCGCGGTCTCCTGTTGTATCAGAAACAGTCCACGACATGGCATCATAGAAATAAGTTCTCGGCGGTACATTGCCGATTGATTGCATTACATCTTTCGCTACTCGCTTTCATCTGTCTCTGCCCGACACCAAATCTGCCTCTCGTTCGTTTTGCCACGACATTCTCGCGTGTACAGTCAGCTCATACTGTAAAGCATCCTTTTACACAGTCATGGCCCGCTGCCCGTCACGACCTTCCAACTTCCCCTTCCCAGGCCGCCCCCGCGGTCCCCCGCCCTCCACCCCCCTGCCCCTCCTCCCCCCTCGCCCCCGCCCTTCTCCTCAGCCCCTTCTCGGACACGGCTCGTATTGCGGCGTTCGCGGCTGCGGCTGCGTGTGGGTGGCATTCTCAGTCACTTTGCCTCCGTGCTGTGCCCTATCGCCACTTCTCTGCTCAGCCACATGGCAACCATGACACTCGAGCGCCACCCCCTGAGGTTTCGGCAACTTGAGGTCATACAGGTCCAGGTTGTCTCGCATCAGTTGGAGAACCCGATTGCCAGCATGGTGAAAAGCGATATGCACAAGGAATGATCATTGATGGGTCAACCTGGAAGAAAGATCCCTGCCCATCTGGTACACCAGTCACTGCAGCCACTTGCCGCTGTTCATGCACCCACTTCCTGTTTCTATGGAACAGGTTATTCGCACTGGTCCAGGCTGCACCACTGTCAACCGGTCTCATCTGCCATATGGCCTGCCTTTCCCACAGAGCCATGTCATGATCAGAGCGGGCTTTCCGTCTTCATCCTCACCCTGCTCACAGTTCCTATGGAACCCATAGGTTTGGTCATGAAAACCTGGCATCACTACCCTGTTCGCATGCTTGCCCGTATGCAAGTATATCTCAGACTTCTTCAAGTCCTTTGTCGACGGGATGTTGATAGGACTGGCTGGCACCCAATAGACAATTGTCAGCTCTATGTCTACTGGCACGATAGTCCCTTTCTTATTGACATACTCTCCCAATGTTGCTCTGATCGTGCCCACACCAGACATATCCAGCCTGCCCTGGTCAAGGGGCTGACACTGTGGCACATCTGATGGCTTGATCTCACAGAACATGTCATAGTCAAAGCATGTGTTGATGTCTGAGCCACTGTCAATCAGGAACGTGTACGGCATGTTGGGAGATGGCCCATCAGCACAGTCAGCTCGCAGCTTCTCCAGGTCTACAACAGCCACCTGAGGGCCACCGCGGCCTCTGCCACGGCCTCGCCCTGCAGCTGCTTACTTCTGCAGGTATCGCTTGACCTCTGTGGACAGCGTGGGGCAATCCTTGGCCAGATGGTCAGGCTTATCACAGTTGAAGCACTTGCGCTTGTCTGCTCCCCCTGCTACCCCTGCTCCCACTGCTGCTACCTGTGGGGGTGAACCTTGGCGATCACCGTGATGTCCACCTCGATATCCTCGCCTCCGATCGCGCTGCTGTCCACCGCGATCGTCCCGTGGGAATCGTGATGGAGCTGACTTGCTGTTGGTCTGGGCATGTGTCAACAGCGTAGACACTATCTGCTGTACTGGCAGTGCCTGCAGCATGGGCTGCAACAGGCTGTACTCCTTGTCTACTGCCAGCAAATGTGCTCTGTATAACTGATCAGACACAGTCTCGCCTAGTCCCCTCATCTGATTCACTATGTGAGCGACTGCAACTGCATGACCCCATGCAATACTCGCGACACCGCCCAGCAACAGCGAGCACGATTCATCAGGAACGCGGGGCTGCAAATGATCTCAAGCAGCATAGTGCAGTGTCACAAGGCTGAGGGCGTCAAGTTCTTGCCCGTAGATCAATTGAAGAGCCCGGCAGTGAGGGCAACAGGGCGTCAGATTCAGGGCGACAGCCGCAGCATCAGAGCCGAGGAATCATGCATGGGCACAGCGTCAGAGCCGCACAGCGGCTGGCATGAGTTCACACCCACAGGGGAGATTGCCTCAGGTTGGAAGTCTCATCTCTATTACCTAGAGGTGGATCTGGCATCCCGTTCTGGCCCCAAGTGCAAGATGGAATCCCAGCCGATTGCTGTGTAAGACCCATCACGTGTCTTGCCGCTGCTACCACAACCAATAGGTCTATGGGCCAAAGCGTGCAAATCTAAACTGCGACCAAGGCTGTCCTCATTGCAAGCTTTTGAGGTCAAAGCTGATTCACATCACAGCTTATCTTGCCTATGCACCTTCTTCAAGTAAACTGATCATTTCAGCTTTTTCCTTGTCCTCAGCCATAGCTGCGACCAGATTCTATTATCGGGCTTGCTTCGTGCACTCCAACAGTGGCAGTCTCAGTTCACACCTCCCCATGTACAGCTTTGGCTGACACCTGCTTCTCTCATACACATGTCACATGGCCATGGCGAGTGCTTGCTGTGTGTTTGGTGTGCGCGTGGCCTGCGTGGTACTGCGTGGTGTGTGCGTGTCTGCTTTCGCGCTGGCGTTAGTTCGTTCTGGCATTTGCTTGTGCGGCGCGTGGCCTTGGTGCTTGTGGTGGCCGGTCTGTCTGTTTGCTTGTTGCCTGGTCTGTTGCCTCGGCGCTGCTGAGTCCTAGATCTATCACTGTGTAACACATGGCCATGACCTTTGCTTTGCCGTGTGTGAACTCATACACTGCCACACGTTCCCCCAGCCACTGTATCTCTACAACTTAGAGCGACAAGTATGTGTGCAACACCGTGTCGCCCATGCCTGATACAGACTGTCGTACACATTCAGAGTGTCAAATCCAACACTGGTTCCTGTGTGTGCCACGGTCTCCAATCAAGTACCTTGGCTGCAGTACACCCCAACATCTGCCAGCCTTAGATGCTTTCATATCCCGCCGCCAAGCGCTACCGCATCATACACCCAGCATCTATGTAGCCTGGCCATCGGATTCAGCAGCAATACTCCAAAGCATGGCTTCAGGCATGGCGCAGAGCATAGCGGCCATCGATTACGGTGTAGGCCCATCGCGATGTTGCCGTTTACGTCCGGCACCGCCGGGCAGCTGATAGGGTGCTTGTTGCAACCGCAGCACGTGCAGCACGCCCAGCAGATGCATGCTGAGAGCTGCATGGACATATCGCGAATGCCACAGCATGGCACAGTATGACACCAGCCGGCTGTGCGCCATGGCCACATGCGAAGCAGACCCGCGGCGGCGGCTGCTCATGGGGCCGGCGCACGTGCCAGGTTGTGCCGCCTGCTCACACGGCGGCTGCTTGCACATGCAGCACGTTGGCGCGAACCGCCTCGTAGCAGGGGACGTTATGTGCCTGCAGCATGAGCACACGCGTCACATGGACGCATGAGCACATGCGTCACATGGCGATCTATCACTGTGTAACACATGGCATCGCCACATGCATCAGGGCACGCACAGCGACATGGCCGTTCAGTCGCAGCATGGCTTTACATGTACCGGTAGATATCCATGTGTACCTTATACCAGTCTATATGGCTATGTTGGTATGTGCCAGCCTCGCATATCCGGCTTGTGTTAGATGACAATGATCCGTGCCCGCCTCGCGCAGCCCAATGCATGTGCCAGGATGATTCCAGCGCGTACAGTACATGAAGATGACACCGTGCTTTCCACCATCGCTCGCAAACGCGTCAAGCTATTGTGGTATTCATGCATGCGGTACCTGCACTTGCGGCCATCCGAGCCTACTGTCCGGTTTCGCCTGTACCACGCGTCAGTCACCCCGGGGAACAAGACGCACACAACGAAGCGCGCGCTGTTTGTGGGTACAATTTTATCACTGAGGGATGAGAGCCGTGCCTGGAGGACCCTACGGCCGCGCATATAGAAGTCCAAGACTTGTGGCTTGGGCAGGACGCCGTAGGCGTGCAGCCGCGGCCGCAGACATTTCGCGATCGCCTCAAACTGGCCTGGATCGGTCGTGTGGCGAGACTTCACCAGAGGGCCTTCCCTGCCTTGCTCCATGACGATCACCAGCATGTCCGGAGCACCTGCATTGTGAGCTGCGGTCAGTGGGTGCCATGCTAGGGCACGATGGGGAATGCTGCGCCGTTTGGTCTCTTGACGTGGCTGGATGGCACTGGTGTCTGCATGCATTCATGCGCCAATGGCGCGGATGAAAAGCCGGGGCGTCGCCGCTGGGCTTGACAGCGCCCAGCAGATTCTGCCTGAAAGATTCTAGAGGGAATGTGCTCAGCTTGTCGACACGATTTCAAAACAGCGCCACGCCACGCAGGGCGACGCGATCATTCGCTATGCTACAGCATGGCGAGCATATATATGTATGTACTAGATGTCAGCTTCATCCACCCATCTGGGGTGGCTGTGGTGGGGAAAGCATCGGGGGCACAGGGGCACGCAACCGCCGTACGCGAACAGTTCAAACTCAACAAGTACAAAGAGAGTGTGCAGGGATCGTACAAGGTGGTGCCGGTTGTGCACGAGACATATGGCAGACTAGGGTCGCATGCCATGCAGTACCTCAACACGCTGGCAGTGTCGTTGGTTGGGCTGTTCAACAAGAGAGCAAAGGCTCGCTGGATTGAGAACTCCTTGCGGGAGTTCAGTGCGGCGACAGTGAAAGGAAATGGGTTTGTGATCAGAAAGACCATGTCCAGGGTAGCACGGCTCACGGGTGCGCAGTTTGTGCCAGGTAATCGCCTGGCCGGCTCGCATCTGCTGGGTAGCATGTGAGTCTAGACTCTAGTTGTACGTTCGCTTGGTGCACTGGATCGGAGCCCCTCGATGTAACAGTATATATATATATATATATATGGTGACACATATGTGGAGCCAAGACTACATATGTTGAGCCCAGCCGCTGTGTGTTTGGTTGGGGCGCCTGCTAGAAGACCTTCACCAGGAAGCAGGAGCAGGACCGCGCCTCCTGTGTGCCGGGCAATTGCCAGCTTCACATCCTCGGCATGCAGCCGGGGGAACGGCGGGGAGAAGAGGGCCACCTTGAAGGGGCGTTGGTGGGTGGGGTGCGGTTGGCCCCGCTCGTGCCACTTGACTGACACGCCGCAACGGCCCAGCGCCTTGCCCAGGCGGGACTTGAACGCCGCCGCAGCGTGCTCGCTGCTCCTGCCCTGTTGCAGGTGCTCCACCGAAAGCGCCACTGAGCCTGCATGGCACTGGTCACGTGTTCACCATCTGTTTTTCCGCCGAGCCGGCTGCCACTGTGCGATTGCGGTGGCACCAAGCATGAGCAAGCTGACCGCTGTCGACTGGGCGTCGTGGCGATCCAGGGCACCCTGTGCGTGCCTGGCCACCATAGGCACACGGCACGGCCTGACAGCAGCATGCAGGATGTACTGTTGCCGATTCTTGATTGGCTTCAGGGTCTCATGCATGAGGTATCGTGCGGTGCCGCTCACAGCCCTGTACGCATGCAAGGCTTGGCAGGCGCAAGTCACAGGGGAAGCTCCGGTGCCGCTGGATCTGCATCGTGCCGCACTGCCAGCGAACCAGCTAGGGGTATCTGGCCAGATAGGGGTACCTGGCTGGGAAACAGCGTAATGCGTGAACTCTGTGCGCGCTCTAGTGAGAACTCAGACGGCACAGAATCCAATCCGCAGAGCCAACGGCATGCTGGGCGCACCAGAGCCGCGGAGCACGGAGCGCGCGTCGCATGATGACGCCTGCACCCGAGCCGCCGCGAAATGATCTCGAACACGCTTCCTGAAGCCAGCCAGCACGCCTGCACAGCAGCGTGTCTTGTCTACCACGGCCAAGCCGGCTGTTGTCCGGCTGTGAGCATGGCGCACAGCATGCCGCGTTGCGCGCAGCGCACGCAGCATGTGCTCTATAACATGGGAGCCAACATGGAGCTGCATTGCACGCTGAGCACACAATACTGACGTTAAAAACCCCACGTTTCTGCCAAAACAGCCTGCCGAGCATGCCAGCAACTGTCTGGATGTCATTCTGAACCTCACAGCATCCGGAGCATGAATGGCAGGCACCCCACCCGAGCCAGCCTGAGCGGCGCTGCTCTGCCTGTCGCTAGCCGCCCTGCTGGGAGGTCTCATAGCACGCGCGCCTGAGGGGTTGGAGGCTGGCGTGCTGTGTGCTGCCATCGCCATCGGCGTCCCAAACACCGGCCCGTGGTCCGCATGCTGTGTGCTGGCGTGCTGCTTGCTGAGCGCATCACCAGTCAGCGTTGCGCTCCTCACATGGCCTTCGTGCTCCAAGGTGGGGGCCGGCTGCTGCGCGTGCTGCGGCCCTGTGATGACCATCTGAGTGTCGGCAGGGTCTTCCGGTTGCACGACATGCCCGCGCAGGGCGCCCTGACCAGTCACGGGTCCGAAATCTGGAAGCTGACCAGAAGGCTGACGGCTGTTGCTGCTTTTTGGCTGCGTGGCTGCGCTGAATGGTTCATTGCTGTCAGGCCGGCCATCGCGTGGGGGGCGGCTATGGTTGCCGCCGCAGCCTTCGTATCCCGCGCCCCCAGCCGCGACCGCTTCCATGTTGGCGGGGCCGTGTGGAGTGCGACCGTTGCATGCGCTTGCAACCAATTCGCGGTTCTCATGCACGGCCGGCGCCACACAGTTGCTAGCCTGAGCCAGTGCCACACCTTCGGCGCACATCTGTTCTGGACATACGCCAGCCAGCGCCTACAGACGGCTCCACAGATCACGTTGCGAGCCCCAACAGCTCGTAGCACACCAGGTTCAGCATGTACTCCATCACAGCATATGCTGGGATCATGGTTGTCACGGCCAGCACACATGGGGTGGCATGCATGAGTGTCGCACCTGTGGAGGCCGGTGGTGGTGGCCATACTGCGCTGGCATGTCAGGGGCATCTGCAGCCACCTGCTGGTCCATTCTGTGCTGCTCATGCTGCGCGGTCATGCCGCGCTGCACCTCCAGCTCATACTGTGCCTCCCACCTGTGCCGTGCCGCCGACTGCCACTGCCCGATCAATGCAGGCACTGCCGCCCTGTCGTGCTGTGCTTCCCACTCGTGCTGTGCCTCCCACTCGTGCTGTGGCGCCTCCAGGGCGTGCCAGTCATCAGGGTCCTGTCCCAGCAGGTTGTGAAACGTCCTCGGCGTGTGCGCTACCAGCGAGAGATCCGCAGGCAACACCTCAGAGCTCGCGAGTGGTGTGCCGCACTTGGGTGATTCATGCCGTGGCTGCCCATCCGCAGCACGCAGAGCAGGCAGAATTGCAGCATGGCCGTCCTCCTGCGCAAGAGCACCACAGCATGCCGGGAGCTCACTTGCAAATGCGATTCGCATACTCAGACATGCGTGCTTGGCAAGTCTATCAAGTAGATTGGGATCCCATACCTGGCGCATATGCATGCTCTGCGGAGACACTAGAGTCTCACACACACAGAGTTCATGGCCCCCCGCTCTGGCCAGCAGCATGTGGCGCCCAACCTCCTTGGGCGTGTAGTACCTCAGCATGCCCTCTGACCATTGGGCTTCGCGCAGCTCGCACTGTGGATCCTCCACAAACAGCTGCACGGCTGTCAGTGCAGTCAGCACAGCACGCGAACCGTGTGATTAGGCAGCGCCGTGACGGTGCAAACTCCAGTTCGATTGCCATGCTGTGCATGCACGCTGTGACAGCAACGCGCAATGCATGCAGTGCACCATAACCACCCCCTACAGGATCTCACGCAGTTGCTGCGCACGCCTTTGTCGTGGCCGAGCCTACGGTGGGGCACAGTGCTGTGCAGAACAGCACGCCTGCAACGTTGACAGACAGCAGGACGGCGCACCCGCCACTTCTGCAGCTCCGCAGGTGTGCTGGGCCAGTCCACCCGATTGCCAAAGGTGTCGCGGACATCAAGCTGCACGCATGCAAGCTCGTCGACCTCCGCCGAATCCATGCCTGGGCCCATCAGGCGGCACCTACCGTAATCCACGTCGCCAGGCGTAACCGTGTATATGAAAACGGAGCGCGGAATAGGGTGGCCTCCTGCAAGCACCGCCAGCTCGTGGCTGCCAGCGCGGGTCAGGCTAAACCACAGCCGGCACCGCCCCTCTCCCCGTGGCTCCACATGCACCTGCAACCATCGCCCTGAAGCTCAGCGTCAGATGCGGGTGACTCTGTGCAAGTTACGACTGGTGTGTCTCGAGAGGCTGCCGTGGCGGGCAGAGTCCGGCCGGTCACTGACACGTGAGGAATTGCGTCTGATGTGCCACAGGCATGATTGCCACACAGCAGCACCCTGCAACACATGCGCAAACAGTGTGCTCATTGGGTGACCGCCCTTCAGTGTCATCCTGTAAAGCACCCCCTTGTGCTTCGCTGCGCTGCGTGCTCTGCGTGATATTTCAGCACGCGAAACTGCCACTGGCAGCTTTGCTGCGCATCCACAGCATGAACACTGCAAGGTGTGCAGGACGGAGCGCGCACCTGCTGCGTGCTGAGCTGCAAGGAGCCCTGGAGCTGCACCTGCAGCCGCAGGTCCGCTGCCGAAGCCGCGCAGGCATTGCCGTGCCTGTCCCGCAGTCGTACTTCCACACACACCTCCTCCCCCGCCCGCTGACGAATCGCGGTGTCCACCTGCACATGAGCGCCATGCATGTCACTGCCGCAATGTTATACGTGCCCCGCACCCTGCATTGCGCCCCAGCTCTGTGGGCTGCGCTCGGGACAGGCTTGCAGAGCGCTCCATGCCGCTGGGGACGCGATGACCGTTCCGCCAGCTATTGCCACCCACTTAACGCTTGCATCCCTGCACGGTTGAGCGAGGCGCTCTGATGCAGCCCTTGCATCCTGTCAACCCGTCCAGCGCTGGCCATCGTGACACGTGGGGTGCCATGCTGTGCTGCCACAGCGCACTGAGGGCACGCACCTGCAGCTCGCTGGTCTCAGGGTCTGCCACGCCGGGAGCCACATCGACGACACCCTGGCACGCCATGCTGTGCCCGTCCAGCAGCGTCTCGACCAGGTACGCGCCAGCACGCCACGGCGCCCACCACGCCTGGTACAGCCCATCCTCTGCAGCCTCCGCCTCCATCTCAGCCACGTGCATGTCACCGACATTGGCAGCATCAGCGTTGCAATTGGTGGCAGTGGCTGTGTGAAACTTGGAGATGCGGAAGTGCAACGAGTGCTGGCCCGCGGGGCACGGGCGGCCCGCCTGCGTCAGCCGCACTCTGAGCGCGGTGTCCCGGCCGGGCGTCGCAAGCTCGCGCCAGCGCGGCTGCAGCTCCAGGGTGCGCACGCGCCGCGGTGGCGGCACGAGGACGGCGGCGGCGGCCACTTGAAACGTCGCCGGGCTACCTTGCAAGTGTTCCCCAGCTCGTGACGCATGGACCTGGTATGCGCCTGGCTCCATTGGAACACATGTCGCAAGCAGTTCCCCCTGCAGGACACCCTATCGTATTTGAAGCTGCACTACACACATAGAGTTGCGGCCCACCATCCGCGTTGTGCTTCTGATGAAAGGAAGCGCTTGGAGTGTTCACTACAGCACAGCAGTCTTGCAGCTGCGTCCGGTCGCAGCAGCAGCACAGCACACAGCACGGGCGACATCAGGGCAGCACGTAGCACAGCATGCAGCACGGGCTGCAGCGAAGCACACCGGCGCGCCGGGCCGCGGATCCAGCGTTGCGACTGACTCCAACGTGCATCTGTTGCCGTTGCCGATGCGCTTGAAAATGGCAGCTTTGACCTCGAGATGGGTGTGCGGCAGCGGCACGGGGTGGCCCTGCATGCTCAGCATGCGCAGCCGAGCCGTGACCGGCGTGCCAGGGGTGACGGTGCGCTGGCAGAGGGTGAGCTGCGAGGTGGCCGCGGCGGCCTCCAGGGGCTGACAGAGCACGGTCAGAGGCGTGCCGCGCACGCTGCGGCCGTCATACTCCTGCACGCACCCCCACAGCGATTCTGCAGCACAGAGTTCCCCGCGACTGGGTGCCGCCCTTCTCTGCGGGGGCCCACTATACGTAAACGTATGGCGTGGCACTGGCCCAGCATGCCGACAGGGTAACAACGGCATGTCACAGCGGCGCTCTGTGTCACCCGGGACTTTGGAGTCGATCACATCGGCCAGAGTCTGTCTGCAAACTAGCGTCACACGCACTGAAATGTGTGACCAGCATGCATGGGGGGTGCGACAGGGCTGCAGCATGCATGCCTGCTGTGAGGATGGCCGCACATGCATCGGCAGGGCGCCAGGACCGCACCATCGAGATCTCAACCGCCCCAGGGGCGTGCAGGATGTACGCCACGGCCAGGGAGCCATCGGCGCGCTCTGTGATGTGGTGGGAGCAAGCAGCACTGGTGTTGTGCGCGCTGGGCGTGCTGCGTGCTGTGAACGCAACTGTGAGCAATTCCTCCTGCAGGCGGCCCGTGGCTTACATCATGAAAGCCTGTGCGAGCAGTCAGCATGGCCACGTGGCACGGCAGCGCATCCCCTCGGCCGGACTGGCTACGGAATCTCATCACCATAGAAGGTTGCAGGAAGGCTGCGAATGTGGTGCGGGTACAGCTCACCCATGTGGTGGCCACGGCCGCTGCAGTCGTAGCTTGCATGCATGGATGCGGTGTAAATGCTGCTACCTGCTGGCTGCTTGCTGGGGATTCTGGTGCTTGCCTGCTGGCTACTTTCCCTCGCTACTTGCCCTCGCTACTTGCCCTCGCTACTTGCCCTCGCTACTTGCCCTCGCTACTTGCCCTCGCTACTTGCCCTCTGTAATGTATCTCTCACTTGCCCTCGCTGCTGGGCTGCTGCGATGATCTCCGTACGGCGTGACTGCCTGCTACCTGACGTTGCTCCGCTAGGCCTGGGCCCTTGCCGATATACAGGGGGTTGCATGGGTGCCGCAGGGCCACAAAAAAAATAAAAAACAAAAGATAGAGCATCACTGCCACACCCAATCGGCCACTGGTCACAACATGCCCCTGCAATTCTCACACATGTGTAAATGGCTGCATCATGCCGGCGCTGGCTCGTTCTAGCATTTGCTCGTGCGGAGAGTGGCCTTGGGGCTTGTGATGGTTTGTCTGTTTGCCCGGAACTCTCACGTCAATGCCCCGACATGCATCCCCCACACAAGCCCAAGGGCGCACGCCAACCCCAAACCCACGTCCCCCCGTGCGGGGCGGACCACACCCGCGATCAAAACCGTGTATAATGCGCGCGCTACGCGTTCGTGGTGCCTTTAAATCGCTCTGCTGTGCCCAAGATCTGCTGTGCCCCAAGCTCAGCGCCTGTAGCCATTGGCCAATATTGGACCGACATAGCTACAGGTGCGCGTATACTGATCCATGGATATCCACGAACATACCTGCGCAACGCTCTCGACAGACGCCCTCGTGAACTCATGCTGTGTGTACACAGTTTATGACAGCGCGACGTACACACGGTCGGTGTGCCGACTCGATTCAAGGCGCTCGAAGCCCCTCGATGCGACTGTATGTGGCAGCATATCCACGAAATATCACGCAAGTGATGATATGAAGATCAATGACATAAGGAAGTGGCTGGATGTATTGCTGTGCGCGCGCGGGTCGACGTCACACGCTCGTATTCTAAAGTGCGTAGCGAACTCTTGACGCGGACAGAGGCCGATGGCGCTGCTGCGTAGACACTTCTGTCCACCGCGCACAAATTGAAACTCACCTTCATCACGCCGCCGGTGGCAGACGATATTTCAATGACATGTCGCTCCATGACAGTCGGTATTTCGTTCCAAGTGCCGGTAACGCTTGGTGGTGAGCCCGACTTGCGGGATCGGCTAGACGTCCGCCTCGCGGCATCGTCACTGACATTTCCGCGAGCCATCTCGAACAGCGGCAAAGATCCTAACAGCAGTTATATCGAACTATAGATATGGTGGAGCCGCTAAGGCTTGCTGGATCGTATGGGACGTGTCCCGGCTGTGAGCAATTGCAACTCTTCTGCACACGGAGGTCCAATGTCTCACAGGCAAGGGCGGGGCAGCTTCGGCCATGGCCTCATATGCCATTCCCTCATATGTCTAAAGCATCTGAGACCCTTGGCGAACCGCATGCCGTGCAGAAATGCGATCTCTCTGAGGTCGTGGAGCCCTTGGCTTGATCATGCGCGTTCGTTTCACCTGCCGAATGTGCATGCCAGCTGCGGGGCTCATGCACCTTCACACTGTGACGCGGCAGGTACCACGAAGGCCCAGATGCACCGTCTGCCGGCATCAGAATTCCCGGGACTGTGCCGAGGCGTTGCTGTAGATTCATCATACCGGCCGTGCCACTGCAATTGCACACTCCTGAATCAGCCCGACTCTCGGAGTCTCGATTCAAGACTGCTGTTGCAAGAACTGATCACAGCCTCAGCAGGCGTCAAGGCAACCTGACTCACGGCAAAGAACACAAGCACCACAGGCGTCACGATTGGATTAGATTAGACGGCCTAGTGCGATGTTCCAGGATGTGAGGGGGATGTGCACTGACCGGGGTATGCACGGATGCAACTCAACAAACAAACATGGTACATCACAACAGTCAGCAGCTGGCGATAGTTCGTTCTGGCATTTGCTCGTGCGGCGCATGACCTTGGTGCTTGCGGTGGCCGGTCTGTCTGTTTGCTGTCTGTTTGCTTGTTGCCTGGTCTGTTGCCTCGGCGCTGCTGAGTCCTAGATCTATCACTGTGTAACACAACAGTCAGCAGCTGGCATTCTGAGACACCGCGCATGCAAGCGGCGCATGTGAACGATACAAGCGTCACATTGTGTGAAGCTGCAGCAGTGTCGGGCATGGCGTCAGTCTGCCACCTCGGCTTCGTCGGGCCGCGCTTATTGTGCGGCAGGCACAGGGGCCTCATGAGTTGACGTGGAGCCAGGGTGCAAGGGGGGGGAGGGGGTTTTGGAATGCTGCGGCTGCCGCAGGTGTGGGTAACTAGGGCGGGGGCGGGGGGGGGGGGGGGGGGTGGGGCGCAGCAAACTGCGCACAATAGGGCCCATACAGCAGCCTAAGATCAGACTCGTATGCTGTTGTATACGACCAGCCTGTTCTGAGGCCCGCGAATCAGTGGCCTTCACGCATGTTGGCTCTGGTGCAGAATGCTGCTGTCGAAGTCAAGCATCCCGATGATGTTCACAGTACTGGTGGGGACTTCGCGGTCGCACTCTAGCTTGCGGAGATTGAGGGCTTGCGAGAAATTCACCAAGTGGTGGCTGGCACGGCAGATGAGCTGTCTGCGTATGGTAAGCGAGAACTGTTTGGGTCAGCGAGGACTGCTTGCCAGCACAGCCCCATAGCCCCAGGCAGCTATGGGTGAGGTGCAGCGCATGGCACCAGCGCTGATATTCAGGCAAGCCGGTGCAACTGTCAGTAGCAAGGGCTGGCCAACAAAAGACCTGGGGCGTGGGTCCAATGCCTTGTCGCCATGATGTCATGCTGCGTTCCCGGGTGTGCACATGTTTGACCGACCAGCTTGATGCGCCTGCCTTCAGGCTGGCAGGCAGCGTGCTGAGGAACAGCTGTGCTTGCACTGTTTTCCGGTGCATCCCTACGCCAACGGTCTGCCGTGCAGCAATGTAGACAGACATGTGGAGCGGCTGCCCCTGCTGATAGCTGATAGGCAGCTACTGATTCAAGCGGCTAACCAGTACAAGGCCGTGCGATGGCAGCTTGGCATCAGATGTGTACACGCGGGCCGCTGCGCCTCCAAGCCTCTGCTGAGGCCAGAACCCCAGTACTTGTGCTGCCCAGCCAGCATCTTGGAAATTGCTCTGGCACGGCATCTCGGGTGGCGGACAATGACGAATGCATGGCGCTGCATCATCATGCGTGTGGGCATCGGGACCTCCCTCGATTCCCACATCAACCGCATCAGCGTTCAGACATGCGGGCCGCGCGGCCGCAAACACAGCAGGCTGGCCCGTCCGCTGCCACTGCAGAGTGCGCTGCTGCTGTCCTGCCCATTCCTGTCCACCACGCCATGGCATGCCACCCATTGCCACACTTCCACCTGCAGTTCCACATGGCTCTCAGGCTCCCACACGCCTCCGACCGGCGCTCCTCATGCGCCCTGCCAGGACAGAGGCTTGCCCGGCTGTGCACACAGCGGCCATGACGGCTGCTGCTGATGCACAGGGTGGCTCCGCCGTGGCCGCGCGTGCCGCTGCTGCCGGCTCCAGTGTCATCGCCGCCGCCAACGCTGTGGACGCCGATCCCGCCGGCGCGGCTGCCAACGTTGGTTACGGCCCCGGCAATCAAGCTGCTGGTGCAGTCGCTGGCCGCGGCCGTGGTCTTCGACGCTGCCGGCCCGCATCATGGCATGACGCCACCGCGCCCGCAGCCACTGACGCCTTTGCTGCCGTCAATGGCGGTGCTATGGCAGCGGGTGCCTGAATCGCCAGGGCCGTGCTTGCCAACTTAAGAGGCGCAACGTGACGATTGCCGTTGCGCTCGCCTGCGTCCCTTCCGCTGGGATTCCTGGCGGCCACCTGCCCACGGCAATCCTCACCTCTTGCTGCAGCCCTTCGGGGCTGCGGCCGTTGAATCGCTGCTCGCACCTGCCAACTGGCTCAGCCTACCAGCGCAACCCTAAGAGGGGAGGTCTCCTCGTGATGAAGCCCTGCAACCGCAGCGTGGCCGCTGTGTGCATTACATGTCCTTGGCCCCGTCCCACGGTGTCGCTGCTGTGTGCACGCCTGGCGCTGCCGCCCAACTGATGGGCAAGGGGAAGCGCAACAACTTGAAGCACGCCATCGGCAAGGTCACGCGCCGCCTCGTGTTCCCGTCGCACGAGACGTCTGGCCGAGTTCGCATGGTTGCATTTGCCTTGCTGAACGAGATTGCTGACTCTGCCGCTGCCTCAAATGCGTCTCCACATGCGTGGTCCTACAGAATGGCATGTGCGACTGTCCACCACTGCCTGCCGGGGTGCCACATCACTCTGCCCCGGGGTGTCACCAGGCGATGGCAGCTAAGTCCACACAGCGACTGCCCTGTGCAGATGGCTTGCAGGCCGGGCCGTGCTGCCTGGGCGAACGGCACTCTTGGCCGTTGTGTAGGCGACCGGGTGGACTATGCGCTACAACTGGGTTTGGGGCTGCTACGGCTGAGCCTGAGGCCGTGCATGCCCACAGCCACACGTGCGTGCCTTCCTTCAGAAGCCTGCGTATAGCCGGATGTCGGCACACATAAAGAAAGGCACACAGGGCAGGGCATCTGTCCTGGTCCGCGTTCTGGCGGGGTGGGGGGGGGGGAAGTGACTTGGGTGGTTCCTGATCATGGGAGGCGGGACGGGTGGCCGGGTGGGTGGGCTTGACCCCTGGCGTTGCGCGGGCGTGGCTGCGGTGGACATACATGTTCCCAGTCAAGGCTGGGTGCACCGGGCTTCCTCTGGTGGCACTGGGAGGAGCTCTAATATGGCTGGTCGCGCGTGGCGTGGCAGTGTGGGTGAGCTGGAGCGTGGTATGGATGAGGTGGCACTTGTGGGTGTGGCGAGGATGAGGTGATGGCATGCGTGGACGCGTGCTGCCAGTCACGGTGGTGTCGGTGGTGAGGGCTGCACGCAGCATGATCGAAGAGTGGGGGGGGAAGGCTTCTGCAGCCACAGCGACATTGTAACACAATTGTGGGGTGGGTGCACAATTGTCTGAGGCATGCTAAACATAGTCTGCATCAGCCTGGGAGATCAAGCTTGCCATCCATCTCCGTGTTACACTGTCATACATCAAGGCCCCGCAGCGCCGATGGAAGGAAGCACAGAATAAAACAAGCAACCACAAGCAGCATTGTCACCCAACACACCGGCACGCACTGCACGCAAAACGAATACGGCCAGCTGCCGTCTCTCTCTGTGTGTTACACAGTGATAGATCTAGGACTCAGCAGCGCCGAGGCAACAGACCAGGCAACAAGCAAACAGACAGACCGACCATCGTAAGCACCAACGCCACTCTCCGCACGAGCAAATGCCAGAACGAACTATCGCCGGCTCGAAAGCAGACACTCCCACACCACGCAGTACCACGCAGCCCACGCGCACCCCAGACACAGTCAGCATTCGCCGGGCCCACCCGCGGGCGCCGACTCGACACTCTCTCTCTCTGTGTCATGCACGCACATCTGAATGCCGGTGCCACAGTCCACTGCAGTGTAATCAGAGCCCAGTCGAGTCAGCAGCGCAGATCCCAAAGTGTGGGGGCTGCCTCCACACAGAGAGCAGTGCCCTCGCAGTCACCTCTGTCCAGGCGCAGCTGAGAGGTGTGAACTCCCACAGGAGGACTACTGTGCCTACGAAGCTTTGCTTTGGTCGTCTGACGGCATAGTCCATGTACAAAACACAAGACATCTATGACGGTCCACAAGTATACATGGGCTATGCTGTTACACGGCCTCGGCTATGTTAGACAATGCCAGCATGCTGTCCACTGGACACAGTGTCCAGAGGCCTCTAGGAGGTTAGCTATGTGTCCACAGGGGCATATACAAACAGTGACCACCTGTGCTATTGAATCATGCCTGACCAAGGCCATGGTCATGCATTTTACATGCGGGTGTTACGCGTCTTCAATCACCGCGTAAATTTTGCTCATGATGCATCATGATGTCAGCAGGTTTTGCCCCCTGAGGAACGATCGGCCCCTCCGGAGGCCACGTAGATCTCGAGATCGATATCGTCAGGCCTTGTGCAAGTCGAACCTTGCCGGGGGCGACTGCGCGCAATCGCAAACATGTCCTCCGCACGTGTACAGCAGCGGCCATCAGCATTTGCCTCGTGTATATGTGCAACGACCTTCTCCGCGCGTGCACGTGCACGTGCATTCGCAAGTTCGCTGATTGATCAGCACCAGTGCTGTTAATTGCGCACGTGCAGTTCTGCAAGCTTAGACAAGCCGTGTTCTCGCTTTGCTGTATACATCCTCAAACCTATCTAGAGCCTGCAACTCGACATTCGCCAGCTGATTGCGAAACGGCGTTCACGGTGCCCGCTGAATAGGCTGAGGAGCAGTTGAAGTTTCGCCTCAAGCTTTCGATTCCGGTTCCACAAGGCGTCTAGTAAAACATTATGGCTACCTGGTGCGATTCGTGTTTCAAAGGTGCTAGACGCGAATACTTGGCCACCGACGAATGCTGTTTTGATGCGGGCCATGGCCATGAGGCGCCTCGGGAGCGGCAGCGATGTTTCATCTTGCTACTGTCGTGGCACTTCGCACAGATGATGAATTCCGCATGGCCCATGTGATGCGGCCTGGGACATCAGACCTGTGTTTCAAGGATGGTAATATCACATATGACGCAGGGGCTTCAGCACGTGTCCGTGTGCATCCCGGCGATCTCAACTCATATTCTTGGCGGTGCTGTTCATTATAGATTCCTGTAGAGTATTAGAGTCTTATATACCGGCGCTGCGTACTCTGGATAGCGTTGTTTTATACGCACCACATCTGTGGGCACCCGCTCCCTACGAGCGCTCTAGCTGCACACGTTCAACCCAATGAGCACGCACGGATGCCGCGTATGACGCCTGATTGTAATAAGGAGTAGCGCTGCGCTCGATGTGTAGGTTTCAGTTCTGACAATGCCTGCCCAGCTCGAAACACATGGTGCCGGTTGATTTCCGGAGCGACATTCACGTACGTTGGTACCGCAGGGCCTGAGCACATAATATTTAGATGAGACTCCATGTAACACAGTGTGACGTCCTCCATCGAAGCTGCGCGTGCAGGGTTGTGGAGAATGTCTGCTTCTCATGGATGGTGGCGTTCCTGCTGAGCGTCATTGCTCGCACAGCCCAGGAAGCTGGTTTCGGCAACGCAACGACTACCGGTTACGGGGTACGGTTTCCTCCACACTGCTGCATGCCTTGCATTCACGCAGCTAAGGCGGTCCGTCAGAAGGCTGTGTGGGTATAGGTGTTCGCGGAGACCTGGAGCGCATGTTCCGAAGGTGCCCGGGGGAGGATTGTCATCAACGTTCAAGATGACAGACTAGGTGCGCTCCGTTTCTAACCATTGCAAATGACCTTTTCGCTGGTAATCATGGCGCCGTGGTTCGTGGAGATATAGCCCGGTCCACACCGGTATTGGTCACAAATGCAGTTCTTTTTCACGTTCAAGCATCAAAGCCTGTACCGGAAGGTCGCATAGGTCTCGCGCGGTGAGGCACATTGTCAAACATTGTTTCATTTGTAAAGTAGGCGTTGTGTCTCACAATGAAATAGCTCAGGGTCTCAGCTCGAAGCAGTGTGTGTTGCTCGTGTAGGGCAGGCCTTCTATCAGGCCATCCATGGCAGGAGCTTGCCAAACACTACGCAGGCTCAAACGGTCAGGCGAGCTAGCCCACTTGACAAAAATGCAATTATAGAGCTGGTGGTACGATCACTTACCAGATTAACTTGTTCTATTCGGTCTAGGACTCGTGTATTTGCATTCCATCAGAGCCACTGACTGCAGGGAGCACGAGCCACTCAGGATCAGATCATCAGCCATTTCTCCCAGTATGGTACCATCGCGCGGATTGACGACATCCTCGTTCCACCAAATCACATCTGGACGACCAAACAGATCAGCAAAGCTTCATGGCCGTTTTTGACAACCCCACACTCTGTGCGGCTGACACGGGTGATCCTGGCCCGTGCGGAAGATGCTGCAAAGATCCTTGAAGCGAAGTCAGATGTATCCCTCGAGTTCGGTACTTCTGTTGCCCTCTGTGACTCGTGCCTACCTGGTCCGCAGATCATTCTTCGAGGCGGGAGGGAGCTTGCACAAGCCCACCTGCCCGAGCTGCTGGATGCGGCACCAGAGATTGTCTCGCAGAGAGTCTTTTACGTGCGGACCCTCTGGCCTGCTTGCATGCCTGTGGCTGATGCCTGTTGCTGGCGCCATGCCATTGTCCCCTACTTTGGTCAGGTTTTGCGTGCCCCGCATTGACTCCACACATCCTGCAGGACCCGACACAGAAAGTGTACAATCGTGCCCTCCACTTCGTGACCCTAGGCGCTGCCAGCCAGTTCCTACACAAGCAGCAGCTCCGGGCAGCTATGTATGGAAGCAGCTTTTACACATTTTTCTTCAATGAAAGGCTGACCGCCTGGTGGGGCAGTGACAATTGGGTGACTGTGTGGGACATGGACGCCCACAACTCCCTCGTGTTGCCAGCTCAGGTGGGCAACGCGGCGGCAACAATTAAGACTGCACAGGTGTGCATAGCCGTACTGGTGCCAACCTGTGAGTTAATCGTGCATGTTGGCCTCCTCCGCAGCATTCGGCGCTGGCATTACTGGCATGCATTTGCAGGAGACTGTCCTTAAGGCATCTGCCGGAAGAGCTGTGTGCACCAGCGTAATGCAGCCGCTGATGAATGGCGAAGTGCAGATGCGGTTTCAGTCGAGCGTGCAGATGGCGGAGGCGCTGAAAGCTCTCCGAGCCAGCGGGGGCCTGTTTGCTGGGGCAAAGCCACTAGATGCGTTTGCGTGGCAGCCCAAGGCGGCAGCCACACTGCCCCCTCCCCCGCCACCAGTGAGGACCGAAAGCAAGGGCGGTGCCAGCGCCCGGTCGGCTGCCACCGGGGCAGGGGGCAAGGTGGGATGGACCTCCCCGGGATCTGCTGCAAGCACAAATATTGCAGCGTTCTTTCAAGCTTCACTAGTCAAATCGGTTGTTGCCTGACCTGTGAATGCTTCTGCGCTGGAGTGAAATGTGCTGGCAGGGCCAGACCTGTGCCTCTGGTGTTTGTCAACACCGATTGAGTCAGACTAGGTTATGCTATTGCCGAGTTGCCGGTTGCCAGTCATGCAGGGCGGTCAGCAGTGTAGCCACCTTCATTTGGAAGGCGGGTACAATGTGACGCCTCGATTTGTAATGAGCTGACCTGCCATGTTGACTTCGAACAGTTTGGCCTTTCGGGGATGCTGTGATGGCTGCTGAAGTTTGTATCTGTTCATCATCGGGTGCTGCCGCTGCCCATATTGCTGGTTCGATGCCATCATGAGTCCAGCAAAAACAAAGCATTGGCTTATATGCGTCATCACCATGGCTAGTGCTGTAGGAGGGCTAAACCGAGCCTGTAAAGCGTGCCACAGCCCAGGCCATTGTGTTGGTGACATTGCTGAATTGTAGCTCGGGCTCTAGTTCATGCCGAGGCTCGAGGGGATAGGCCAAGGGTGGTGGCCTATGCGCTGTGGCACGTCAGCGCTGGCAGGCCGTCAGTGGGGACTACCAGGCCCGGCAACAGCGCCCGCCTGGCCAGCCTGGCGCAGAGGGGAGCGGCTGCGCATGCCTGGCATGCCAGAGCGCGGCACGCCCGTGTGTGTTAGTGAGGGCAGTTCATGACATCATGGCAGGAGGCGGTGCTGCTTGTGATGTCGATTATATCGCTTGCTTCTCTCCCTTGGCGCTGCTGAGGCCCTGATCTCAGTGTAACACATGGGCATGTCAGAATGCCGTGTACTGTGTAGTAAACTGTGATAGATCAACGCCCCAGCGGCACCGAGGGAAGAGAGCAAGTAGCAAGACAAGCGCCGTGCACCGTGTGACTGCTGCACAGATCTCAGCACCAGTGTGGGAACCATCCTGTACCTGATGCAACATGATCAGCACCTCAAACCTTGGCAGCAAACCAATATCGTGGAGCTGCAATCCTCACGCTGACACGGCACTCATGTGTGACCTGTTCTCGCCGCATAGGGATGCGCAGGGCAGCCTGAAGGACAATGTAGCGTGCACGCGCCCGTGGCTTGCCTGAGGCCCTGTTCATCGAAAACAAGATGCACGTGAACGCGGTGTCGAAGTGAGCATTACAATACTGTGACGTGCTGAGTATGTAGTCTCGGGCACTGGTGCATGTCCGAGCTAGGACTGAGTTCTGGATGGCTGTCACTCCAATGCAATCACAACAGGCCCGCCCTTGGCCCAGTCGCAACGCATGACAATCGATTCCAAGGAGACATGACACTCACAGTGCATGCCAGCACTCACTGCATCAGCTGATAAGGCATGTGCAGACAGGTGTACACGTATTCAGGCCTACAGCCGACAGTACTGCACCAAGATGTTGACAGTACTGCACCAAGATGCACCAAGACTTGCTCGTGCTGCGCGTTGCCTTGGTGCTTGCGGTGGCCGGTCGGTATGTTTGCTTGTTGCCTGGTCTGTTGCCTCGGCGCTGCTGAGTCCTAGATCTATCACTGTGTAACACACCCACACGTGATGGTTTGTCTGTTTGCCTGTTGACTGATTTGTTGCCTTGGCACTGCTGAGTCCTAGATCTATCACCGTGTAACGCACACCCACACGTGTTGCATTGTGATAGATCAAGGCCCCAGCAGAGGGAAGAAAGCAAGGAACAGACAAAGAAGCAAAAGCAGCACCGGCCACCCAACACATCGGCATGACCTGCACTCACAAGGAACACAACCAGTAGCGCAAACACACAGCCGCGCCGAGCCAGACGTGAGGACTGGCCGTGCATGCGTCTACGCGAGTGCAGCCTGAAACAGCATCTTGGTGTTACACAGTGATAGATCTAGGACTCAGCAGCGCCGAGGCAACAGACCAGGCAACAAGCAAACAGACAGACCGGCCACCGCAAGCACCAAGGCCACGCGCCGCACGAGCACATGCCAGAACGAACTAACGCCAGCGCGAAAGCAGACACGCACACACCACGCAGTACCACGCAGGCCACGCGCACACCAAACACACAGCCAGCACTCGCCGGGCCCACAAGCGGTCGCCGACTCGACACTAGCAGTCTGCACGGGCGCGCCAGCGCGCGCTACGGCCATGTCCGAGGCCGCGAGGCACCGGTCCCAGGAGCCGTAGCCACAGCCAGCCCGGCAACACGAGCAGTGTCCGGGGAGGGGGGCAGAGGAGAAACGGCGGACGTGCGCTGGGAGGAGGGAAGAGGGAGGGAGGAGGAGGGATGGGTGCGGGGGGGGGGGGGGGGGGGGGACTGCAGGGCGAAATGGGTGGAGGGGGGGGCCCGCGGGGCGAGATGGGCGGGAGGGGGGGGGGGGGGGGGGGGCGCGACGCAAGCCTTTGCGCGATGGCCCGTCAGCGCCGGCAGGCCGTCTGTGGGGACAGGAAGGCCCGGCAGCAGCGCCCGTCCGACCAGTCTAGCACGGAGGGGCGCGGCCGCGCGGGCTTGGCGCGCCAGCGCGCGGCACAATGTTGTGGACAGGTCGCGCATGGCATTGAGCAGGAAAGTACGCTTTGACACCGCGCCGTGCCCCGTGGATACCTCCGCGACCGTCTGGAGTAAGCGGTACGCGTCCCGTCCAACCCTGCCGTACGTCTCATGTACGAGCGGGATGAACTGGGCGGCACCTGTGATGGCGCCATATTTGTCGCGCTTTTGCCGTTCGCCCTTCTCGGTGGTCGCGCCAGCCTCACGTGACGCACCGCGCACATGCGACCTGGCAAGCGGGTGCATCACCTTCACGTCCAGCAGCGCCATGCGCGTGGTGAGGAATGCCAAGAGGTCGCCGCGCTGCGGAGGCCGCTGCGATCGGGGCGGCGGGGGTGCAGGAGGGGGCGCTGCCGCCCGGTCAGGGGCGGGGGGCGCGTCGGGATTTTGGCCGCGGCGGGGGTGGGGCGGCAGCGGCAGTAAGGGTAAGGGAGGCCGGAGCCGGGGCTTGGGTGCCATGAGGGGTGTGGGGCACGTCCGAAGCCTGGGGGGCCTGCGAGAGATGGGGTAGGGGTTGGACCGGCGCAGCATCGGCTGGGGGGTCCGGTGGCGGCGGCGGCGGCGGTGGCGGCGGTGGCGGCGGCGGCGGCGGGCCTTGCTGACACGGCGCGGCCGGTGCACTCGCAGACGGCGCAGCCGGCGGGCGCGTGAAGTCCGCCGGCGGCGTGGCTGGTGGCGACTGCCGGCTGCCGCGGAGGGGAAGCACGCGTATGCCTCCGGGGAGCTTGCCAACGTGTGGGTGTGTGCACCAGGGTTCAGACAGCTGCGGGGGGCAACCTCAACTGAGAGAGTTCACACCACCAGGGCGAAACCACTTGTGGCCACCATGTACAGGGCCCAACGACAGCCTCAGAGGCACTCGCGAGCACCTGCAGCTGCTCCTTCACGTCTGCATGAAACAGCTATTAGGTCATGCATCGGCAAACACCAAGGGAATGTGCCGTGCATACAGCAGCTCACATGCATGCAAAAGGATGCCAGGATCTTGGCCAAGCTTGGCCAAAACCCCCCTAGGCCTTGCAAGGGCTTGGCTGGAACACCCAGTTCACAATGCAAGGGCCCCTTGCCTATGCCCCCGAGGCATGGTTACTGCACTGCATGTACATACATGGCTGACTCTGCGCCTGCAGCTAAAGCTAAAGTCTCGCTTCAAGCCTACATGCGTATAACAGTGATAGATCTAGGACTCAGCAGCGCCGAGGCAACAGACCAGGCAAAAAGCAAACAGACAAACCGGCCACCGTAAGCACCAAGGCCACGCGCCGCACGAGCAAATGCCAGAACGAACTCGCTTCAAGCCTACATGTGTGCTTCTCATTGTTATATGCTGGCAAAAGGTCGAGTGCTACGGATCTGACATTCATGATCAGCACTTGGCGGCAATTGCAAGGGACACTCCCTCGTGGCCCTTGCACGGTCCATGTGCACCACGATCACGCGCAATGCCGCAGTGCCTTGGTGATACAGTCATCCCCCCTGATTGTGCACGGCCGTTGCCACGCGCGGCTCATGACCGGGATCACGTGGTCACGACTGCAGCTGACAGCGCGCAGCGCGCAGCGCCGTGGCTCGAGACACAGTGAGCCACGCCGAGCACATGCATAGCAGTCAATGCAGTGCACAAGTGTTGGGTTCGTCGGTGGCGGGCACCTGCGAGCGCTGAGAAGGGGTCAAGGAGGAAGGGCACTGCGCAGTTGCCGTCACCGCCGCGACCTGCTCTGGTAGGAGGCCCTCCGGCAACGCCGCAAGAACAATGTCGCGCATAGCAGGGTCACCAGACACTGCGTATAGCAGGTCATCACGAACGTACTGAAGGCCATGTACGCCGACCCGAGGTTGTACCGCACCGCAGGAGAACAGCAAATTTGCTAATGCTCAATGTGGCGCCACCGGTGTTCAACCGGATCATCCACGTTAAACAATACAGGCATATCAGAAACCACGGCTCGACACAGCTCACACACTGCGCCATCGTTGCGTGTACCATAGGAGTGGGACTAATCCCTCGGCAGGTGTGACAAGCGCAGCGCCATGAGCACCCGGGGCCCATGTCACTGATGAGAGATCGAGCGGACGCATACGGCGCATACATGCAGCTAGGGCGCTGCAAGTGCACGCCAACGGCCACCGGGTTACGGCGCTGGGAGGGCTGTCAAGAACCAGAAAAGCGCCCAACCCAAGGGGTTGTATTACTTCTGGACTGTAGGACGTCGTATATATGTGTCACGAGACTCTTGAGCGCACAGTATGGCTCATGACAAGGGCTCTCGCGGTCGCTTTCGAAGCCGGCGACGTGGGCCGGCTGCGGGCGGGGGGGAGCCTCCCAACCCGCGGCTCCGTACAGTGTGCGCCCAAACGCCCAGCTGCACAGTGGCATTACGGACTACTGGAGCAGCATCAGAGAGGGGATCGCCACTCCCCCCCGGCGCCCGCTGCAGTTCAGCGCACACCACATCCAGCGCCATCTGTGCGCGGGACAGCCACCCAGCCCTAGGGTGCGCCTGCGACCGGACCGCGGCTCCCATACAGTCCGGAGACCGGCCCACTGGCAATGGTGCCGCGAAGCAATCTGATAGGGGATCATGTTCCCGCAGGAGCGCCACACAAGCATCTGCTTTCCGGACGCGACAGAGATGTCTAGCATGTGCCCCTGAGCAGCAGTCCCGTGACAGCATCACACCAAGGTGTGTGAGCATGACCGACGGCGATACGCAGTGCAATTTCCACCATGCAGCTGAGCCAGGTCCGGAGTATAACCCCGCCGCCAGCCGCGCGGCACGGTGGAGAATATCATCCATGGGGGCGCGCGCGGCACATACAGGCCACAACTCCATGTCATATATGTATTCTTACATCGAGGGGCTCCAATCCAGTGCACCAAGCGAATGTACAACTAGATTCTAGTGTCACATGCTACCCAGCAGATGCGAGCCGGCCAGGCGATCACCTGGCACGAACTGCGCACCCGTGAGCCGTGCTACCCTGGACATGGTCTTTCTGATCACAAACCCGTTCCCTTTCACTGTCGCCGCACTGAACTCCCGCAAGGAGTTCTCAATCCAGCGAGCCTTTGCTCTCTTGTTGAACAGCCCAACCAACGACACTGCCAGCGTGTTGAGGTACTGCATGGCATGCGACCCTAGTCTGCCATATGTCTCATGCACAACCGGCACCACCTTGTACAATCCCTGCACACTCCCTTTGTACTTGTTGAGTTTGAACTGTTCGCGTACGGCGGCCGCGTGCCCCTTTGCCCCCGATGCTTTCCCCACCACAGCCACCCCAGATGGATGGATGAAGCTGACATCTAGCACATACACGTCCACGTCCGGACCATTTGCTAGGATGTCCCCCCTACTGTCCCTGTAGCGTCTGTCCAGGCTGCGCATCACAGGCTCAATTGATGTGGACACCCCTGCCGCTCTTACTCGACGGCGCCAAGCCGTAATGGCAATGTTGTGGCGCAACATCCAGCAGTCGGCATTGTGTCGACACGTCATGGCATGATCTACATCGCCGGGCTTCACCCGAGCATTGCAATCACATATCACTTCCCCATCTAATGGCGGCAGGGGGGAAAGTCCGCCCCTGAACCGCATCCCATGCACAAAATCCCCATCATTCAGAGTCAGCATGCGGTTGGTTGGGAGGGAATCCAGGAACAGTGAGGCAACACGACAGGCGCAGCTGCGCATGCGCGCAAGGTCCTTTGCACCACCAGGGGTGCTGCCCTGCTGGTGCAGCAGCGCGACGTGCCGTGTCTGCGCTACTGCCCTGGTCACTTTTCTGCTCATACCGGGAAGGCCAGTGGCGATGAAGACGTTGTTGAGCTCCTCTGGGCCCCAGTCCACCTCCGGCGGCATCGCTGCACGCAGCGCTGTCCATTTTTCTTGTAGGCCTTTGGCAACGTCGCCGTCGGCGAATGGGCGGAAGTCGGGCGGGCCATCGTGCATGGCGTCATGCGCCAGCGCGGCGCTGGACAGATAGGCTGCATCTGCCTCGTGCTCCGTGACGTCCATGAGGCCGAATCCGCCGTGGCGTAGCGGTAGGCGGAGCCATATATGTACACTTACATCGAGGGGCTCCGATCCAGTGCACCAAGCGAATGTACAACTAGATTCTAGACTCACATGCTACCCAGCAGATGCAAGCCGGCCAGGTGATCACCTGGCACGAACTGCGCACCCGTGAGCCGTGCTACCCTGGAGCCATATATGTATATATATATAGAGCATGCGCGGCGCAATGCGGGTGCGGATGACTGCACTTTTGGTCACGACCGACAGCTGTGCACTGCGCAGCACGTGCAGCCAATCCCCCAGTGCTGACCATCCCTTGCGGGTGGCGGTGGCCTGCTGCAAGTCCCAATTGTGCTGCGCTTGGAGCTGCAAGCCCAGATAGGGCGCAGCGTTGGCCCGCTGCAGTTGGCATGTACCCCAGTAGAAAGCAACATCAGAATAACGATCACACAGCACGGGGGCCAAACACCACCACCACCGTCCTAAGAACACTAAGATCCCATTCCCACCGATCACTGTGCATATGTACCACATCAATGACCTGTTGCAGTCCGGTCGCCGTGCCATAGGCCCCTGCAAGGTCGTCCGCATATGCTTGCCCAGCATATGGACGGCGCCACACAGAGGCTACGAGGCTAGTACCTATGCGTGCATTGGTACCCAGAGTGGGTACCTGCAGCTTGTGTCACCCACCGTAAGCGCCCCCGGCCCAGGCGCAGCATGCATGTTGTCCAGCACAGAGTCAACGAATATTGCGTACAGCAGTGGCGACAACGGGCAGCCTTGTGCCACACCGCGCCTCACCTAGAAACGCGGCGATAGGCAGCCATGTACCCGCACACGGCTGGATGCGGCCGAGTACATGCTGTCAATCACTGCGAACAATTTGCCCGTCACCCCCTTCTGGAGAAGGCGGTACAACAGCAGGTCATGGGGAACAGAGACATACGCTTTGGCTGCGTCAAAGAAGCAGACGAACGTAGGGTCGCCAGCAGCCGTCCGGCGGCGCACCAGCGAGAGCAAGTTGTCCAGCGCGTTCAGGGTGCCCCTACCGGGGCGAAAGGCATATTGTTGATCATGCAAGGAAACAGAGTACATGATGCGGTGTGCAAGCAGTGCTGCAAACAACTTGTCCAATACGGGTAGCAGCGTCAGGGGCCCATAGTTGCCACATACACTTGAATCTCCAAGTTTTTTGTGAAGGTGTACCACCCCCTGCCGCCAGTTCGTTGCGTACTTCCCAGAGTCTAGCACCGCATTGAACAGCCGCGTAATAAGCTTGAGCCCCAAGGGGCCAGAGTATTTCAGTAGCTCGGCAGGCATGCCGTCCCCACCGGGGGCTTTGTGGTTTTTTAGGTTGGACAAACCAATCTGGACCTCAGCAGTAAACGGCGCGTTCATGCCACTTGCATCTTGTGCTGGGACAGCACGTGCCGCCGCGACCTGCTGCACGGCATGCTCGCGCATGGTACGTGCAGTCTCGGTCCGCGGAGCGCGCGGGGCCGCGAGTGTAGCGGCATAGTCACGCAGCGCCTCAGCTTTCGACGCCGGCTCCGTGCATAGGTCCTCCGTGACCGGGTGGTGAAGCGTAGGGAGCTCGGCTTGCGCTTTGGCATGCGTCAGGGCTTCCAACGAGCGGTGCATGCTGTACGATCTCGGGGCCCGCGGCTGCACAGGTCAGCGCACACCCGCTCTTTATGATGGCGATGTCTCCGTCGCGCGGCACGGAC
The DNA here is from genome assembly GCA_900538255.1 of Ulva mutabilis. Classification (NCBI taxonomy): domain Eukaryota; kingdom Viridiplantae; phylum Chlorophyta; class Ulvophyceae; order Ulvales; family Ulvaceae; genus Ulva; species Ulva mutabilis. The sequence goes on along the minus strand of UNSF01000078.1, from coordinate 98,131 downwards.
AGTTTACTGCGTAGCGCGGAACACCACGTTTGCCTGGTCGAGCCGCGCCCGCGCATGTATGCCGCCCCCAGGATGCCCGCGGAGTGCCTGCAGTGCTTGTCGGCGCTGTGTACACGCTGCACGCACCTCGCGGGTGGACCATGGTTTGGTAATGCCATGAACCACCGTGCGGCAGCCAATGATGGTCATTGCTGCAGCCACGAGTACGCGTCCCACGGTGAACCCCCACCTCCAGCGCCAATGCATCCACGGCGGCTTGGTCACAGGTCTCTGTAGGCGTGGATGATTTTGCAAGCACCATGGACTGGCTAATGAGCTGCAACACTGCCTGCAGGTGGTAAGCGGCGCGGACGTCCACATCGTGGAGCAGCTCTAACCGAAGTCGACGCGTAGTGGCCACCGGTTCGCTTCGCACCTAACCAACGTTGGTACCTGCAGCTGCAGCAGATCGTCCGCGTGGGATGGAAGGGCATACCCCGAGCCTCAACATCAAAAGCTGTGTGCACGCCCACCTGCGCCTTGCGATCGATCGACATCGGTGCCGGCGATGCGCGCGAGCTCGAGGCACCCGTCAAGCCCAGTACAGCCATACTTACAAACCTCCGCCGAAATTTCTGTGCGGAGCAGACAAGGGAAAACTTCTTAGAGCCGCCGATTGACCTTTACCGGGACGAAACACACGAATGTATCTGGTATCTCGCCGCCGACGCACGTACGAAGAATCCGGACGGGACCGCGCTAAAACAACGATTGTGTTACACGGAGATGAACGCAATGGCCCGGCAGCGAGGGCAACAGCAGGAAAGTAGACGGCCAAGACCCCCGAAAGCAGACAACAGCAACAAGCAACAACTGTCTCAGGTGAAAAGCGACAACGAACCGACACAGCCGACACAACCACACCCACGCATCGACACACATGCGCACTCCCGCACCGCACCACCACGGCACCCGCACCACAGCCGCACACAGCAACCACCAGCCACACTGCGCACTACCGCCCACCCCCAACAAACCCGGCCACCACCGATTGTGTGTGTCGCCGAATTCAGATGTATTGGGGCATCCCGCGCGCAATTTGATCACATGCGCCGGCCCGTGACGGCTCAAACGCGTGCCACGAAGCTTCTCGAAGCTGACCACAGCCCGATATTCAGTAAAGATATCCAAAAATCCAACCCATATCCTGGTCGCGGCCTGCCCAAATCTGTGAAAATCCACGAAACCCGCCCCCGCAAGTGCTCCAGACAGCGGACAATCGTCACGGTAGAATCACACATGGGTGTTATCGGACCGGACGATCGTACGAGGTCGCCGGGTACCACCAGTTGCGCCGACACGAACAGACTGGACGCTAGACGCGAGGTGATTGTTTTCATATGCATGCTGTGTCGCCAAAGCTCCGGACGCCGGACAAACGCATTTTGGGGCCGAATGAAGCATGGTCCGGACGGGACGTCGGCGGAGGTTTTGTAATTATGACGGTACAACAGCGAAGAAGTCCTCGAATTCGAGCCACCGATGCATTCATGGCGCGCGGCGACAACTTCGTACTTGGAGGAGATGGAGGAGACATTGGAGACGTTGGTTGTCACCTGGAACTATAACAGGTGGACAGGACTGCGCGCACGCGGCCGGTCTCGAGAAGCCGGTCTTGAGATCAACCGGCACTGTCGCACTCTCTGAGCAGTGATATCTGCGAGCGTCATGACGATTCGCTGCAGCATGCATGTCGCTTGCCCACGGCGGGCTGCAGGGGCTAACAGCCGCGGGGGTTATCACAGCGAACACGTCAGAGCAGTACAGGTTTGCGCAGCGGCGTCAGGCTGCATTCGATGAACGATACTCAGCATGATCAACCTTTCTTCAAAATTTTCCAGTGTCATTCCTGCGCATGATCGTCGACGTCGCCCCGAGCTATCGCCTGCCGGAGATGTCTGCCAATCAACCCATTTTGTCGTCCTTGAAGTGCGAAATCATAAAAGCTCAGCGTATTTGTAGAAATAGTGAGGGAAACGAGGGATCCGTGAGCGGGCGTTCGCCAACACGCCGGACATGGGGCTTCAGCGGCAAGCAGGTGCGCGAGCCCGCCTGAACTAGACGTACGTGATCACCGGAGCGATTTTCTGTTCATTTCGATATGCCTCATATATTCGTGCTGGGACTCATGGGCAGTGCATCTCTGTACTGAGTTGCTGTTTGATACGTACCAAGCGAATCAACGTGGGCTCGATCCGGCGGTCGTGAGGCTTCGTTGTTGAGTAGCGATTGTAGCCGTCGTCAATGTAGTGATGAATAGTAGTGTTTGTAGTGACCTCTGACTGGATGGTGCAACGGAGGCTGCTCAAGGCCATGGTTTCGTGGCCCAAGTCGCGTTTGGTACCGAAAGCACTGTTCGCCGGGCACAAACTTTCACGCAGGAACACACGAAGCAGTTGACATTGGTTTCTTATCAGAACGCCATATTTGAGCGTTGCTGGCTGGTCACACGTTTCGCAGTACTGTTGCTTAGGCACAGGCCGTTCACACCGAAGTGCCTGGCCCAGCGGCCCTTAGCACACTTGTACGAGAGGTCGCTCGCGTTTGGCCGTCTACTTTCCTTCCGTTGCCCTCGCTGCCGGGCTATTGCGTTCATCTCCGTGTAACACACTTGTACGAGAGGTCGCTCGCGCGGAGCTGCGTGTACGGCTGAGTGTACACTCGTTTAGCCGCCGAGGCACACCTTCGCACATATGTACTGTTACATCGAGGGGCTCCGATCCAGTGCACCAAGCGAACGTACAAGTAGAGTCTAGACTCACATGCTACCCAGCAGATGCGAGCCGGCCAGGCGATCACCTGGCACAAACTGCGCACCCGTGAGCCGTGCTACCCTGGACATGGTCTTTCTGATCACAAACTCGTTTCGCACATATGTATGTATTCCCGGTAATGTCGTGAAGCACGGTCGACAACCATGGATGTGGCGGGAACGTCTTCAACACGCGATCCCGCAGGCTAGACCTGCCTTTGAAGTGTTCCCCGGAGGCCATGTTCATGAGGGTGAAACTGTCCTGGCAAGCATGAGCCGTCATACTTTGCTCTGTGATCTGCGACGGCGTGCAAACGCTCGCCGTGTGGGTCAGCTGCCATGATGTACGATTCACCTGACTTACACTAATGGCATGCATGACGTATAATAACGCCCAGCCTTGTCATTATGCCTTTTTTTTATGTACAGCCAGCACGGACGGTTTGCGCACATACACACTGACATCCCCACACTGACATCCCCATGGCTGTGACAGCCCGACAGCGTGTGGGGATGTCAGTGTGTTACACGGAGATGAACGCAATAGCCCGGCAGCGAGGGCAACAGCAGGAAAGCAGACGTCCAACACCCCCGAAAGCAGACAACAGCAACAAGCAGTAACTGTCTCAGGTGAAAAGCCACAACGAACCGACCCACGCAGCTGCAGCTGCAGCCACAGACACGGCACCCACGCCACACAGCAACTGCCAGCCACACTGCGTACTACCGCCCACCCCAGCAAACCCGGCCACCACCGACCCCCCAACAGCAGTACCCCCACGACAGCCGGCCCCACTCGAGCACTCCATCACGGCCCCCCGCCCATGAGATCCCGGGGGCTCATGCCCCCCACAGTGCAGGGCGTACCAGCCCTCCTCCTGCGGCTGCCCGGCAGGGGCCTGAGGGCGGGGCGCGAAGGGCACTGGCGGCATCATAATATGGTGTCAGAGTCGTTGTTTCGCGCATGCCCACAGGACAGGAATGGGCGCTGGCTACACGTCAATTCAAATCAGCTGTGTAGCTGGACAGCCACGCACCCTCAGATGGTCCAATTTTACTCAAAGGCCGTCTGAAACATCTCCATGAGATCCTAGGTCTCGGATGGTTCACCCGGACCTCTTGCAAGACCTGCACTGCCGCGTGCCACTCCCCACTTGTTCGCACAGTCACGAAACGCGTCTCGTCGAAGCAGCCATGCGTTGCACTTCTGGACGTGTAGGTATTGGGTGTGGGCCCCAAGTGATTTTTGTTTGCAGACGAATTCAGTCGGAGTGCTAGCGAAACATGGCAGCCCCGCAGAGGCACGGCGCCAAACGTCTGTGGAAGACGCTCGGAATGGCTCAAAAGAATGCGATTCTCATTCTACCGTGGAGGACAGCAACACTGCAGACTGGGAAATCACCCCGGACGAGCTCACGCTTGCAGCAGTTATCGCGGAGGGAGAATTTGGAATTGTGTACAAAGGCAAGTGGAACGGGACGCCCGTGGCGATCAAGGTGCTATGCTGCCTGCATCCCGAGGATAAATGTGGTCGATGCGGTAGAACATGATTGTCCACTGCCACGCAGATGTGCGCTGACGGCCGCGGAATGGCTCACCGTTCCACTTCATGAATGCAACACCCACGCTGTCTCGCTGTTTTACCTAGGCGGTTACTGGCCAATCTTCTATCATGCCTTAGCAGATAGCCGTCCATGTGGCCAGCACATGGCACGCAGAGTACAGCACTGTAAAGCCATGCTCTTGGAGGAGCATTCTTTGTCATGTGGTTAGCCGTAAACACAGTCACAGACCAAGTCTGCGGAGTTGCCAAATGTGTTTGCTTGATGCATGCAATGGTGAGTGGTCATATGTCTACATTCACGTAGGTGGTGAGGTACTTTGGCATGCAAGCCATCTGAACTGGGGGCAGCCAGCTGGCATGGTGACAGGAGGGATGGTGTCAGTGCAGCCATGTTAGCAAGAGCAATTTCAAGGTTGCTGTGAGTTTGGCTTCTCACTTGACCCATAGCAGCTGAGCAGCAATGCCCATCAGAGACTTAGCCTGCATTTGCAAAAGGGTCAATACGAAACCGGTCTTTACCTACAACTGCTATATCGGGCACTCGATGTGTGTTGATCAGATTGGGGGTTGTTCACTGGAAACTGACCTCACTTCTGGCTATCACACATCAGTACCAATGCACATGACATGTTTTCATGTGTTACACGGAGATGAACGCAATAGCCCGGCAGCGAGGGCAACGGAAGGAAAGTAGACGGCCAAAACCCCCGAAAGTAGACACCAGCAAAAAGCAATCACTCTCCCAGGCGAAAAAGCCACAACGAACCGACACAGCCGACACAACCACACCCACGCACCCACACGCACGCGCACTCCCGCACCCCTCCACTACGGCACCCGCGCCACAACCGCGCACAGCAACAACCACCACCGCACTACTGCCCACCCCAGCAAAACCAGCCACCACCGACCCCCCTACAGCAGCACCCCCACTCCATCCTGCCCCACTGGAGCATTCCATCACGGGCCCCCCGCACATGAGAGCCCGGGGGCGCACGCCCCCCACAGTGCAAGGCGTACCAGCCCTCCCCCTCCGGCCGCCCGACAGGGGCCTCAGGGCGAGGCGCGAAGGGCACTAGCGGCGCCGCATCACTCCCCCCACGGTGGCTCGCGGGAAGGTTCGGCATGTTTTCATGTGTCATGAATCCGAGTCTGCCTGCAATCAAATCACTTTGATCCTTGAATATTATCTCCACCTCATGGCAAGCTTACTCATCCTGCGACCATTTGTAAGAGATTCGTTCCATCCCAGTGTGTCCACAGGTGCTCTAATCTCACACATGTCTACAGGTGAGATATGTTACAGAAGTATGCTCCACAAGGTGGTAGAACACAGAGGCACGACTCATGGCAATGCACCAAAAACGTTCACCATGGCCGAGCGCCGTACACAGCAGCTTCTGTATTGCGCTAAAGTTCCCTCGAAACATTCTCACGCGCTAATCTCCAGTGCTGCTCACAGCACGGATGTCTACAGGTGGTCAAGGCCTCAGAGCAAATCAACCAGCAGCAGCTCGCTGCCGAGGTAGGCGTGCTGCGCCGCATACACCACCCCAACATCGTGCAGTTTCTCGGTGCCTGCACGCGCACCGAGCCCATGACCATCGTGTCTGAAGTGATGGAGGGCGGATCGCTGGCAGATGCACTGCAGTTGAGGCCGCAGCCCCCGCTGCGGCGCGTGCTGGAGATCGCGCTCGACTGCACACGCGGTCTCAACTACCTGCACCTCGCAAACCCCCACGCCATCATACACCGCGACCTCAAGCCCTCCAACATCATGCTGACAAAGTCCGGGACCGGCGTGGTGAGTACCTGCAGCTGCCGACTGCCGGCGCAGCATGCCCAGCACGGCCTGTGCTCCGAACTGTGCCCAAGGGCACAAGCAGCTGCCTGCACATCTGGCGCACCGCAGCATAGTAGCGCTTCCCATGGTTGTTTAGGCGGCGTCTCTGTTGCCGGAGGGCGGCTGTACCATGTCAGCTGTCTTCATCCACATTGGCACATCCACATTGGCACATGTTCTGTCAGCTATGACATCTGCAAAGAGCTGCTGTCGCTTTGCATGTGGGCGGGACGTCAGGGTCCAGGTCGCGGGTTTTGTTACATGTGTGTTCATGCGGCTAGCGTCTGCTGTGCGTGCTGTGACGCCGAGTGCCGGTGCAGGACCCGCTGCTGGGCAGAGGCGTTGCCAAGCTTGCGGATTTTGGGCTGTCGAAGAACATCACATCCTTCCTGCCGCCCAGCATCTCGCCTGGCTTGGCCGCGGCACAAACCGGGTCTTCGGCCGGCCCGGGCGATGGGTCGTCCGAGTTCCGGGATGGCAGCTCTGGGCTGGGGCACTCCAGCGCAGTCTCTGGTGCGCCCTTCCCACAGCGCCGTGGCGGCCGGCGGCGGCCCTGCGCCGTGGCGGCCCTGCATTGCGCCTTGCAGATTCCGTGAAACGCCGTCTGGAGCTGCCCCAGGGCTGGCAATGTTGGGCAGCGTCGCATCGGCTCGCAGAACCGGGTAGCACGCTGAGGCCGACATTGCGCTGCGCGTGCTGGCAGTGGATGCACAGAACATGTGACAGGGCGGCAGCTGTGGGCGGCCATGCGTGTGAGGCTGCGGCATGCGTGCAGACAAGAACGTGCTCATTGAGCGCATGTTCAAGATGACTGGCGGCACAGGGTCACACGTGTTCATGGCCGGGGAGATCTTCCGACGCGAGCCCTACAATGCCAAGGCGGACGTGTACTCCCTCGCGATGGTCATGTACGAGATGCTCGCCGGCCGCCGGCCGTTTGAGGAGATGGATGCTCGCGAGGCTGCGCTGCGTGCTGCGTGCGAGGGGTTGCGTCCGCAGTGGCCACCGCTGGTGTCTGAGGCATGCCCCGCGGCCGAGCGCGTCGTGCTGCATGAAGCACATGCATTGGTTCAGAGCTGCTGGGCCGCAGATGCGACAAAACGGTGCGACCTCCCATGCGGGATGTGTCATGCTGCCACTTGCCATGCTGCCACTTGCGCCCCTGACAGCTCATGATCGATCACCGCACACAAGGCGCATGCATGCTGCCTGCCATGCTGCTTGGCGACGGCTGCAGGTCGCGGTCGAATGCATGCTCATCACAGAGCGCCAGCATGTGCAGGCCAGCAGCTTCAGAGATCATTCCGCAGCTGGAGTCTCTGATTGATCAGCTGCCACGGGAGCAGTATCCCCGCCGCACTCCCTCCAGCAAACAGCTGCGCCGCGCCGACGGCACGCAGAACAGCTCCAAGCCGGCAGCGCAGCGACGAGCGGCAAATGCGGCGACGAGTCGGTCGCGGCCTCGGTGGTCCAAGATCAAGGGCTGGGGCTCGGCACTGTCACTACGAAAGGGTTCAGATGGCGACAGCTGCCGGTCGGCCAGCACGTCCCAGCAGGCCAGCATTGAGGGTATGCCGGTAGGCCAGATGTCGCTGCGAGGCGGCGGCGGAGAGGGCACCCATGTGGGCGGCCGCCCACGGTCAGGGTCCACTGATTCTCTGCGGCAGCTTGATTCTACAGGCTCCGCGCTGCGTGCTGACAAGAAGCGCCTACCCCGGCCTGCGTCGCAGCCTATCACAGGGGACAACAGGTACCCGCCCGCGCGTGCGTCGCAGCCTGGCTCGGGTGATGTGCATGGCCTGCTGGGCCTGCTGGGGAAGTTGGGTGGGCCTGGGGGACACATGAAAGCGGCAGCACGGCACGGCAGGAGCGTGAGCCGGTCACGGTCCGGTGGGGTTACAGATGGGGGCATCTGCCGCAGCATTGCGGAGGTGGAGAGGCGATAACACTGCGCGCGCTGCGCTTTGCATGCTTCTGCGCTGACACGGAAGGGCGTGGCGTGGTGCAAGTACGGCTGAATATGCGCATGCCGCACTTACGCCAGGCAGCTGCAGCGCCGAGTTGACCGTGCTGTGCACCAGGGCGTTTTGATGCGGCAGTATATCATGAGAACAATGGGAGGTTTTGAGTGGCGGGTGTGGGGGGGGTTGGTCGGCACGGTGCGTTGCCGAATGTGCGATGCATGCATCGCGACGATGAGTTATCATGGGTGAGAAGGCATCTAGAGGCACGCGGAGACCTGTGCACGCAGTGCGGGAGCGGAGGCATGGGTGCGGCAGTTGAGCGCAGCATGCATTGCCGCCGTGCGCTTCGTGCCGTGCGGCACCGAGGGCGACCGTTCATGAGCAACCGTGCAGAGAGAGTGCAGTGAGCAGTACTTGCGGCTGCACAGTGGTAGGTAGGTGGTGTATGGTAGGTGTGTAGTAGGTGGATAGGAGGTGGGCTGAGGCTGCCCAGGTCAGGGTGCGGAGCACCCGCAGGCGGCGGCACGCAGCACGCCGCGGCAGCTGGGCCGTGTTGAGAGCCCAGCATGTGGAAAGGGGGGGGGCAGTTTGATACTTTTCGTCTGGCGTGCAGCTCAAACACGCAGCCCGCGCGCAACGGCGCCATGCATCAAGGCGGAGAATCTGCCTCGTGGCGTGGGGCGTTTACCTTGAATGATTTTTTCTTCCGAGTTTGTGTGTGGACCCGGGGCAGATTTCTCCTAAAGTGCCGGAGTCTGAGCCGTTTTTCTGTTTGACTCGGACTTCAGGCACAACATGCTGCATCTTGTGCAGAGGGTGGTGATCGAACACGGTCCAGCACTGCACCAGTAGAAATTTAACATGTGAGGATTCCTACCGACATCGAGTTTGGGGCACTGGTGCTGGGAGCGGTGGTGTTGGGAACAGGAGAGTAGCGCTGCCTGGATCCCAGAAAAACTTGCACGTCCTGTTCGACTTGATGCTGAAGCACCCGTCAGGTACACATGCATCAAATTCCACACAAGACCCGCCATGGTGTATCGCTCAGTCTGCAAGAGGCTGATGTGATCAGCTTTGATCTTGGAGTGCGCTCTAGTACGACCAGAGGTCCACAGAATAGGCTCTCTGTGGGGTGTATGTGTCTGCTGAGTATACAGTGTGACTCAACAGGGCTCCAGCAGAACACGTTCGGGTGGCCTGGTACTAGATACTCTGCCAAGCTTGGGACCTGCACTGCCATGCCTTGCTCACGCAGTTGCACCCATGATTTTGCTGGTACTCTCGACACCACGTGTGCCATGGCTTGAATGTGCAAGGAGTTGTCTGGCATGCTGCATGAATGATGGGTGACGCTGGACAACTCTGAGGGGAAAACGCTGGGGCACAATCCTCATGGGGCATTGAAGCAGCAGTGGAGTTCCTGTAGGAGGTGCTGGGTGGGCCACTGCCACCAGTGGTGTGCTGTGGATCCCCCATGCCAGGCACGCACCGCTGCAAGATGTACATGCATGTTCGGTGGTGGTGTGGTGTGCGTGGTCTCGTACAACTGGTACAACTGGCACTGTCAGGTGTTGTCCCCGCCATCCCAGGTGCCTCAAGAATTACAAGTTTGACATGCAAAACATCGAAAAGGTATAGGCACCAGGTGACAGCACGCACAGAATGAAACAAAGTGACAGGTCCACTTGGAGCTGAGCAACTTGTTGCAACTCAGCTCAGCACAGGGCACCCAAGCAGCCGACCACTGAGCCTGCATTGATCTGTGTTACCTGGTAAAGTTTTGCTTGCTTGTGCGGAGCAGAATGCAGAAGACAGCGTTCATCTGCTGCTGGGTGTTCCTTGTTATGGCTTGTGCATGCTTGCCAACACCAAGGAAATGGGGCATCATGAAGCAGCAATAGTGAAGGCACAGCGAATGCACCACTTGCTTCGTTTTGATGGTATTTATTTCACCGGGAGCGTGTGTTGGAGCTCGGTAAAGACGGTTCGATGCAGCCGGCAACTGTGCAGTGCAACTCACATTGTTTCCACACTTGAAAGAGCACCTGCTCGCTTTCATTTACCAGACAGGACATGTACTGTACTGGATTGTGTTTCATGGACGTGCTTCGTATGCCAGTGTATGCTGCCTTGGCCATGGGCGCACTGTGCCGCGAACAACAAAGGCACCAGCGCATGGCTGCGACCCACATCACAGCCAATAAGCCCTACAGATACTTGCAGCTATAATGCCCTGCAGTTATGATGGCTATGTCACGTGCAGTCGCGCAGGGCAGCTTCGCCGGGGCCGCGCCGTACAGGTTGTTGACATCCCAAAGCTGCTCGTCTGGTGCATAACAGCGACTGCGGCCACGTGCACGCTGTGACAGCGACACATTAGCTCTGTGAGTATTTTCCTGCGCCTGCTGATTCCACGCAGGCATTGCTGAGTATTGGCATGCTCCCTTGTCCACGCTAATGCCAGAATGGCACGGAGCCGTCGTAGATCCGACATACACATACACACAAAGCGGAAAGTATTGTTTGACAGCATCAAGCCTGAGTTGTGGAGTATATAATGCGCCATCTCGGTGGCCCTGTGTCCCCCTCGACTTGCCCGTTCCCCCGGCGACGCAGCATGATGACGGCATCCGGTCACGTGTACCGTGCCCAGCGCCGAATCGTGAGGCACCGATAAGTGGAGGGGGTGTTGTGCCGTTTGACAAGCAGGCAAACTTGTGGGTTCCTACTTCGTGTTCCGTAGGTCATGAACTGATCCACCGCGGCCTCAAGGCGCACTGTGGAACGCGTGCGATGGTTGATGGGCCCGATCTTCACCATCCTCATTGTCAGAACCGATAGATCCATGGCGTAATGCCATGGGATCTTCACGGCAAGAGCCATTAGGCGTATGTCTCTTTGCAGCAGCTCAGTGCGGGAACCATGAAAGGAAACAATTTGAGGTCAGGAAGACAATGTCCAATGCAGCATGGCTCACAGTGCAATTCATGCCTGGCGAATGCCAACCTGGATCGAATTTGCAGCTTGACTGAGTGGCATGTGAATGTGAGTGTACATGGCGCCTAGCTGTACATATGCGTGATGCACTGGATGTGATGCACTGGATCGGCGACCCTCGGTGTAATTATGACGAGATACGTATACGTTACAGATGTATGCTCCACAAGGTGATAGAACACAGAGGCACGATACATGGCAATGTAATTATTAGCATAAGATTCATGCACCTGCCTGTAAACTTACATATGTGCAACCTTGCGCAGAGCTCTGCCACTGAAACATGTTCATGCTACAATGCAGACGGACAGTCTAGGCAGATGACTGCATATTTGCTGAGGCAGTGTGGCCAGCGCATGCCAAAAACTATCGCCGGCCTTGCAGGATCAATGGTGGCATGACTTAAGAGCTCGTCATTTGATGCTTCAATCAGTGTGTTACACAGTGATAGATCTAGGACTCAGCAGCGCCGAGGCAACAGACCAGGCAACAAGCAAACAGACAAACCGGCCACCGTAAGCACCAAGGCCAAGCGCCGCACCAGTCAGTGTGTGGCACCGCATTGGCTGGTTTCAGATATGGCTACACCATATTTGTTATGTAAGCTTTGGTATTTGTCTTCGATATTTCATGATCGTGATCGGAGCATTGCAATACACAACACCTGACGATGCCAGTTGTACGACGCACACCACCGAACAAGCATTGGACACATGTGATTCGCTCCACCATCGGGTAGTTAACAGTCCTGTAGCGATTTGATCCTTAAGATTTCTGTTGCCTGCCTCAGCCCGGTGGAACCTTGTGAATCGCGCATGAACAAACAGAAAAGGTTGCCTTGGCCTGTCACGAACCCGATGTTCTTCTGACGGTAGTGCCTCTGCTCAACTACAATGCTATTCAAGTATTGTGTACAGTAAGCACTCAACAACAGCGTCTGGCAGGTCGGCTTGGCGAATGTTGGGCGGTGTTCGTGCATGTGCATGTCGTTCCGCCATGCGCGCCAGCGCCACATGCCATCGAAGATTGCCGCGGCGTCGGTAAGTTGTATCGTTACTAGGCTGAGCCCGATCGGTAGAGACCGGAGTCGGTTTGGTGTGGCGGAACGGGGAGCGTGCACGCTGTTACAGTTGAGGCAGTGCATGCCCCCTCTGAACAGGCAGTTCAGGTGCACGCGCGTGGCGTTCGAGCCGTTGTAGGAACTGTGGTTTCGCACCGGAACAATTCGTGATGCATGCGGATGTCGATTCACACGAGTATGCTCGAGCATATTCCAAGCACTTGGCCAAGTGCACCAAGCTGCTTCACGATGGAGCAACCTGCGACCCGCTCCGCACAAAATCAGAGCCACTCCACACCCACTTGGATTTGTGAAGTGCATCACATGCTGCAGTCAGCACTGTGCGTGCTGTCTCTACGATAACGCACCATACATCTTGGCGAACGTCGATCGACGGGATCAGCATACCCATGGGAGACACATCCAGTGGAGGTGGTCACTCTATGCCGCATCTGCGGTACAGCTCTCAACAGGCGCGTCTCCTCTGACGTGTGCACCTGTGAGTGAACATGCTGTTCTCCCAACCAGCTTTACATACCCGCGCGCCTGTTCTTCAACACAACATCCTGAGCGCATGCACAGAACAGCAGCTACATATGGAGCAGCAATAGAAACTCATGCTTATACGGCAGAGGGCCTGCGCGCCATCGCCCGATGCACGCCGTGGACCGCGGTACAGATGTTGATATATGTGCGACAAGAACGCTGCCGTGACACCTACTTATCCTGGCAGTTGCAATCAAGACAGATCACCGACAATGGCATATACAACGTGCAGCCATCAGGCCATGTCAGGTGTTCTAGGCCGTGCTTCAGGACGGTTCAAACGTATCGCACGCGACACGTAGACCGTTGAGCTGGCGTAGCGTGGCAGACATACAGACAAGACCGCGCATCAATGCTCTGCAAAGCAACGAGCGTATCAATCTCCTCCCTGCTCAACACCGCTTAATTGTCAATGAGCAGTGGTGCGCAGTGCATTGTGACGTGTCACTGCCTGCGCATTCGAGCAGCGACACACAGCTGTGGCGGGTCCGTGGTCGCAGGCGAGCTCCACCGGAGAGCTGCCTGCGCTGCGTCCTGTTTCAATTCGACAGCTCGGCTTACACAAACTGCATAGGTAGCGTCCAGCATTGCATCTGCAGCACGCCAGTGTTGAACATGCGTCATTGCTGGGTTTTACCTGGTGCCAAGGATCGGATTGACCATGCCAGGCCGCCCCTCAACAATCACACGGTCTCCGTTCCACAGCACACATTGCGCATATCGTCAATTGTCCTGCTTTCTCGGCGAGCCGAAACGAGGCAGGGACAGGCTGCTTTACAATCGTGTCTCCATGCAAGCCCCAAGTGGACCCAATTGCAGGCTGATACCCACTCTCTAAACAGTAAAGAACTCCCGCCGGTGCCAAAATGCATGATGTCTGCGGGCGCCAAGATGGGCAGCAGTCCGCAGCAGCATGGTGAACAGGACTGGGAGATCCCGCCGGCAGCGCTGTCCCTCGGCACGGTCCTTGGCGAGGGAGAGTTTGGCATCGTGCACAAGGGCCGCTGGAATGGCACCCCGGTGGCCATCAAAGTGCGGCCTCCCTCTGTCCGTGCAGAGCCATGCCAGCGCATGCCTGCGGCTGCCTGCACCGTAGCCTCCTCAGGGAATGCGCCTCGATCTGCACACCACCACCACCAGTCCGCATGCCTCTGACGACCTACTGCTGAAATGCTGGGCCAGCTGCGCCATCCGCCCGCCGACCCACTGTCCGGCATGTACGCTGGCGCCACGGCATGCACGCTGGCGCCACCAGCGCGGTCCATGCCCGATCCATTCGCGCGGTGCCGCGACCCTCGCAAGGCCTCGCACATGTGGAGTCCCCAGTCGCAGCACACAGCGCGGTGGCTGCAGGTACTCAAGGCGATGAATCAGCGGCACCGCGCCAAGATCGCGCTGGAGGTCGACGTGCTGCGCCGCCTGCGCCACCCCAACGTCGTGGAGTTCCTCGGAGCGTGCACGCGCAGCAACCCGGTCACCATCGTGAGCGAGCTGCTCGAGGGGGGTTCTCTTGGTGACGCATTACAGGCGCGGCCGCAGCCGCCGCTGCGCCGCGTGCTCGAGATCGCGCTGGACTGTGCGCGCGGGCTGAACTGCCTCCACTGCGCCTTCCCGTACCCAATCCTGCACCGCGACCTGAAACCGGACAACGTCATGCTGGCGCGCAGCCATGCGAGCCACACGGTGCGTGCCGCATGCATGCACTCCCCACGGCCGCTCGCGTGCACAGTCACATGATACGATAATCAGTCGCCACTACTCGTCAGGCCAGAACAATGCACGCGGCTGACAAGACGCAGCCTGCTGTCCGTGCTGCATGCTGTCCGTGCTGCATGCGCTCAGCCGGCAGCGTGCCGCTGGGCCACATACACCCACTGCACACCGCCTGCGTCAGTCCGTGCCGTTTGGGTGGGCACGTGCGCTCAGGGTGCAGGGCGACGCCTTGACAGAGGCTGGTGTCGCGAAGCTGGCCGACTTTGGGCTGTCGCGCATCATCGCGGCGCAGCCAGCGGTTCAAGCCGCCGCGGCATACCCCCCGGCCCCGCCAAGCCACCCGCCCGCGCCGCGCACCAGCTGCAGCGACTCTGTTGACATTCCGCTGCCGTCCGGCGCGGTGACCCCATCCAGCACAGGGTCATGGGCAGCACACGACTCGGAGCGCGGTGGCGGTGACCTCGACCTGACGGGGGCCGATGACGTGTTCATGCCGCGGCCGAGCGGCAGCTACACGCCACCCTCGCTGCAAGCTCACACCAGCAGCGCTGGCGGCTTCCCCGGCGCGCCCGCCCATACTCCCTGTGCCGGTGTGCCCCCACTTGCGACTGTCATATCGGGCGCCTGCGCGGGTCTCAGCCGCCCACCTCCTCTGCCACACCAGAATGCTGCCTCGTCACTGCTATGCTCTCGATGTTTGAACAGGACGTGATCGCTCTGTACTACAAATTGGCCTTCTAGGGTAGGTTTATAGTCGTGCTGGCATTGTGTGCAGTTGTGTTTTCACGACCCCTACAGTACGCTCAAGAGTCCAGTGACACATATATACGATGTCCTACAAACCAGAAGTAATCCATCCCCTTGGGTTGGGCGCATTTCTGGTTCTTGACATGTGCCGTAAGCGTGTGAGGCGTGCATGTGTTTGCAGTCTCGTCAGAAGGAGGTGAAGAGGCATATCGCATGACGGGCGGCACCGGGTCGTACTCGTACATGGCTCCAGAGGTCTTCCGGCATGAGCCCTACAACGCCAAGGCGGACGTGTATTCCCTCGCGATGGTCATGTATGAGATGCTCGCCGGTCGCCGGCCGTTTGTGAAGGTGGATCCAAAGGAAGCAGCTCGCCGCGTGGCCAGAGAGGGGGTGCGGCCGAAGTGGAAGAGCCCCCCAAAGGAGTACAGTGCAGAGGACCGCGCGGCGCTGCCGGATGTACAAGCGTTTGTCGAGCGCTGCTGGGCCGGCTCGCCCGCTGCACGGTACGTGCCACCCTGTCTGTGTCATGTTCTCTGATTGCCGCATAGTATCACTGCGGTGCGAAGGAGTTCCTCTGCCACACGCGGCTGAAGCCTGCATGAAGTACTCCTCCGCGCACATCCTGAGTGCGTCATCTGTCTTGACAGCAAATTGGTGTGCATCAAGGAGCGCAGTAGGGGCTGGAGTGTGAGTGGTGTCTAAAGCAGCCATGCCGTGCTCGTGTGAGTGTCGGGTGTGTTGCTGCTGGCACGGCCGCCGGTCCACTGTTGACCCCCCATGCAGGCCCTCGTGCTCAGATGCGATCGTGGAGCTAGAGCGCCTCATATCCTCTCTTGGACACCCACGCAAGTATTCAGGCAGCGGTCCGGCCTCAGAGGGCCGCTGGCGGCGGCCCGCGAGCCTCAACCTGCCCAACCCCGCCCGCGTCGTCGACTCGGTGCAAGATCTCACCACCAAAACCCTGTCTAGATTCGGCCGCAGCAGTCCGGAGCGCATCACGCCCAGCACACCACAGCACGGCAGTGACTCCATGCCGACACCGCATTTTCCGCGCTCCACCGGCGCGGGACCGATGACATCACCAATCGATGTCCCGGATGCGGCGCCCGTGCCTGCCGCGCTGCGACGGCACCCACGCACGCCACAGGCGCAAGGGATGGTCGGCAGCTCCGGGGCAGACGCGCCTCCGGCGATTGGGAGTTTGGGGCGGGGGGTATCGCCGCTGGTGAGTGGCAGCCTGCCGCTGCACAAATCGCCGATTGCGGAGTATGTGACGCTGGCCAGAAAGTCGCGCGGCGAGCTGAGCGCGAGTCCGCCGATGACAGGGGGCATGGCAGAACGCCGGAAGGCATTTCTGAAGCGGCTGAAGCGGGTGGGGAGGAAGGGATCCGATGGCCTGCGTACGGGCGAGACGTCGGCAGACTCTGCAGTGTTCTGAGCTTCCACATGTGCGGCGTAGTGCCACAAGCCTGGGTGACGATGAGGAAACATCAGCAGTACCGGCCGGAACTGATCCGGCTGGAAGAAACATGGGACCTGGAGCGTGTGGGGCCTAATGGCGGGGACAGATTTGAAAAAGGGGAGCGATCGAAGGCAATGATGGGAGGGCGACCAAGGTTGCCTACGGCAGGAGGGGCTGCATCTGTGCTGTTACCTATGTCGCATATTACATGGGTAACAGCACATACATGTTCGCACTCAAAGTTTTGAGTGATCAGGGCCTCATCGCATGCCCGCCTGGAGGCGGGAGACGAGAGTGCCAGTCATGAGGCCTCTGCTGCAACAACGGCAGATCTTCTGCGTGCATTGGTTCGTGCGCCGTGCCCGGAAAGGTTTGCTGGCGGGAGGTCGTCTGAGTCCGGTCCAGGTTTGGTGCAGGCCGGGATGGGATAATGCCCCTCTGCGGTGCTGCTGCCTGCTGGAAAAGCAGCTGAGAGGAAATGTGCATGCCGGCGGCACATGGGGGGGCGTGATCCCTGCAGGTGATCCCTGCAGGTGTTCCAATCGCCGCAGTGTCTGTGGCATGCGCCTATGAGGATGATCACTCTGTTCACGTCCAGAGGGTTTTTGAGGTGCCTGTGTGGGTGGAAGCCTGAGGCACAGGGCTGCCTGCTCCCAGAATTCACAATCCACTGTCTCCAGCGGAGGGTGCGTTTGAACCAAAACATGCAGGCCTGAGCTCAGTAGGCGAGCTGCAGGCACCTGCACAGTCTCAACTGGTGTTGCATTGGTCTCTGCAGTGTACATGTATTGACAGTGCGAGGATATCTGTCCTGATTGACTGAGCGGCGTTGCTGCACCCGCAGAGTGGTTGGCATCTGCTTGTGCAGAGTCATGGATCTGGCCTTTGTGCCACGTTGAGTTATGAATCATTTTACAACAATACCGCCAATAATTCTTTCTAGCAAGCAATTGCTGTGGTGTACTTTGGCATTTTTAACGATGTGCGAGAGTCTGTAATACTCATTTGTGTAAGCATGTGAATGTAAATGCGAATTGAAATACTTGCCGCAGCCGATTAGGCGATTGACATCTCCGGCGAACCCTGACCCACCCGGAGGATCTCTATCTGGGCTCAGGACCGTGCAGTGCTGTACACAGTGCAATTTCAGTGACCCGAGCTCGATATCGATTGTTACAGTGAAAATCCACTAGAACAGAAAATCAAAAGACAGTGGCTTGGAACCTGCCTCATACATGGTACCGAGGTCTAGTAGCACGGTGCCTCTGCACAAGACAGTTTGACAACAGGTGGTCAGATCTGCAGCATGCTCCACCTCTGGTGTCTAGAGGAGTGCAGATGCATGCCCAGAATACAAGTACAGGATCCTGCAGGAATGCATTCGTGCGTGTCCCTGCCACGTCGACTTCGACGGCTACGCAAGGTACGACGGCAGTGCGGCCCGCACAGATGCTCATGTGCGCATATTCTTTAAGCCAAGCAGATATCACATGCATCTTTTAGCATCCTTGAGGCTGCTTCCCGGCATCGGGCATTGGTTTGCGTATCGCTCACCCACGGGCACTTCAACAGTAAATTTCGGACACGACACTGTCTTTGCACAAGCGAATGCTGGAATAGTCGTAACCGTAGATTTGTCATGAAAGAAGTGAGTGGATCCTTGCCACAGCAGATGTATGAGCAGCAAGCCCTGCGGCCTCTCCGCACTCGGAGCTCCAGCTTAACTGATGTGCCTTCGCTGGTGCAAAGCCCAAGCAACGCAACCGCCTGCCCATGGGAGATTCAACGGGACGATCTAAGTGTGGGATCAGTCATAGGTAAAGGGGAATTCGGAGTGGTGCATACAGGCCGCTGGCACGGCACTCCAGTGGCGATCAAGGTGCGACGAACGCTGGCGCTTGATCACTCACACCACTGCATCTGTGGCACTGTGCACGGATTCAGCTAATTTCGAGGACTGTACGTGCCCTAGTGCATCCTATGCAATTGCGTTGCACGCAACTTCTCGACGGCCTCCCACAAAGTGCTTGCTCACGTCTGCGTTCAGTAGTCCCGATCGACCTCATAGCGGGCTTCCCGTCTGCTGTGCGACCCGGGCACACACTGCTCTCTATAACCATCGGCAAGTATATGTATAGGCGACTGGTGCTTGCTGTATAGCATGTTCTGAACTCGCCAATCTCGCGTCTCCCGTTCGTTGTCGCCTAGTGCGTGCTGCACCTGTCGGGATTGTGTGCTCGCACTTGCTGTTACACAGTGATGAATCAATTCACTTCAGGCCCCAGCAGCACGGAGCGAAGAAAGCAAGAGAAGAAACAAATCGAACAAACACAAGCAGCACAGTCACCCCACACACCGGCATGGACACTGCGTGCACACAGCGCTGGCCATGGGTTGGCACACAAACTTGCCATGCTTCATACATCTCCAGTTCTGCACGCGAAGGACAGATCTATGGTCGATAGACACGTAGGACTCCACATGTACAGTAGCTCAGGAGATGGGCGAGCCAGCTGCTACCAAATGATCAGCTGCAGGCGTGGGGCGCGAATCGATGTCGATGGCCCAATGCACAAACATTGAACTCGCAAAGGCCTGAGCGATACAAAAAGTACAATAAAAAGAATCTCGCATCGCATGTACGTTCCACGACAAGTTCAAGTATCGCCCGCAGCACATTATCCAGATCTGGATCCGCATCGATATCTATGTCCACAGCCCGCTCGAGCTCGTGAACGGCCGTATGCATGCTAGTCATGGCTAGTGGATGAAGCGGAGCACGCGCGCGCTAGCAATACGCGTGCGGTGTTGGCATTGCGCGGTATTCCAATGGCTGCTCAGAGTGGTGTCGGACGTTGGATGACTGTACATAGCATGTGCATTTGCGCCCCCCACCCATCCCCCCGTCTGTACGCGCATGAGGATCAGCGTGGAGTTGAGTGCCGATGTCGCAATTGGACTACGTGGGCCTCTAAGAGCTCGAGCGGCGATGAATCGCGATGGGCGCGCATGTTTCATTGGGCCACATGAACTGCGTCATGTTTGGCCGCGTCATAGTTCATGCACAGATAGATCTATTTACACTTGTTCGAATACTTTTGGTTATTATTTGTTCGAATACTTATAGGTAACTCCTGCTGGGATACGCTGTTACATCGAGGGGCTCCGATCCAGTGCACCAAGCGAACGTACAACTAGAGTCTAGACTCACATGCTACCCAGCAGATGCGAGCCGGCCAGGCGATCACCTGGCACAAACTGCGCACCCGTGAGCCGTGCTACCCTGGACATGGTCTTTCTGATCACAAACCCGTTTCCTTTCACTGTCGCCGCACTGAACTCCCGCAAGGAGTTCTCAATCCAGCAAGCCTTTGCTCTCTTGTTGAGCGGCCCAACCAACGACACTGCCAGCGTGTTGAGGTACTGCATGGCATGCGACCCTAGTCTGCCATATGTCTCGTGCACAACCGGCATGACCTTGGTGCTTGCGGTGGCCGGTCTGTCTGTTTGCTGTCTGTTTGCTTGTTACCTGGTCTGTTGCCTCGGCGCTGCTGAGTCCTAGATCTATCACTGTGTAACACAACCGGCACCACCTTGTACGATCCCTGCACACTCTCTTTGTACTTGTTGAGTTTGAACTGTTCGCGTACGGCGGCCGCGTGCCCCTGTGCCCCCGATGCTTTCCCCACCACAGCCACCCCAGATGGGTGGATGAAGCTGACATCTAGTATATACACGTCCACGTCCGGACCATTTGCTAGGATGTCCCCCCTACTGTCGTCCCTGTAGCGTCTGTCCAGGCTGCGCATCACAGGCTCAATTGATGTGGACACCCCTGCCGTTCTTACTCGACGGCGCCAAGCCGTAACGGCAATGTTGTGGCGCAACGTCCAGCAGTTGGCATTGTGTCGACATGTCATGGCATGATCTTAGTCGCCGGGCTTCACCCGAGCATTGCAATCACATATCACTTCCCCATCTAATGGCGGCAGGGGGGAAAGTCCGCCCCTGAACCGCATCCCATGCACAAAATCCCCATCATTCAGAGTCAGCATGCGGTTGGTTGGGAAGGAATCCAGGAACAGTGAGGCAACACGGCAGGCGCAGCTGCGCATGCGTGCAAGGTCCTTTGCACCACCAGGGGTGCTGCCCAGCTGTTGCAGCAGCGCGTCGTGCCGTGTCTGCGCTACTGCCCTGGTCACTTTTCTGCTCATACCGGGATACAGGATACTGCTGGGATACGTTTGCTTGAATTTGTTGGCCTTGGCCCTCGTTGGCCCAGGCTGCTGCTGGGCTGCTGCATTGCCGTTCTGCTCTCCGCGTGGCACAGAATAATAGCGAAACGGCAGTATTTGGCCATGTCCCGCGCAAAGTACCAGGCTGACACACCAGGAACAGTAGTGCAAACTTTCTATTTGAAGAGACCACAGGTACCAGCAACAGGAGAGCTCCTGGGATGGCAAGACCGGAACATCGTACCCAGCCATGCTAGTAGCCATCGATACAGCACGGTCACTACCAGCGCCGTTCCCACACCTGCCTTCTCTCCTGGTCCTTCCCAAGCCGGTCGTTGCGAGTGCAGGCGGTCAGGTCTTCCACAGCCTGCTCGCAAGGGGGGCGGCTGGAAGCGGAGCTGGAGGTGCTGTGCCGCGTGCGCCATCCCCACATTGTGCAATTCCTCGGCGTGTGCATGCACTCCGAGCCAGTGCTCTTTGTGAGCGAGATGATGGCGGGGGGCTCCCTTGCCGTCGCACTGCAGCGCCGGCGGCAGCCGCCGCTGCGGCGCGCTCTGGAGGTTGCGCTGGACTGCGCGCGGGGGCTCAACTGCCTCCACCTCGCATGGCCGCACCCCATCATCCACCGGGACTTCACGCCCTCCAACGTGCTGCTTTCCGCGCCCACATTTCGATGTGTTGAGGTGCGCAGCGCGTCCCGCCGCACACTCTGCGCCAGGCTGCTTGTCATCGTTTGTTTGGTTCCGTGCGTTCCTCCCTCGGCGTCGCTGGAGCCTTGATCTATCACCGTGTAGCACATCCTGCGCCACGCTCCTCGACACGCTGCCAACCGCCGAGTTTCCTGCTTTACGATCAGCAGGCATTGCCGCCAGCCGCCAGTTTTCTGCAGCTGCAGCTGCAGCTGCATTGCGCCTCTGGATGCTTTGCTGAATTCGGAGAGCTGAGTGCACGCTCGTAGCTGCCGCACGTCGCCGGCTGCTGTGGCGCGTGCGTGAGGGGTCGGTCTAGCTGGACTGAGGAGGCATCGACCGCTGATTGCAAGTTGATCGCATGCAGGATGTTGCGTTCCTGGAGCACGTTGTTGCGAAGGTGGCGGACTTCGGGCTGTCGCGAGTGGTGGGCGATGGCCCGGCGCTGAGCACTCAGCTGCCCTCCGACTGCTGTCTCTCCGCTGACCTCAAGACATGCATGAGCCGCCGGGGTGGTGAGGACGCCGGGAAAGACTCCGGTGCAAGGCAGCGATTGCTCGAGGCTGCGGAGAGCCCGCACTCGGGGGACACCAGCTCCGGGTGCTACATGCCCCCTCCGCAGCTGGACATGCTGCTGGATGGCAACGGGGGCTGCGGGCGGCTGGAGGTCGGCCCACAGGCTGTGGCCGGCGTGCAGCAGGGCAGCGCAGATGTGCAGCGAGACGCAAGCGGTAAGATGTCCTCATTGTTTCCTGTGAGCTGCGTATTGATTTCGGTCACGGCTTTGCAAGGTATAGACTCTTCCGCCATCGGGTGGTACTTCTTTGGCCATGATTCGGCCGTGAGGCTGATGACGGTGGGCAGTAACGTTGCGGCGTTCCATGCGTTCGATGCAGACCCTTCACTGGCTCCGGCATACATGATTCTGCGCACTTTGCCCGACTTGGCTGGCAAGTTGTTCAGCAGATGTGCGTCGCTCGCTGGCAGGTTGAGGTGTAGATCCAGATGAGGAACACTCAGGCAGCTGAATGTGCAGGAGGCCAGGCCAGGCTGCGCGCTGCAAACGGAGACAGCTTCCGCATGACGGGCGGCACTGGCACATACGTCTACATGGCGCCGGAGATCTGCCGACACAAGCCCTACAATGCCAAGGCGGACGTGTACTCCCTCGCGATGGTCATGTACGAGATGCTCGCCGGCCGCCGGCCGTTTGGCGCGCTCGACCCGGCCATAGCCGCCCAGCGCGCGGCCACCGACGAACTGCGCCCGGACTGGCCCTCTGCCGCGCCCCTGGAATACGTGCGGGCGGAGCAGGCGGTGCTCGAACAGGCTCAAGCGCTCACAACGCGCTGCTGGGCTGCCTCTCCGTCTGAGCGGTGCGCAGCCGGTGGTCATGCATGCCAACAGGTACTGCCGACGTGCAGGATGGCGATTCTGCAGTATGGCGTGCTTGGGAGCCTGTGGCAGCCCGTAAATTTGTGGCAGCTGTCAGGTGAGTTGATTGCAGTGATCACTCCCGGCGTCGCAAATCACGACCAAGCTGGATGGTAGTGTCTTGTCTGCAGTGGGCATGCATGAGTCAGTCCGTGAAGCGAACATGCTTCCACTCCGCTGTGCCGCTGCACATGTACCACCTGTCGTTGTAGCATGTTCTCAAAAGGCCCGCCTGGCGCTCTGACAAGTCCTGTAGACACCAGAGACAAATTGTGGGTGCGAACACAGGCCAACGTGTGCGGACGTCATTGTGGAGCTTGAGCGGCTGATCGGCCTGCTGCCCAGCCAGCGAGATGCGGCCCTTGGTCAGGCGGCTGCGGAGCGCCGCAGCAGGCTGCGCCTCAGCCGCACCAGCCAGCCCCCACGGCCGGCCTCCTCCTCCGGCGCCCTGACTGCCCGGCGGCTCATCCACTTTTTGCGCCACAGCCACGAGACCTCCACCCACGCCGGCCGCTCCCGGCGTTCGGAGGGGCACGCTGCGACCGATTCACTGTGCTTGCGCTCGGCAGGTAGCAGCCGCGACGTGTCCGGAGGCATCGCCGCAACCATCGGCCAGTCCGGCCTCTTTGTGCCAACCCCCCTGGAGGGCATGCCAGAGGCGTGCTGCGGCTCTGCGAAGGGCTCTGGCGGCGGCTGGAGTGGATCGATTGCAAGCCGGCTTTCAGCGCACACAGGCTTCGCAGGCGTGGAGCCGGCCCGAGTGGCTGCGAGCGCGCCGCTGCCAACCGGGAGTAGCAGCAGCTTGAAGATGAGCCTTGCCGAGAGGCTGCGACGGGTGCCGGTGCTGCGGCGGTGGAGGGAGTGCGTTGTGTGCCGGGACACGGAGCGCGCAGCACGTGCTGCGCCCGCGCCGGCGGGACGGCAGCGGCCGGCAGCCGACGCTTAGCAGAGTCGCGTTTTCCACAAGTGCCTCTGCGTGCAGCACGCGTTTTGACCATGCATGGGTGTTAGACAGGGTGCTGGACACCTCTGGTGTGGCGGGGATGCGTCCCTTGCGCAGCAGGAAGTTTAGTGCAGGTCCGGCTCAGTGGATTTGGCCGGTATGATCTTTGGCCGCACAACGGTCGCTGCAGGCGCAGGTGCGTTGCGCGTGCGCCTTGCAGTCTGCCGGGCCTTGGACGGGAAGTTATGCAAACACGAGCAAATAAGCAAGGGCCCGGGATGCAAGAGTCGCGGGGTGCAGCTGGCAGCCATGCGGGCCGCATGCGGGCCTCCTGACCAAGCATCGAGTAGTGCAGAGTCTAGTTTAGTGTAGAGTCTACCTTCTTTTTGCCAACCTTGGATCCATCATGCAGTGTAGCCTTCTGTCAGCGCGAGCCGACGTGATGGAGGCAGGATGCCGCGTATGGACTGGGCACTCCAATGCCACATTGAATAACGGGGTCTGTCAAGGGCTGCCTGCCCCCCTCGGGGGTGGCTTGGTATGCTGCAACCGCAGGGTCAGCAAACTGCGTTGCCGCGCTCTGCGTGATCGTCGGTGTGTTGTGCTTTCTGCTTGTCCATAATCCCGGGGAGCACAGGTTGTGTAGAATCAAACATCTGCTGCTACTCTGCCCATGTGTTCAGCTTGCAGCGGACTTTTCAGGGGCTGACCATCTCCGGACTGACCTTAAGCGTGCTGTGGCGGTTGATGTAGCTGCGAGAGCCTTCATCGGCCGTGCTCTCCTCGCTGCTCCTGCCTGCAACCGCGTTGCGGCCGTGTCTGCCGTTCCATACCTCCACTGCTCTCCCTGCCTACATCGCCTATTCTACCCGCGGCCTTTGCAAACACCATGTGGCTGCTTTTGTGGTGGGGACGCCTTCCCGGGTCTCTGTCCTGTGTGCGTCCGCCTTTCTGGAAATGGCTGCTGCATGCCCCATTGGCCCGGCTGCATGTGTGGTCGTTGGAGTCGCGCATGCTGGGTGTGCCTGCGGATGCTTGTGCTGCTGCCGCGCATGATGGTGTTGTGCCAGTCGTTTCCTTCTTCATCTCCTGTCTTCACTGTGGCCGATGCCCAATTGGGTCAGGCGTGGGGCTCCAGTTTTTCTTTGTATTGTTGGTTGTGCCGAATCAGCACCAGGTGTGCCTGTTCCAACTTCGGACAGAAATCCCATGGAGCCCACTGCAGTCATGCAGGCAGCGTGCCATCTCCTGCAGGGGCACAGTGTATGATGCTCCCAGTGACTCACTATCAGATAGGCTAGAAATTATGTGTTACACAGCGATAGATCTAGGACTCAGCAGCGCCGAGGCAACAGACCAGGCAACAAGCAAACAGACAGACCGGCCACCGCAAGCACCAAGGCCACGCGCCGCACGAGCAAATGCCAGAACGAACTAACGCCAGCGCGAAAGCCGACACGCACACACCACGCAGTACCACGCAGGCCACGCGCACACCAAACACACAGCTAGCACTCGCCGGGTCCACAAGCGGTCGTCGACTCGACACTAGCAGTCTGCACGGGCGCGACAGCGCGCGCTACGGCCATGTCCGAGGCCGCGAGACACCGGTCCCAGGACCCGTAGCCTCAGCCAGCCCGGCAGCCCGAGCGGTGTCCGGGGAGGGGCGCAAAGGAGAAACGGCGGACGTGCGCTGCGAGGAGGGAAGAGGGAGGGAGGGAAGAGGGAGGGATCGGGTGTGGGGGGGGGGGGGGGGGGGCTGCAGGGCGAAATGGGTGGAGGGGGGGGCTCGCGGGGCGAGATGGGGTCGGGGGGGGGGGGGGGGGGGCGACGCAAGCCTATGCGCGATGGCCTGTCAGCGCCGGCAGGCCGTCTGTGGGGACAGGAAGGCCCGGCAGCAGCGCCCGTCCGACCAGTCTAGCACGGAGGGGCGCGGCCGCGCGGGCTTGGCGCGCCAGCGCGCGGCACACTGTTGTGGACAGGTCGCGCATGGCATTGAGCAGGAAAGTACGCTTGACACCGCGCCGTGTCCCGCGGCAACCTCCGCGACGGTCTGGAGGAAGCGGTACGCGTCCCGTCCAACCCTGCCGTGCGTCTCATGTACGAGCGGGATGAACTGGGCGGCACCAGAAAATTATGTGCAGATTTTCATGTACTTCTGCACATTGGAATGTGCTCGATTGCACATGTGGATCTTGTGGGGTGCAGGAGTGCGCATGAGTGTGGATGTGTGGGTGTGGTTGTGTCGGCTGTGTCGGTTCGTTGTGGCTTTTCACCTCAGTTCATGCTTGTTGCTGTTGTCTGCTTTCGGGGGTTTTGGCCGTCTGCTTTCCTGCTGTTGCCCTCACTGCCGGGCTATTGCGTTCATCTCCGTGAAACATATGTGGATATTTGGGTTTGTGGTGCACAGATCTAATGCAGAAGCTGGAATCTTATGCATGCTGACTGTGCAAGAGTGCCTCGTGATAATCCAGCTGAGCAGCGCAAGGGCAGGTTCCCCCAGCGCCACATTTCTCCGTTGCCACAAATTCGCGGCCATGAGGACTTGCAAGTGGTTTTGTGGAGAACACTTGGAGTATTCGTGCAATACCCGATATTTTTTACCGCACTCGTACCTAGATGTATGAGCGATTTCGCGTTGATTCCGGTTGAGGGCAGACGCGTTGAGCATTTCTGCTTGTGTGCGACCGTTTACTTCGAATCAGCAGAATATTGCGCAGGTATCGTATCCAGCCAAGTTCATTCAGCATGAGCTAGAACTCCAGTGCATCCTCGTGGATTCGGGATTGCAGACTGGTCCAATTGCTTTGGCACTTGGCCTGATCCCGATGTAGTCAGCGTTTGTACAGCACCAGCACATGACCGACGGCAGAGTCCCGATCACACCAACAGCCTTGTCCAGAAGTGTGGCGCGTTTGAGGAGGAGCATGTCCAGCAACAGCGCGCTCGTGGTACGTTGTCCGAAACGAGTGCGTCCAAGATGCCGTGTAGGCTTAGCTACCTGCAGCTGCAGGGCTGTACGCCTGACAGCATCATGTGCACGCCTGCAGTGTGCGCAGCGAGCCCTGGATGTACTTGATAGACTGTGTATTCCCAGAGAGTCCGGAATGGGGACCTGCGCTTTCGGGTCCGGTGCGCAGAGTGAGCACTCAGCGGTCGCTAGTGGGCTCTTGGGGCCCTGGAAGCTGGGAGCTAGCCAGCTATAGCTGAATTCCGACAGCTGAACACGTCTCGGCACGATCGCGTAATAGATTTCAAAGCGAGCATTGCGAAGGAACATGCACGGCTACTCGCAGGCGGTCTGGCGCTGATCGCTCGAGTCCCATGCTCACGTTGACACACCATCCCAGACTGCCGCCGCGGTGGTATCGTTGTATCTATCCAACAGAGGCTCAATCCATGTATTTTTAGGGAGCCATGAACCTTAGGGAGCCATGAACAGTGGCGCATGGAGCGGCGCATCCTCGGGGCTGGAGACGGCACGATGCGGTTGCTGGCATGCAGCTGTGTAGCTCAGCAGACCGCAGCCTGTGACAAATCACAACCGTCCAGTCGTTCTGATCATGCTAAACGAGAAGAAATCATCGATGCCGCGAGGCGCTAACATTCACAGGCATGCACTGATTTGAGTCAAGTACTCTAATTGCATACCCAGGCCGGCTCGCATCTGCTGGGTAGCATGTGAGTCTAGACTCTAGTTGTACGTTCGCTCGGTGCACTGGATCGGAGCCCCTCGATGTAACAGTGCATACCCAGGCTTGTCTCTGCTCAAGCGTACATCCTTCATGCAGGACATGCCTCAGGCCCGCGTGGCTGGCAGTGCCACAAATAAGCCAGCCCGTCAGCAAAGCGTGGGGGCTCGCGACTGGGACATCCACCCAGACAGTATATCGGTGGGTCCACTGCTTGGAGCAGGGGATTATGGAGCAGTCTACCAAGGCAGATGGCATGGCACACCTGTCGCGGTAAAGGTGCGGAAGCACAGTCCATCCCCCATTACAGTTGCTCGCCTGCATAACAGCAGCAGTGTCTAAATGGCGCCTGCTGTCAAGTCTTTTGGCATCCCACGCAGCCCTGCTGTGAACTGTGGGCGATCTGTAGCCCAGCCCAACCTGCAAGCGATTAGAGGTGCATCATGGCCAACCCGTTCATACGATCCAGGCCAGGTCTGTTTGCGACTGCTGTTCACTTGTGATCGAACCACGGGCGTCCGTGAAAACAGCTCTCAGCTGTACCAGACATTCCGGTGCACAGCACCCACCACTGTTATGTCCTTCTCAATCATGCCCCGCCATCAGGAACGCGTGCTATTGCACTGCAACACGCACCGCGACCACAGAAGGATGGTCGCACTGGGTAATGCACAGGCGATGCTGCTGCGCCGCCCAGCTCCAACGGTTTGTCCTTTAGTGCATGTCATGACCCGCAACACCCCACTTCTCACAAACATTCAAACCCACTCGCCTAGTTCAGAGCTACTACTAATCCACCTCGCAACAGACTGGATGGAGCAGCAGGCATCTGGCACGCTCATGCGTATGCAGCTGCAGCGGCACGCACATGCATGTGCAGCTGCAGCGGCACCCGCCGGTGCATCGGCACCCAGGCGGAGTCGCAGTGGTCCGAGCGGCATGGCGGCGCACAGCAATGGCAGCAAG
This sequence comes from Ulva mutabilis, assembly GCA_900538255.1. Classification (NCBI taxonomy): domain Eukaryota; kingdom Viridiplantae; phylum Chlorophyta; class Ulvophyceae; order Ulvales; family Ulvaceae; genus Ulva; species Ulva mutabilis. Next base: position 69,482 of record UNSF01000078.1, on the reverse strand, counting down.
CAGTGGCACAGGCCTCATTCTGCACGAGTTGCAGCGGCGGGGAGCTGCACATCGTCCGCAATGCCACGGCGTTGACATCCACCGCGCTGCAGATCCTCAAGCGTGACGGCGCCGTCAACGAGGACAAGCTCGCGGCCGAAATCGAGGTGCAGCGCCACATTCACCACCCCAACATCATTCAGTTCCTCGGCGTGTGCACTCGCCGTGCCGATGTGGCGATCGTCAGTGAGCTCATGGACTGCGGCTCGCTCGCGGACGCCCTCGCCCACCGGCCGCAGCCGCCGCTGCGCCGCGTGCTGGAGATTGCACTCGACTGCGCGCGCGGCCTGAACTACCTCCACCAGGCCAACCCTCACGCCATCGTCCACCGCGACCTCAAACCTGCCAACATCATGCTGGCCAGCTGTCGAAACAGCACAGCCAAGACGCGCGTGCGTCTCCCTCCCTGTTGCTGACCGCGCGCGTCATGTCCTGTGGCGTGTTGTGCCCGCTGCCAGCTGCTCTTTACGTCCTGGTCCCTCCTCCTTGCTCTGCTGCGGTGAGCTGGCGTGGCTGACAGTTCATGGCCTCACCGCCTGACCCTGCAATCTCATGGCAAGTCTCCTCTGCAGCGTTGCGCTCAGGTGCTGCAGTGCGCTCCTGTGCAAGGCGCCTTTGCGCCGTTCGCCTTTGCACCGTTCGCAACAATGTCACGCCGCGAGGCCCCGTTACATCGTCCGGTGGCGCTTGAAGCCATGTGCTGCTGCAGCGCCTCAAGAATCGACAGGTGAGGTTGGCAGGCGGTGGTGACGGCTGGCGGCTGTGCAGGGTGATGCGCTGATGGACTCTGCTGTTGTAAAGGTCGCCGACTTTGGCCTCTGCAGGGTGATGAACGCGACCCTACCGCACGCCAAGTCTGAGTCGTGCATCCGCCGCCGTTCAAGCGTAACACCTTTCGGCTGCAATCCCGAGCCTGCCAGCGTCCATGGCCAATCCCATGCCGACCGAAAACCCTCCACACCAGGTGCGGCACCGCTCCGTGCGGCTGCAGACACAGACAAAGGCTGTGCATGGCATGCACGTCACCCGTGCCACAGTGTTGGCTGTTACGCATTGCATGCATGACAAGCCAGGCCCTTTGCCGCCGCGACGCGGTGTTGCCACTCACAAGCTGGCATGACTGCGTGAGTCGCAGTCCAGCATGTGCACTGCATTGCAAGTGACCGTGCCTGGCCTCAAAGCATCGGTCACAGTGGTGCTGGGGAGGTGTGCACGGCAGAGCAGCCGCATGGCCCCCGGATTATTCTGCACGAGCATCCACACCTGCCTGATTGCACACCCAGCCGCACTCCACGACCGTCCACGGCGCAGAGCTATTCACCGACCTCGGCCGAAGCATGCATGTGCAACGTCATGCCAGCCTGGGTTGCGGCCGCACCCCAGAGGCATGCGCTGCGCGGTGTGCATGTGATCATGCGCCGATACGCGCCTTGCCTCGCGTGCAGGCAGTGCCCGGGGCGTGGACCAGCGGTACCAGATGACTGGCGGCACCGGCTCTCTCGCCTTCATGGCCTGCGAAGTCTTCCGACACGAGCCCTACAACGCCAAGGCGGACGTGTACTCCCTCGCGATGGTCATGTACGAGATGCTTGCCGGCCGCCGGCCGTTCGCCGACATGGACGCCAACCTCGCGGCCATGCATGCGGCAACGGACGATCTCCGGCCGGACTGGCCCGCGGCACGGCCGCTGACATACAACAGCGCTGACCGGGCGGTGTGGCCACAGGTGAAGGCGCTTGTGGAGCGCTGCTGGGCGGGGACGCCAGCGCGGCGGTGCGGCCCGCCTCTGCCTGTGCACTGGCTGCAAATTTGAGTGCGACCCGGTCGGCAGACGGTACCGGCAAGCCCGTACTGCTGCAGGACTGGGTCTGCATGCTGCATATCCTGATTGCCCAGCATGCATGGGCCGCCTGGCACAGTGCGGAGGTTGTGCTGCTGATGCGCCACGTGTACGTGCTGCCACGAGTCCCGGAACTTCTCCGCCTGGCGAGGTATCGACAGTGCGGGGGTTCCTCGACGTGTTGAACGAGCACCTCGCTGTCCAATTGCGTGTGTCACGTCATCTTCGCCGCAGCCTGTGCACGGGTGCCATGCATCTGTTAGGCTGACTCAACAGCAGCTGACACTCTGCAGGCCTCCCTGCTCCCAGATCATCACAGAGTTGGAGTCACTCATCTCACAACTGGCCAGCCACACAGGCAAGCCCCATCGTGGCTGGCACTCATCTCCACGAGCGCACAGCCCACGCCTCGTTTTTCAGTCGATGCGGTCGATGACCAACAAGACCTTTTCCAAATGGAAAGTCAAAGGATGATGTCCGTAGCGCGTATGGCTGCGTGGCGGCCAACAACCAAATCCGCATCTCCGGTTCTGGCTGGCAGCTTGTTGCGGCCCTGGACTGTGGGCTGCACTTGGCTTCTTCAAGGCCGGCAATTCGCCCAAGTGCTGGTGTGCTCCGAGGTTGTTTCGTGGACCCAGGCACAGCAGAGGCCGAAGTAGTACAGCTCTTGGCTGGTGCAAGCTACTGGCATCGCTGTGTGACACTGACCCGACTGTGAGAACCACCGGGCGAGGCCCATCTGCCCTGACTGCTGTGCACTGCGCTGACTGAGCCATAGCAGCACTGCTGCTTGTATTGCAGCGGGTTTAGCTCAAGCAGAAATTTGACAGGGCTCTGCTATGATGCTTTTTACTGTTTGGGCGTGTTGGTCTCTGCCGTTTTGTGTCTGGTGGAGCATGCGGTAGGACAGTGAGATGTGCTGAATCTAGCATTTTCTATGACGTCTGCTGGCGGCTGCCGGATTTGCACTGCTGATTCATGTGAACAGCTTTCCAATGGATGAATGGATATTTGTGGGTGCATGTGTCATTAACCTGGTCCGCCACAAAGACCGCTCGCATTAACAGTTGACGCGATGAGATTGGTCAGTAGTCAACATGTAATTACTGCATGGCTGTGCTCGTTTTGATGTTCATACGTCCAAAGTCAGAATGGAGACAGGCTGTGTTGGTCACAGTAGGGTGACAAATGCGTGTAGGCTCTGTCTGCATGGCACAGCAGGATCCCAATCTGAGCATCAGGGCAGATGGGATGAATGATAATTTACCGCCATGCATGTTCTGCGATCACAGGTGAGATACCAGTGGGTCGTGCAGCTGAGGTCCATCGTGTTGAGCCACACCTATGCCAGCGACTGGTGTCTCCACAAAGCTTAGAATGTCATGAAAGTAGGCTTGGTGTGGTACTGCAACCAAACTTAAAACCTTTGTACATCGCGACATGGATGTGCCCCTGCACAGCATTGCGGCCTTTACACTTGGCGGGCTACGGGGGCCAGTCAGGGAACCCACTTGTATTCAAAACTTTCTGGGTGTTTGGTACATCTTACACACCTACAATATTCGCATTCCTGTAAAGCGCAGAAAGTATTTGGTGGTCTGCAGGCATGTCTCCAGATGTTTCTACAAGCAGTTGGTAGAGGTGTCTTGAGTAGCAACGATTCGCTACCACAGTGTCTGCTGGGTGGGTCCCTGCTAGCAGAATTTTGCTACCTTGTTGCCCCAGAACACCGTCCATGTTTTCACTTCATGTTTCTTGATAGTTGCTTGCTGCAAGAAGCAGTGTCACCGGGTACTGCGGTTGGCTGTTTGCCTACGTCTTGCTATCAGAGCGTCCTGGTGTGCCCATGTTGCGAAATGGCATAAATTTACACGTTCCTATCAGTCAACCGGGCGCGCTCTGAAAGGGGGCATGCCTCTCCATCCAGTTGCAAGCACAGGCAAAAAGGGAGCCTTGTACCGGATTCTATATTTTCTGCAGCTTCACCCAGCTAGCAAACCGAATCATCATACATCCTACATTCTATACAAAGCAGTGATAGGGCTTTGATGCCTGGCACCAGGTTACCACCACTACCATGCAGATCCGGTCAAGGCCACTCTGGCCTACGTCACGTCAGGTCGGTCTGAAACTTGTCACAAGTTGCTTCTTGATGGCAGATTTGGTTGTCATGGGTTGTGGCAGACCCTCGTCTGGAGTGACCCAGACCCTCGTCTGGAGTGACCCTTCAGCCTGTGCGGCTTGAGATTTGGGGCTACAGACTGAGGCTGCAAGCATGTGAATAAAGTCCTGTGCCAGTTATGTGCGTCAGATCTTTGGTCCCCGCATCGGGACCTGTCGAAGCTTCTACACCGCCACCTGAGCTGCAGGAACTCATGACCCTCAGGGCTTTGCTGACCTGTGTCACGTTGCTTGTATGTCTCGGCAGAATCGCCTGTCAAGCTTGCAATTGCCTCCTGACTGTAGGTATGCACGTGATAGAACAAATAGGTGACACTGTGTAGGCCCGTGTGATTGTCTCCGTAATCGTCTCCCGAGTGTCAGCATTGTCTCCCAGGATCACTTGGCTCTCAGTCGTTGTAACATTTGCCACCCCCTTGGCTACAAAGCAAAAATATGTTACGGCCTAATGGCATTGCGATCAACCGGAGGGCCAAGCGATCTCAGTATGGAAGTGCTGTATTGTTGGATGGTTCCATGCCTGCAAAGTCCTAGAGACATACCAGATATCACTGTCTGATGTCAAACTGCTTGCCTATGATACCACCTTGCACAGCAACACCTGCAGCCAGACACCAGAGTGGGTTTGATGCACATTGCTGCTTCTCAAATTGCTTAAGGCAGGGGCAGCCAGGTGTTTGCGGTTGAAGCGATGGCTGAAGTTGCAATTGCTGCCGTTGGCGTGCTCATGTCAGCTGCACTGCTGGGCGAATGGGCTGATAACAAATTGAAACTCGAAGAGCGCCTGCGGCAACAGGAAATGGAGAAGCTGCGTATGGAGCAAGCTCAGGCTGCCGCATTGGCTTCTCAAAAGCAAACTGAGCTGTTTGTGTCGCGGGTTTTGATGGCTGCCTTGATGATTGGGGTTTGTGCAATCGTTGGGCTCATAGTCTTGCGGGTGTTTCGGACCAGTAGCCGACATGCGGCACACAAACAGCAGCAGGAGATGGAACGTGCTTCACTCACCTTGTCGGTAACCCAGGACAGCAGATTGTGATCTGTGCTATGCATTTGGCTGCTTCTGTGCTTGACGAGAGGGTAGCAAGTTTGCGCAAGCTCCTGTACCATGGTTCCATAAACTATTTGAGCTCCCCATCCAGTGTTGCACTTGAATCACGAAGTCCTGAGGCATGTCTGGCACTGCACTGCTGCTCACAGCCTACAGCTGAGCCTGAGCAAGACACCCTTGTCCATGCTGCAGATTGAAAGACTGCGGACTAGCGTTGGTGCCAAACCTGCAGCAGGCATCATGCTGCTTGGCAAGTCCGGGACTGGCAAGAGCTCCTTCTTGAACACGATAACCTCGGCCCTGGCATCAGCGCATGTGCAACAGGCTGGGGTGGGAGTTAGCACTCGGTCATTCACAAGCAGCGTCCGCTTGCACACTGTTCGCCATGACCACCGGTTTGCACAGTGGTCTGTGGCTGACACGCCTGGCGACATCTTTGACGTGTGTCCCATACTGCAGCTACTTGTATGCGGTTCAGATCAGGCTTTGCCATGTGGCCGGGCCTACAGCTTGTGCAATGGCTGAGATGCCTGCAAAATGTTGGACACCTTCACAAAGCATTTCATGCAGATGACAAGCCTATCAATCCAGCTTGACGCTTTGCCCCCCTAATACCTTTTACAATTGTCAATGCAGGAAGTGCCCAGCCTTTATAGCCGCATGCTCTTGGGTTGCATGCAGCAGCAGGCATATGATGACAAAGTCCGGGCAGTTCTGCTGAGCCCGATGCAACAGCTGTCTCGCCATTCGCGCATTGGCTGTGTCCTGGTTGTATTGGCAGCTGATGAAGTGTGGGAAGCAGCGCAGGCAAACAAAGAGGCTGAAGACATGCCCTTGGCCATTCCCAAGGGGCACATCATCTGGGAACTCTGTCAGGTGTGCTGGCGCTCTGCTGGATTGCCACTACAAGTCAGCATGTCACACTGCAGCGTTGATGGCAATGCATGTGATGCATTGAATGGTCGTGTCAAAACATCTCTTGCTTGAGGTTGCCATGTGTTGTGCAAGCTCTAGGAGCGGTGGTAGTCGGCCAGGTCACAGCTGTGTAGGGTTACTTTATACTCCCAATCCATAAGGTTGATCCATATTACCTTTCACTCACACGTTTGTGAATCACTCTCTTGCTCCCTCAGGCGCACCCCAGTGCACAAGACTCACAGGTTTGACAACAGTGACAGGTGGCGAAGGACCTGCATGCCAAGCTGGAGGGCATCTCGGTGCGCATGGGCTGTGTCATCACCAAACTGGACACCGTGCAGCCTGCACCAACCAGAGACACAAGAGGCATGCCCCGGAGCCGACTGGCCCGGATGTGGAAGCCCCAAGCGCATATGCCTCAGGGCACACGTTCTGGTATTCAGGTCAGCGCGCCCTCACAGCGTCTGCGGCAGCTTGTTGCATCTGAAATCGGCATCCCAAAAAACATGGTGAGCCTCTGCCATGGTCCAGGTGTCAGCTGCCTGCTGCCTCAGTCGGACATGTAACATGCGCAGACTGTCTGCTATGCCAATCTGCTCCCGAGGCAGCATGACTGCTCGAATTATGTAGTGAAGACACAACCCAACACAGCTCAAAAGCATTCAATGAGGCTCAGTCCGCAGGTGGTGTTCAAGGTGCTGTTGGCAGCTGGCAGGCCTGTGCCTCCCTCTGGCCACCTTTGCTGCACGTGCAGTCATCATGCCGCTGTACGACTGCAGCTCTGTCCACAGCAGTTGACTGACCGTGCTGCTGCACTGTGCAGGTGTTTCCGCTCGTGAATGCAGTGGCCGTGGAGGACCTCCCGGAGAACCTGGGGCTGCAGTACCAAGCCCTGCGCTGTGCGAGCGAATGTCTGGACACCGCAAGGGCAGCAAATGATGAGGCCGCACAGGCCACAGGCAGCCTTCGAGACTGCAGCTCTGGCTCCGACATGGAGGGCTGATGGCCATGTATGCTGGACTGAGACGACGTGGCCGCATATGTCAGTAGTACATCACCAATGGCCTGCAGCTGTGCGCCTTTGGAGCAGTGCTGCTGCTGCGAGCACTGCGTGCATGGATCAGGAAGCATGAGATCAGAGCGACAGTGACAGTTATATGCTAATGTGTATATTGCTGTATTGATTAGTGTAGAGACAGTTTCCTCTGATGTGGATATGTAGTGATGGCTTGACTGCATGCATGCCGCATTGTGGGCCAGGATTTCACAGGGCGCTACGGTCGTGAACTAACTTTGTCTTGAAGCGACCATCCAGGTTGCATCTCCGTGTAATTCAATTCGCATTGCGTCCGTATGCAGTCGTGTTGACCTCTTCATGATCTCTGGCTTGCGCCATGTGCCACAGCACACTTGATTGCAGAGAGAACTTGGCTGCAAATGCACATGTGCAGAAGCACCACATGCATCCTGTAGCACTGCGTTGAGTCCTGGCTGAGCTACTAGGCTTCCAAGATTGTTTTCAAGAAAGCAAGCTCCAAGGGAGTATTAATGAATGTTCTTTGATCGCAAAGGTAGCAAGCACGCAGAAGCACTGCATATTAGTTACAACTGAAATGAACACAATACAAGCGAACACAGCAGAAATCGCGCTCAAGGCACAGGAGTATGGATATTGGTGTGTCCTGTAGAGGCAAATGACTTGCAACGAATGCCGTTTAGATCCTGCTAGCCACACTTGTCACCTGTGCACAGTGCCACGATGGCCTCAAGGCACGCCTTGTTGTGATCCTGCACGCGCCCACTTCACCTTGCAGCATCCGGGAGTGAAGACAGCAAGTCAATGGTAAGATTGCAATCACCTTCAGATCATCCAGAGGGCCGGTGAGGCTGACATAGAAGTCGACCACTGATCTGACACCCGGGGTCTGCTGCAGCTTTTCATACTTCAGCCTCGAGCCCATGTGGGCAGAGGTCTTATCCATTTCAAAACTCCTTGGGTTCTGATCAATCATAAAGCATAGTACGACATCAGACCGCAACCCTGCAGACCGTGCAGTCAATTGATCATGATCTGTCGATTGTTGCACGTTGCCGGATTTTCATGTTCGCACGAATTCCAGCCAGCTTGAAGTTGGTCCTTGCGGCCATGCTGTGTAGTGCTTGACACCCGCTTAACATGATGCCACCTTTGCCCAACACAGTTGCAGATTGTTAATGAAGCATCGAAGCACTGATCTTGTTCCATGGCTCACACAATGGCAGGTAAAGGGCAACGGCAAACCAACGGTAACACAACTGCGAGGCAAGAGGACAGTGCACTGCCTTGACAGAGCCACATTGGGCTCTACATGTTATTAGGGCAACGCACCGAGCACAGGCCGGGCCAGCTTCATGACATGGTCCACATTCAGCCGTCCTGCCACCTTGTACATTGCCACAATCTTTGTATGGACGACCGGACCTGAGCCCTGCTGCCGTGACGGCGGCTCCTCGAACGTTACCCACTTGGGCTGCAGTCCACGTGCATGCAGGAAGTCTGCCACGCAGCCCTTGAAACCCTCCTCAGCAACAACTGCGTTCAGGGGCGCCAGCTGGAGCTGCACCCTCCCTGCAGCATGGCTTATCACTTGGGCCAAGTGACTTGGCTGATCTGCTGGCCGTCCACAGGCAAGTCATATGGCAGTGAATCATGGCATAACCACAACTGGGTGTGCTGCGGCACGCAGACAGCAATGGTGGTTTACTGGCTCGACCAAGCTGGATCACAACACATGTCTGTGCTAGTGTCGAGTGCGCGCCAGCTGGTGGGCCCAGAGCATGCTGACTGGGTTTGGCGTGCACGTGGACTCTGGTATGCGTGGTGCTGCGCTCGGTTCTTGTGTTGTGTGTGTGTGTGTGTGTGTGTGTGTGTGTGTGTGTGTGTGTGTGTGTGTGTGTGTGTGTGTGTGTGTGTGTGTGTGTGTGTGTGTGTGTGTGTGTGTGTGTGTGTGTGTGTGTGTGTGTGTGTGTGTGTGTATGTGTGTGTTTGTTTTCGTGCCGGCGCTACCTCGTTCTGGCGTTTGCTTGTGCGGAGCGCGGCCTTGGTGCTTGAGCTGGTCTGTCTGTCTATTTGCATGTTACCTAGTCTGTTGCCTCGGCGCTGCTGGGTCCTAGATCTATCACTGTGTAACACATGTCTGTGCTCGCTCCGTACGCCTGCCCACATGTACATGTGGCGTGTCATGACAGGTCAATTGCAAAAAAGTACAGTATGCATATGATGGTAGTGGATCCCCGCAGGAAGCAGTCAAGGCAGGTAAGCAGCTAGCACTCCAGCAGGGGAGGAGCGAAAGGAGGGAGTTGTCGGGTACCAAAGGGGGTTGCACACCAGTTCGACTCCCCTTGTTTGCAAGTGACCCAAACAGACCACACCTGGAGGGCAGCCCAGGCAGCCAAACCCGCCATGTAGCCAGCCCAAGCTCCTGAACAACACCCTGCGAATGCTGCAGATTCAGGCACTCCTTGCGTTCAGCAACTTCATGGGAGCTCCCACGAGGTCTGACCGTCCGCATCTCACGAGCCAGGATACACGCAATCATCACAAGACTACTCGCAAGCACAGCCTCTCTGTGCTCGACCACTGCCTCTCTCGCCGCAACATGGGCCTCTCTGTTCACCATTGCACTAGCATCGTCCTGTTGTTCCACCATCGTCTGCTGCTTGCTGAGCATCTCCTGCTCCCTTGCCCGCATCCTGCTCTCTCTGTAAGCAAGCTCCTCTTCTCTGTCAGCAATCTCTTCCTCCCTGAGTGTCATCCTCTGGCCTCGGCTGCTCAATTCGCCCTCCTGTTTTGCCACTTCTGCCTCTCTCTGAGCTGCACGGTTCATGCTGTCTGTCGCACTTATAGCACTAGCTGCAACTTCCTGCTCTTTGATTGCCAGCACTGCTTCCCTGTCCGTCAGCTGGGTTTCTCTGCGGGCCGCTGTCAACTCCTGGTGCTGTGCCCGGCCCTGCCTCGTCCGGAGCTCGTCTTGCTTCCTGGCCCTGTTGCTTTCTCTGTTTGCGACCTCTTTCTCTCTGGTGGACATATCGCGCGGTCTCTTGGCCATGTCACTCTCCGTGCTGGTCATCTTGCTTACCAGCTTGTCCAGTCTGTTGACCACAGTATCAGTCCGGGCTAACAGATGTTGTGCCCACAGCGGAAAATCCTCCGGATCAGATGTACTCTCATCTGCGCCGCTACCCTGCTGTATCTTGCTATTTGCTGTAGCCTCCTCAGTAGCACTCAAGACTCCATCTGGGGCCACTTGCAACGTAAGAAGGTTGGCATGGCCTTATGGCATCGAAGCGGCATTTCACAATGTAGGCCGTAGTGCTAATCTGAGGTATGAACTGCTTTTTGGCTCATGAATGCAACGCAATATATATGTAATGGTCTCAGCATGTGCCTTGAAATGGAACACACCTTGCATAATATGCTCATGACCTTCTCTGCAGCATCCACGAACTCCTTTTGACCTCTGCTGCCCCCATGAGAGGGAGGGTAAGAAAAACCTGCATGTATCTGGGCCTTTATTGGGGTGTGTGAGTGGAACCTGTTTCTAGCCATCGTGATAATTCTTCAAACCGCAAATTTGTCTCGTCATGTTTGTATGTGTGTGTGACTCCTGCTCATGTCCTGTTCGGAGTGCACACCCCATCTCTGCTAACAGTCAATTGCCTGACTTGAGAGCCACTGGTTACAGCAGCCACAGCTTGTGCTGATTGACTACTGTCTGCTAGCGCACCATGCAGTCAGGTGCCCCTGAAACCAGACTGATGCGTAACGCATGTACATGAAAACAGGACGCCAGACAAGTCCTTTACCAGCCTGGCTGCTGACATGATCATGCAGTATTCATCTACATGTATACAAGACCTTGTTCAGACATCGCGAGATTTAGTCTGCATCCACATGCAGAGCTGGGGTGGCATAAAAATGTCTCCATGCCACTTATCAGAATAGCACCAGAGGATGACGTATACAAGATAAGTTTGCAAGATTCAGCCTGTGGAGACAACAGACTTTTACCAAGAGCCCATGTGACTGCAGACAGCTTGTGGAGACAAAACCACTGGATAAGCTACTATTGCACAGGCTAGCAGGTCAGCATATAAATCCTGCCATACCAGCAGGCTCCTGTTTGTATTGCCAACGAACATCAAAAGGTAGCAGCATATCTTCATTTCATGAGTCCAGGCATGCTGCAGCTCAATTTGGACCCATTCTGGATGAACCAGCCATCCCCCAAGGACACACCCGGGGAAGACATACACATGCAATCTTCGGGAGCCAGATCCATTGCTGCCGTGGCTCTTTGCGTGTGTGTGGCATGCCTTGTGCATGTCTACCGTGTGCGGAAAGCTCAGAGAACCAAGACGCTGCAAGCCCCAGGGGGCTATTTAGGCCCACCCGGTCCGTGTGCAAAGTACCGGGATCAACCAACGGTGTGTGATCACCCATTCTCTCATGTATGTCGCAGGGTTGGGAGGTACTGTTGCTGTAGTGTTTGTGACGTAGCAAGGATCTGCCATCAGTAGGCAGTCGCATCTCCCACAGACCCCATCTCTAGCAAACTCCCCTAGCTTCCCCGAGGTGCTGTGCACCTGAGCTCCAAGCACCGGTGCCATCATGTATGGCTGTGGAACGACGACTGCTTCGCAAAGCTATGGAGCCATGGGGTCAGGGATCCTCTGTGTCAAAATGATCTACTCCTTAGACATGCTTGCGGGCTGTGGGCAACGGAGCAATTGAATTGACACATGTGCTCCCAGATCAAATACACCCATTTCAGCAACTCTTGTGAGTGTAATGCCCTTGCATTGATAGGTGATCCTGTTATGCTGCAGGTGGAGCGCATCCGTCAAAGGCTGGGCCAGCTCTCAGGAGGGGGCATTCTGCTGCTGGGTAAGCCTGCCAGTGGCAAGAGCTCTGTCCTCAATACATTTGCGTCCGCCATTGCGTCCATCCTGAAGCAGCAGGCAGGGGCGGGCACGGGCAAGCACTCTTTCACCAGCTCCATACAGCCGCACTTCCCTCGCTGGGAAGATGGCCCGGTTAAGTGGCCTATTGTGGACACTCCAGGAGACATCATGGAGGTACCAATCTCTGCTGCTTTGCCTTTTAACACCCTGTCCGGCTGCTTCTGCTGAGTTCCCCTTGCACTGGTGACATCAACAAGTCGTTGCTGTGGTTGTCCATGGTCCCATGCGTACTGTAGGGGAGGACGCTGGCTGCATCCTGGGTGAGTGTTGCGCACACATGTTGATGATACTATAATGGCATGACACTGTCATGTCTCCAGCCCTGCAAGTTGCTGCCGGTGCTGATGCAGGATCTGGTGGAGTTTTACGACAAACTGCAGTCAAAGCGGATTGACGAAAACGCATTCCGCACCCAGGTCCGGGCCCAGCTTCTCGATCCCATGGTGACATGCTGCACCGGTGCCCGCATCGGCTGCATCGTCATGGTGCTTGCTGCCGACGAGATCTGGGGAGCCTGCGAGCAGAAGGGCGACCCGGCAAGCGAGCCTCTCGTGCTGCACAAGCGACACGATGTGAATGGCCAGTGTGGAGTTCGCCCCCTCTCCCATCATGTGATACGTATATGCCTGCAGCCCCATACAGCTGCAGCATGCGCAACTGCTGCAACATGCCTGCTCATGTCCGAGGTGTAATGATTGTGGCTGGCAGGGTTTTGGTGATTCGTCAGTCCGTTGCGGAGTGCACGTTACAGCTGATTGAATGTATACCTAGGCGTCTCATGCTGTCAGTGATACCTTCTGTGCAGACTGCAGGAGCATGAGCGAGCTCAACAAGAGCCCCAACAGGCATGGGTTGGTAGCTGTATATCGGTGTCATGCATCACACACCATGCGACGGGCACATGCCATGCATTCTGCATTGAGGAGGTCTGTGTGCAAAGCGGCACGTCCACGGCCTGCATCACCGTCACTGTGCTGGCACTTCATGGCAGATGACCTGGCACTTCCATGCGTGAAATACAACTTTGCATTCTGACACATAAAGCAGCAGCTCCGACCACATGCACAGCATTCGACATGATTCGCCAGGGGTCACCCCTGGACTGTAGAATTGTGCCGGAGCCAGCTGATTTGTGAGGTGCACGTGGTGTGTGATGCAGGTGGTGAAAGAGCTGAACGCCATGGCTGAGGCGCTGTCCGTGCGGGTGGCGTGTGTGATCACGAAGATGGATCTCGTGGACGACGCGGTGCGGGCTGACACAGCCGCCATGTATCACAGCTGGCCGGCATACCGGCTGCGGCAGCTGTTGGCGTGCGAGACGGGCATTCCGCAGCAGCTGGTGCGCCCCGGGCAGCTGCATGCACTGCCAGAGATACTGTGAAATTATTGACCTCAGCTGGAGTTGATTGGGCCAGACGCATCACTGTGTGTGCTCCACGCCCGTATAACACATAACTGTGAACATGTGTGCTGTAAGGGGTTTGGAAGCTCGATTCATCTGGGCGTGTTCTACCCAAGCAGTGCCCAGTGTCAGCGATTCTAAGCCAACACTGTGGTCTCAGGAGCATCAGCCTTGCCTTTGGAAATGGAATTGGGTCAGCATACTGATCACTGCCAGCGTGGGATGTGCCTGTTCAAACTTGATTGATGTGCTTTGACTGTCACATCAATGATGTAATGCCTGGTTGCGGCCTGCCTGACACCACTGCTCAACCATTGACATCACAATTCGTTCATTCAGAAGGAGGACTGCTGCTATGTTGACACAGTGCAACTTAAGTAGACACTCGGAAGGGTGCACTGGCTTGAGGAGTACAGTATACGCAGTACACAACACAAGTGAGGCTTGTGCAGGTGTTCCCCCTGGTCAACTCCGTGGCTGTGAATGACCTCACCGAGGCCCTTCCACTGCAGCACCTGGGCCTGAATTGTCTGAGCTTGTGCCTCGAGTCAGCCATGGGGGCGAATGATGCAGCGCCAGCGCCAATGGTTGAACCTCCTCCAGCACGTGATGATGCTTGTGCAATGGCATCCATTGGGCTGGATGTTGCCATGGGGCCGGCACCATTCACGAGAATGTTATCTTCAGCACCTGTGGAAGTCTGCCAGCATCCATGACCTGGATGTTCAATATCGCCAGCAGGCAGCTATGTGTGCATTAGAAACACAGCTGTGTGTGCATTAGATCTGCAGCGGTGAGAACGTGGTTTGGATTGGTCATGCCTGTGCCTACGGGCTGACCCGGGTCCTGCATGCACCGCACCATACTTGACCTAGACAGGCTGCATCCGCAATACTGCCACTGTCTGTAGCAGCGGCATCCTGCAGCAGAGATCAGATGCTTGCTTTGTACCATATATGTCGCGGTCCTGCTACAGCATGGCTACATGCTATGACAGCACACTTGTCACTTACCTTCACAAAACTGTGTTCAGGCGCAAGCCTTAGCCCTTATTTCCTCATTGCTACATGGTGCTGCTTTGGCATGCCCCTCTCAGCGGTAACACGTTACACGCCTGGTCATTACGAAGCACAAAGTACAGGACGACAGCCCCCGTGTAGAGCACAGGTAACAGAGTTGCACATGTCTCTGATGAATCAGTCGCACAAATAGGCAGTGGAGTGTGCCACTAGGTAACCACAGTCCCCATGCGATCACAGTATGTCTTGTCTAGCCACCGTGGTACTGAGGTGCAGCCAACGGCCAGCAGCAATTCAGTGCACACCAGCATATTTTGTCACTATTCCGTGCTAGCCAACGAAAACGCAGCATTGGCCGCACTGGGCTGGGAGGAAAGCACGTGGACAAGGCCTTGGGACATGATAGATTGCAGTCGGTCTAACTCCTGATGCAGTACCCGATGCGTAACATACAATCAATTCGTCCCCTCAGGCATCAGGTCCCTGCTAAAAACATTGAACAGCAAAACTGAGAAAATAGTGATGTGTATGCTCACCAAGCCGCAATTTTGGAAGCAGCACACATAGTATGGCTTGCCAGTGCTGCAGGCAAGCTGCGCTCTGCGTATGCTGCCGCCGCAGCAGGAATGATGCAGAAGTTCATGCAACGGAGGCTCTGCTGCATAGCGGCTATGTCTTCGTGCGGATGGAGTATACCGACCATGTTGACCACTGGGAATATCTGCAAGCCAGCTGCTGTAGTTTGCACACAGTAACAGCGTCTGTTGAACGCACGCATCTATGCCTCTTGGTGTCCCACACTGCGGCCACTGACTTGCACTCATGCGTACCTGAATGGGTTGTTGACAGGAACAAAAACTTGTTCATAGCAGATGTGTGTGCATCAGCTTGTGCTCCCCGGCAGACGCACAGCGAAGAGCCACTGTGGACTGCCATGGGTACCTTTGAACAAAGGCCCTTCCACGAGTGGTAGCTGGCAGGTGGTCACAGCAGGAGCTATTACGGAGCCTCACCGTGTTTTTTGGAACACCAATTGAGTTGGCGACAAAATCCTGCAGCTGGCTGACCTTGGGGCTGCACCGCATCGCAGCGCTGCCCTGTGCAACGCCAGTGTCGACAAGATCCATCTTGGTCATCAGGAATACCATCCGCACTGGCTGTGGCAGATTGGCCAGCTCCACATGAAGACTGTGGGCAACCTGCAGACCCAGGTGGCCTCAACTCCAAGAGTGGATGCATCGGGTCATTGGCGTGCTACACCACACACCTATGATACAGAAATAGCATGTTGGCTGGTATTGCAGAGGTATTGGAAACAAGCAGGTGAATGAGGCAGCAGGAGCGATTGATCTGCTGTGATCGATCATGCAGCCTGCAACCTGAGGGTATCGCCTTGCGGAAGAGTAACATTACAGTTCGAATGCTAGCTGGCGGCCATCGAGAAGAGCCGATTGCATGACGCTCAGAGGATAATTGAGGACAAAGGCCGGTTCATGGCTGCTAGAGGGTGGGTCTACTGCAAACAAAAACACGTATGGCCTGGGCCTGAGAGCTACCAGGCTGCTCTGGGTGCACGACCTGGCGTGACTCATGTACTGCACCGTGGTCAGTGTCACTGACAGGAACACTTGTGGACGAAGACCCTACGCCAGCATACCTGGAGCTGTGTGGTAACGTCTGGTTGGCTTGGTGGTTTTGGGGAAACGTCGTGTAGAAGCTCTGCCTCCTTGGCTTGGACTGCAGCGCTGAGTCGGACCCCATCTAATGCCAGCACGACGCAGCCAACACGAGCACGACCACGCGCCAAGGCTGAGGCTACCGAAGTATGGCACCATGCCAGAGCAGGTGCTGTGGATGCTGCATGGCGACGTGGTCGCCATTTCCCTAGCATCTGGATGGGTATGAAACGAAACAGTGCCGGCATGGCTCCTCTGCGCCTGGGAGGGTAATCCAGGAACTCAAGATGCTTGAGAATCATAGTTGTGTGCTGGTCGTGGCTGAGGGACTGTTGCTCAAGGTTTTGCCGCATGCTAACCAGAGTCTGCATCAACACAAGCACGTTGTTGCATGGATGATCGTTGGATGGAAGACAGCAAGCAGCCTCAGCTACAAAACAGGTTGCACTGCGTCATGCGGAAAGGTGTACATTCAAGCATGTACTTTCGGAATGTCGTTTGCTGGTTTGTGACAAGGAGAACACTGTCATGCTTATGCAGGCCACCTGAACAAGCCCAACAAGATGTAAATCTAGAGCAAAGCATAGATGATGTCAGTCGCTTGCCAAGCGTCACAGGTGAAACTTGGCAAGGCGTGCCTGCATGACGTCACCTGGCACGTCAATCAGGTCCCACTGAACTTCGTGGCCTTTGCAGTGAGGCCTGTGCAATTTGATGCTCCGAGTGAACGAGCTGGCTGCTTGACCTGCGCTAGCCAGCTGGACCAGGTCTGCAGCGCGGCTTGAAGCAACTGAGTTAATGAATGAGGGTTTGCCACATCCTGCAACGCCAATTATGGCGGCACTGGCTGCATCTTTGCTGCAGAGGGAGCGCTGCAGCATTGCGACCTGCAGAAACAACCAATCAAACACTCACGAGACATCTCACTATCGCAAACTTTGACAGCTGCAGTCTTCCAGAACATCACTTCGGCATTTCAATTTGAGGAGTCAATTTGGGCAGGGGCGGAGCCTCTGTTGCAGAGCCTCTGCTGCAGGTACCCGGTAGCGCAGTGGTCACAGCACCCTCCACTGCAAGGCCAAGCCAGCACATGCTTGCTGCCACAAAAATATCTGAAAAGATTATACAGCACACAGTTCACATATCCCACAGTCTCATGCCTATCATCTCCGCTTTCTCATTTTGCGAGGATTGCAAAACAGGCAACGACTCCTCCAGTCAGCACGCCACGGCTTGCTTGTGCGCGGGAGTGTTTCACACTTGTGTGTGTGCAAACCATGAATTGCTACCCAAGACACTGTAGGCGTTCAATTCAAGCCAAACATTTATGCGACACATTGCGGAGCTGTAATTCCGATCGGTTGCCCTGGGTTCCATAAGCCACAGCACGCATGTTTGGCGTCATACCGCGCTGGAGCAGCGCACATCGGCTGCTGTCTCACGTGCTTCTGTCGAAGCTTTCGAATGCTCATCGGCCGGTTCGGAAGCATGCTCGGCTCGTGCGGTCGCCGCTACCTTGGGGCTTCGGGCAAACCTCTGCTGGGAGTGGGCTTGGTGCTTCGCCACAACTCCTGGCCTTGGTGCATCGTGGCGGTCAGCCTTGGCTGCATGCGATCGGGACCAACGCCAAGCGTGACATGATTTATCAATGATAGTGTTGCTGCTCCGTCTCGACGCGGTATCGAAAAATATCCTGCCGGCATGACGTAGTCCTGATTGGAGCAAATCACGACATCGCCCTTACAACTGATCCATGATGCATTTGACACTGAAATCGCGATAAGCTCCCCTTAGACATCGTTTTCTGGGAGATGTCTGCTGCGGTGGGAGCCATTGATGCCACGAATCTGGAGAACTTTGACAGCCCGCCACGAGCTGATCTGCCCGAACCTCCCGGCATCCTTCGCGGCCTGGCTGCACGCCACGCAAGCATTCGTCTCCAGGATTCAGCGATCTGGCGTGGCTTTCTTGGATATCGCATGTGGCCACCAATTAGTTGACTGGACAATTGAATTGTCTCCAGATCGATGCAGCTACAGGTCCACTCTCCCAATTGTTGCAACCACTCTCATGTGAGATCTCACCTCTGGTCCTCGAGGACCAGCATGTGTTCACCACTGTCGATTAGGCTGTTCACCACTGTCGATCAGGCGCCGAGTGTTTTCTCCGTGAAGTCCTCACTCCATGCCCGCTCCACACGTGTGCAGACACGCACGAGGGGTCACCCTCAGTGTACTGTCAGTGTACTCTGTGGTTAGGCGTGTGTCCGTCACCCTGCAAAAAGCTACCTTATCCGGTACCAGCCTAGCTGACGATGCAGATATTACTCAGAGCATCGGTGACATTCAAAATACAGAACAATGGCACACGCACAGGCCTTGTGAAGATTGCAGCACTGTACCACCAAGCTGCAATCATATAGCACGTCGCGAGCACAAGAATCGCCGCACAAAGCATCTGCTTGTGTCGGCCGTGCTTCCGGTCTGCGGCAGGACTGCTAGGGATCAGATGTGTCCAGCATAACATGCCGCATGCCGTTGCACATCACAGCTTCCTCGCTCGGCCATGTCGCCTCGCTTTCGGCCTGTGCCAACCTTGCTGCCCGTACCACTGGCACCTGCCTGTTGCATCATGATGCATCTGCGGCTGACATGGCAGCGCAGGTTTCACTCACTGTTTGCGTCTGTGCCCACAGCTGTGGCTGTCGCTAGGCTGCCCTTTTGCGCCCAGTTGCGATCCTGGTGGGCAGACCTGTAAAAAACACCTTTTTAGGCATTACACCACACCTGGACGGGCATCGGCCACGGGACCCCTGCGAGCAGGGGCGGGAGCAGGAACTACAGGCGCAATTCCGCACGCAGCAATAACTTCCGCAGCACCAGGCACTGAGCTGCACAAGCCAGCACACCACGCGCATCTGCGACCACGGGGGTTGCCAAACTACCACCACCGCCGGTGCGTTGATGAGCATACCTCAGATACGCGCGTAGCTGCACTGGAAACGGCCGCAGTCACCAGGTGGGCATACAAGGCGCAGACACTGGCACTGGACCTGCGGGCTGGCTTTGCCTGTGGACGCGTCTGCTGCCCTGTGTGCTGGGGTCTTGCTCGTGGTTTGTTCTTCCGCCCCAACTTGCAGAAATGCTGTGCCAACGACCGATAGTCGGTTGGGTCTGGCGTGGTTTCCAACATTGTTCCTGCAGTGCGAGTCACAAGCAAAGGCTGTATGTGAGACAGCACACAGCCCTGCTCGGAGATGAGAATGGAGTTTGAGTATGGTCGGGTCGTCAGTGACACCGCTCCAGCGTGCTCCAAGTGATGATAGGACGGGCAAAGCACCACCGCAAAGCATTACACCCAAAGCGGTCCAGGCCTCCACCTGTGCCTCGCCCAGCCACACGCTGTCTGTGACCGGCATGGCCGATGCGCATGGCACGTCGCTTGACTACGTAAGCGCTTCACACCGCAGGTCTGCCCGTACCCGCTACATCTGGAGTTTTCCCGAACGTTATGGTTCCGGCGCAGACCCATGTGGGAAGTGGTCGAAGCCACGGTGTCTGTCTCAGCAGCGGCGGATCAGGGACTTACGTATTGCGTTGGTTGAGCTTGAGCATACACAGATACACCACCCCGACGCGCGTTGAGTTTATGCTTTTTATCGCGGCATGTGTTTGGGCGGGAGTTTCATGTCCAACAAGCTGGTGAGGAACGAAGAAGCGCACCAACGCCACGCTGACGTAAATGGGTCGGCCGAGCAGCTGAGTCGGATTGTGAGCTTGGAAGGAGCATGTACTTTCGTCGCTGCCTGCTGCTCAACTATCTGCATTGAGGGACTGTCAACATCACCATTGCGTTGTTGATCCTATCGTTTCTACCTGCTGTTGGCCCATCGGGCCATACTGATATGCACCCGTGATTCCGTTACTCGAATCGTCACGCGCCGTCTAGACGCCTGAATCCCAGTTTTTGCGACCGGATTTCATCAGGTTCCGCACAAGCTATAGGCATGGGAATTGGGTCATCCCGTCCACCGGCGTCCGGCCCGGACTTGGCCAGCGGCGACACCGAGGTGTGGAATCGTAACTCAGGATGCTACACACGCACTCACATCGATCGTCCGTTTTTCCGAAGACACTGATCGCCTCAGAATTGTCGCTGAGCTACCATAGTGTTGCTATTCATAGTGGATTTTCACATGCCGTGAGCTGTGCCATGGCAAAGCGGACAGGCGAATGCGCGTCACGCAGGCTCACGCTGCCCAGTGTTGCCTGACGGGCCAACACGAATCCGCCAAAGTGCATGGATAGGCAAAATATATCTCTGCTTCACATGCTGCAGGTGTTTAATGTGGCCAAAGACATTGCAACGATTACCAGCACGTCCGTGGCAACAGTAGGCCCAGTCGGAGTTGGAAAGTCATCGCTTCTGAATACGGTGGCTTCGTACACTGGAAACGCACTCACACTGCAGGCTGCGGCTGGAATTGGCAGCAGATCGTTGACGCCCGGCCTTACAAGCCACACTCTAATCTTTCAAGAAAAGCACGCGGCATGGAAGTGGATCGACACTGCCGGCGACACGTTTGATGTACGTTTCCTCGTTCAGTGTGCTGCGCTTATCACCTCACTTCGAGCACCGTCATTCTTGCTGCCATTCAGCGGGCATGTGACCAATTTCGTTATGGGATCGTGTAGCAGCTAGTTCAGAAGTTCAAATGCCAATCTATACCAGAAGGCGAAGACGGTCAGATCTCGATGGATGAGTACGAACAGCACCTCCGAGAGAATGTATTGACACCTCTACAGGCTCTGAAGGTGGGGTGTATTGTTGTCGTGTTGAGTGGCAAAGCCATTTGGCATGAGGCCCGCACAGCCCATCCCCACAAGGGCCATCACGAAGCTCTAGAAATACCCAGCGATGGCGAAGTAGCGTTACAGCTCAAGGTAACCGCTCTTAGAAAGGCTCTGTATCTTTTAATGCGCTGCCCCGCCCGTACATGCACCTGTCGGCCTCCACATTACCTCTGGACACACAGATCACAAAATTTTTTTGACAGTACACTGTCGCGTATATTGCTATCATGTATGATAGATGCATACTATACAGAGTGTCAATTAACAAGCATTGCTATCCTGATCGCTACCTATTGACAAGGGGCACATACAGCTGCACAGTCGCTCTGGTGTCTCAGTGACGCTGGCGTGCCTACTCATGCAGAGTGGTGGTGCAGGCATTGAAGCATCTCCATGAGAGCGTCGCACATCAAGGCATGCGAATGATCTGCATCCTTACCAAGGCGGATCAAGTGCACCGCAGCATCAAAGACAATATCTGTTCAGTCCGCCACAGCTGGCCCTTGTACCGCTTGCGAGAACTGGTCGCCAAAAATGTCGGCCTGCCTGAAAACCAGGTGCACATCAGCCCTCTCACAGCATTGAGTTCTCTAAAAGTTCCGGATCTTGTTGGCTTCTGTGTGCGGGCAGGGATGTGCTGCCGAGCCCCAACCCTGTACTCAGTAGCTCTATCTATCATGCTCTGCCATTGACAACTTCCCAAGAGACTGCTGTAGGGTCAACTTTTCAGCTGCTGCAGATTACAATTTGCAATGGTAGTACAGGCAGTGTTGGTGTGTCCGAGCTGGGAGCATTGCTTGCAGATATACCCAGTTGTCAACATGGTGCACGAGTATCGTCCAGAAGACAATTGGTCACTTGGATACTTGGCGCTTCTTCCCGTGCAAGCTGCCTTGCGAGCTGCTCGCAGTGCGGGAGACCAGACTCGGGTAGTGCCGGATGCAGATGGCTTTGACACTTTGACAGAGCCGACAGTAGATGTGCAATGGGCAGAGGTTCCATCAGAAGTTCACCTGGTGTAGCACCCAAGGGGTTTCCATAAGATGTGTTGTGCAATAGATACTGTACTGTGGTCGTCTACTGCGTGCTTTGCGTATGTGATGGCGGGGATGTTCTGAGTGGCCGGTCTGATGGCATCTCCGGTACAGACATCCCAACAAAATGGTGAGGACATGTGCTCACTCATGCCCCCATGTGTTGACAGCGAGCTGTATATAGTCGCCATACCCAGCAACATTCAGGATGCAACAGGTTATAGCTTAGCTATCGACCCCCACAGTGCTGTGCTCTGGTAGCATCACCTCAGTGGTATAGCTACTGCCGATTCATGTGCTGCACATAACCGTGTCCAAGCCTCAGCTGTGATGAAAAAGTGTATGCATGCCCAGGCAAGATCAATTTCGTAGTACAATGCTCTTGGCCGGATTGACACCAGTCCCATCTGCATGTGAGATCGCATTGTGGCACGAATTCAGTACATTAAAATCACAGCAGAACATATCCCAGAATACATCACTGTGAAAAAACGCAATTTGGTGGGGTTAGTCGAGTGATCCTTGTACACGAGGATGCATGTGATCCTTGTACACGGGGATGCATGCCCAACCAACCATACTGCCCAGCGTGTTGATGCCACGCATGAGTGTTTGACAGGCCACTGCCACTGTGTTCATTAGGTGGCGCGTCTTGTGTGCGGCTGTAGCCACCCAGTCTGCTCGTTTCCCAGCATCAGCCACACAATTCTGCCACCTGCATGCAACCACACCTCGTCACATTCGCGTTGTCACGCCATCCAAACACATGCCAAATGGCAGCCTGCAGGAGCTGATAGGATGCCAGCGCACACCTTGGCACTCCCAGTCCCGTCGCCGACCTCCATGGTATCTATGATGCCATTGTCTTTTGCTCTTGACAGGGTGTCACATCGTTCGAGCATTGGTATGATACAGATTGCCCGCACACCATACTTGGCTTTGAATACACTCGGCACTCACTCCTCATCATGTACACAGCAACACACAGGCGTACGCAGTCCATCCTGCCTCCCATCTGTAGCGCGCAGGCGCAGCAGGCGACGGCAGACGCCCAGCACCGGGCAAGCAATTTCTGCGCTAGAAGAGCCAGGGGAAGGCCTTATTTGGTGGCACAGTCATGCAGAAATCTCGCATCACGAGTTGTTTGCTCGCATCTGGCTCAGCAATGGAGTGACATGCCCATTGGTGACAGCAGAGCTGGTGTAGCCTGACTCGTTGGCCGGTCGACATTGTTCCAGCAGCGCCTTCAGAGTTGTGTCATTGAATTTTCTCTGCACGCCCGATTGCCCTCACAATGATGACTCGCATGAAGGGCGGCAATGGATTGCCTCCACATGCTTGGCTGTCTGGCCAGGACACACATCACAGTGTGTATCAAACAGGATCTCAAGGACTGTCACGACGATGGCATGTCACCAGGCTTTGCAGACATGGATACACATGGAGTCGGGGCAAGTTTTTCCTGCCATGTATTACATCAAGGTGAGACACTGCACCGATTGTTATGTGCTCGTGGGCAAGTGACACGCCGTGCATGGCTCAGCTGACACAGTGCATGGGTCCGCGTCGAGTTGGGGCGCACCGACAATGCTTTGGTAGCCCCTGCAGTGAAAAAGTAGTCCAAGGTCAGCCTCACACAGTCTTGCTGCACAAGTTTCCGGTAATCATCATCGCTGGTATTATCTCGCGAGCCCTTAGGTACACCTGAATCGCTTGGGTCATGATGCATAAGGAAGCACACAGTTGCTTGTGTGCCTACACGCACAGGCGGAGTTACATCCCGCATAGCATACGACTAGAAGCAGCGGTCCGGATGTCACATCTTACTGCTGCTTGGTTCCAATACAGGCGAGGGTGCAATGGCGCGTGCACAGAAGTGCAACCTTGACGTTCCGCTTTGCTGGGTAGAGCAGTTCTCAAGTCGAGTGGTGATACGTTTCCCAGATCCGTCCGAATTGACTGACAGACAGCAACATTGTTGCCTGCAGGCATCTGTTGCTGTCTGTGTGCGTGTGTTCGGATCTGTTCAGGGCTTTTGGTGCACGGAGTACATGCCTGTGGGCACATGGTCGTCACGGGGGCGCGTCCAGTCACATGTTGTTACCAATGCAACTGACAACGAGCAGATCCTACACATCACATCACATCACCTCACAACTCAGCAGCCAAAATTGTGTTTGTGTGTGGGTGTGTGTGTGTGTGCTGTGCTGCGACAGCAATTCACCTCGCAGGCAAGCCTCATCTTTGGGCCCAAATCTCAGCTGTAGATGGATCGCTGAGTGAGACATGGTCACTCCTGGCCCAGGCATGCATGCGATCAACGCCGAAATGATGCACCGATTCATGCCAGATAAGACAATGTATCCACCACAAACATACAGACTATGCAGTCACCGAACAGATCACAATTTGCTGTATTTGCTGCATCTTGTGAAGTTGCACACGTTCGGTGCAGGATGAGAGAGCTTCTTTGGGGACTGACGGCGAGTGGCACCCAAGCAGGCGATTGTGCATGAAGCGGTGCCAGCATGCCCAGCTTAAGATTCGTTACAAGCGACAGAAAAGCACCTGGAGCGTTGATGAGGGTCTGTACGGACCTCAGAACCTCAGCTGTGTTCAACCGCTCCTGCGGTCTGAACAACGTAACTGTCAATGCAGTGCCTGGACATCCTGCCTGCTCCTCGTCTATCCAGTCTGGTTGAAACCCATGCAGTCTCAAATATTTAGCCACGTCTGTCTTGAATATGTGTATCAGGCAGTCGTTGCAGTGAAATGCGCTCAACCGTATTGGGACTGCACCAGACCATGTTTGACATAACATACAAATTGACAGATGGACGACGAAGGGAGTGGATTGTTGGTTTCGTACTTTTTGTTGAATTGGTGTGTACCATGACACGAACTCGGGTGAGAAACCGCTTGATCAAGGCGATTAAGTCGGCCCAAGTTGGTAACCATCCTGGTAGCCAGTGCAGCATGTCGACGAACTTTTCAAGCAGTGTTCTGCATCCATCGCGGCCATGATGTGCGAGGAAACCTGGTGGAGCCTTGCTAAAGTTTGCGTGGTGGCATTCAGATTTGCGAGCTGATTGCTGGCTGCACCGCACCTGCTTATGGCCATGCGCTAGACAGGCTCGCCGCGGTATCCAGGTTCGGCCGAGGGTCGAGGGATTCAACAGCTCTCAAGGATACACAAAGACCGATTGATCAGGTGCAGGGATCCTTCTCCTGCTTGCATTGTGTTGCGCACCTGGTGCGGACGGACACGGCGCTGTCAGAGAGGTGTTATCTGCCCTGAGATTTCCGGGATATGTGAAAGAACATATTCGGGCACACAAACATGATGTACATTTAGATCACTGTGCGTTTCGTGCACGCAGATGCACCCACCGAGGGATTACACTGGCACGTCGCTTGCAGGCTTGGCACAAAAACAACATCGCCGAAGCATGATGTGTATGCGCCGTGAACTTGGAGACCATGACGTACATAGCTTACGTGCAGCATTCTACAGTACACTGTTCTACAGGTTTAGGGCGGTATTCGCCCAACATGCATGCGGAGCCAAGAGAATGCATCTACTATGCATTCCGACGCTAGCTATCAGCATTTGGAACAGGGCAAACGCAGCTACGCGTAGATGCGCCATAGAATTCTGTAAGAACTGAATCAAATATCACACTGTCCGTCTGCCATTGATAGGCCAGGTACGCCAGGTATCCTTGGTCCCAAGGTGGCTTCCCTAGTGTCGTATTTTCAACGGCAGACATGGCCCGCAACGGTGCACTCGAGAAATGTGAAGATGGCACTATTGATCTAGGTTTGCGTTACGATCCTCTCTCAGGCACGCGGGCGCACGTCGAACGCGGTGACAGGTCATGCAGCCTGCCAGACTGCAGTTTGATCTCGTATTCAGCCAATCTTGCCGAAACGCACTACAACGAGCTGTCAAAGCATACGCTGGCGGAAGGCCGAAGCACTCAAAGCTTCAGAGACTGGGATCACCAGCGGTATGGCTAAGTGACATTGTGCTTCTCCATTGTCGCACCGACGCAGCTCTGTACGGCTGACTGTGATCTGCTTGTCAAGGCTCAAGCATGCAAGACTGGCAAGGTCACCTCAAGACAGACATGACAAGCCTGTGACTAGCTCCATGGAGGTTGGTTGGATTCAGAGTTGGGACCTCAAGCCACCATCTTGTGGGAAGTCCAAATGCAAGGAGACAAAGATTGCCGAAGCCCAGGCACTGTCCGCACGATATGTGGATGTTGTATCTCCCCATACAAAGCTGCATTTCTGATCAACATGTGCGGGAAATGTGGTCATGGTCCAAGGCAAATGTTTTGTTCAATTAGCGTGCACAGTCGCAGCAGCAGCAGACAAGTTTTGGCTCAGCATGTCAGCTGGATGACAAGTGGCGTCACACGCGGCAGTAGAACCAGCGTCCCCAGTGCATCTACAACCAGAGCGCCTATGCAGCGACACTCACCATGTGCTGAGAGGGGAGAACCAGAGCTACCCTGCAGCGAGATCAGTGCAGAGCAAGTGCAATGGCACCTGTGGGTCAGGCGCACGACTCCGAGGGGCGGATGGAACTTACATTCAAAAATGATCAAGCCAGGATCATGAGGGCACTGCAAGCTGGCCACAACAAAATTTGCATTGGAAACTGTGTATTGCTTCAAACACAATTTGCGACTTGACAGCGCCATGATACGTGCATCGTCTGTGTGAAGGCTGCAGCACCTCTTGGAATGACCACCGCTGCTGTGTTTGCGCTTGCATGAGCTGGCATGCTGTGGAGCAAACAGAGTCGACCGCACTGAGTAAACTGCATGCCCCTACGCTACAAGATGCGACTTCCAGACTGGGTGCTGTGGCACCAGGCTGCCAACACCAACTCGGAAAGTCTAGCACATGGGCTAAGAGCTGCTACGAGCCTAGTCATTACGCGTGCATTGGTACCCAGAGTTGGTACCGGGCCCACCAAGTCGAACATAGCACAAAAATGGATCCCAAACACGTACACAAGCAGCTGATGTTATGGTCAAGCATATGCGACATCCGCAGACCCAGTACCAACCCGAACTCAGCACCAACGAGGGTGTGTATTAGGCTCGTAGCTCCTCTGAGGCGGAGTGAGTTGTCGGGTGGCACTGTTTCTGGTTCTAGGGTGGCATGACTCAGAGAGGCCGCATTGAGGTGGAACAGTAGCTGGACCCCGGCAGTGCGAGGCGATTGCCAAGTCAGAACACGTGTGTTTTTGGTCCTGAAGAGAAACTCAAACAAAATTCTGTTTGGCAAACATACACGCGAGGCACCTGATGCCTTGTGACAGGTTGGATTCAGGTTGCACGGAATAAGCTTTTCATCATGACGCACTGAGTACCTGCCATCGGGTGCTCTCCTGGGTGGCATTGCTGGCCTGCTCCCCCTCATCGAAGCACAGCAGGCTGCGTCAAGCTGATCAACAAAGGGCGCAGCTTTCAAACATCGTCGCATTCTATCCAGGGGGTAGGGCGCACGGTTCACCACGATGATGGCCTTTGACTGGACCTAGTTGAGCAAGTAGGTAGAGTTTTGGGCGTTTGGTTCAGCCCGTTTCCGCCACATCATGCTCGCACGAGTTCACATCATGCATGTACCTCGGAATCTCGCAATCGCACGCATGCCACTGCTAAACAGCTTCGAACGCGCGGGTGATCGACCCCGCGCAACAGGGCACTTATGGCTTCATCCAGCAGTACAGACAAAGGGCTAACAGCTGTGGATTGATCTCCTTGCAGCTGTCCAGTCGCTGGAAGCACGGCGGGGCAGATACGCTTTTCGCTACGTTTCCTTGCAATAAATATGTTGAAAACACTTGTAGATGGGGTATAATGGCAGTAGCGGGGCCGGTTACACACAGTTGTTGCCAGAAATGGTTGACTTCCTGCTCCGGGATGTTTGATGAGTCAGGCTGCGGCCATGTCGTTTCAGCAGGGATCCATCCCCAATTCTGAAACGCCGAGCGAGCTAAAATCTCACCCTATATCTCAGGTAATTTTAATTGACTCTCTGTAATGGGCAAGTCGATCACTGATCATGGTGTCAGGCTTGTGACCAGGCGTACATAAATTACATCGAGCGTTGCGCTCGTAGCCACCTGTGCCACGTGGCCAAATCGTTTCAGTAGTTCCGGGAAGTCTAACAAGCGTGCATTGATGCACGCCGCAGCATATTTATATTCAGCACATCTTAAATCGTCTGATTACCGATTGTCTGGGGTCGCTGAGTACATCTTGTTGCATGATTGGTCTTCCTGTGCTTGTGACAGTGTCATTGAACTTGTGAACTTCCTGCAGGCTTCGCCACAGGATAGTGAGGCAGCCGCATTGCTCGTATTATTGAGTGTCAGCGTCGTTGCGGGCATTGCTAAACGCTGCTCAATGGATCCCACTCATTCAGCGCGCAGGCAAGGCCCAGGCCGAGTGCTGTCTGGGCTCGACAATAGCTTGCAACAGCATGCACCAGACAAAACAACATCAGCAGGCAGTGTTATTGGTGGCAAGTCTAGTTTTGGCCTGAAAGATATTGGTTCGCCTGCGCGGGCGCACCCCGCTCCAAAGGTAGTGCAGCATAGGAACGCGCATGGTTTTGGCGGTTCCGGCCAGGCCAATGCCGTAGCAGAGTCTACCAAGTCTGAGATGTGGAGTCATGAGAAGCTTTATGAAGCTTACAACGATTTGCATGCCCTTGCAAAGACGTTTAAAAAGCCGTTTGACGCACCGTCCGTGCTGGTAGTCGGACATCAGACAGATGGCAAGTCAGGTATGCGCTATACTCATCTGTTATGCATCATCCATCACTGTCAGGCTTTGCGTGTGCCACGACGGCGCTGTACGAACTTGCCCAAGTGGGTTGTTTACTGGTGGCCACAGGTGAAGCCCATGCGTTTTGAACAGTGCTCAGAGCAGCTGGCAATCTTGCACGCACAACCAACAAGGGTTATATTGCTGCAGCCCTAGTTGAGGCTCTAATGGGATTCCAGTTCAACCATGTCGGAGGCGGCACGAAGACTCGCCGGCCGATCGCGCTGCACATGAAGTATGACGGCGCATGCACAGAGCCACACTGCTTCCTGGTTAATGATAGCGGGCAGGACCAGGAGATGTCATTGGAGGAGCTCCGGGAGTACATCGCGCATGAGAATCAGCGCCTGAATGCGGAGTCCCGATTCCAGAACAAGGATATCACCGTCAAGATACATTACAAATACTGCCCAAATCTTACCATTGTAGACACCCCTGGTGCGTTCAACTGCACCCCAGCACCTCCAAATCCTTACACATGGTTGCTGTTGCCCGTTGGCCAAATATTAGCCTGGCATGATTCGACAGGGCATTTCACAAGTCTCAAGCTGATGAACTCGCACACTCCAGGCCTGTGCATCGCATGTGCAGTGGAGCCAGGCGCACCGACTGATCAGGGCTGTCACCCGGTCAGCAGATCAGGAGTCCTAAACGCCAGATCGTGCTGGAAACAACACTTGCTCCTCCTGCGGGATCCTTGTGACTGGGGAGCAGACGTCCGACTGGAGTGCTAGACTTGTAGGAAGCTCCTAGCGTCAGCCTTTGTGCCCACGGTCACCTTTGCCCTGCATGCAGGCTTGATTTCGGCAGCAACGGGTGGCAAGCGGGAGAAGGGTGGCCTGGTGCAGGCCTCACAGCAGGTGGAGGCGATGGTCAAGGCAAAGATGGCGCTGCCAGAGTACATCATTTTGTGCCTAGAAGACAGCAGTGACTGGACCAACGCCACCACCCGCCGCCTCGTCATGTCTGTGCGCTGCCTTTGTATAATGACCTGGCAGGTCTTGAGCAAGTCTGCAGCCTGGCCCGTCCGGCGTGCCTGTTGCATACCCCTGCAGCATTCCCGCGCTTGCATCAGTCACGCGAACAGCCCTTCCCTGGCCCAGACTGCAGCAATCGATGTGCTGGCACATACACACCGCCACAGCTCTGGTCGCGGCCCCACACTCTGATCTGCCTGCACGGCCGCCCGTGCATGACGCCATTTGCCCGGGGGCAATCGCTTGCACCCCTGCTCCTGTCCAAATGTGGAGGCTCAGCCGGCACCGCTAGACGTGTAGGTGGACCCAACACTGGCGCGCACAGTGGTGGTGTCGACTAAGTTTGACACGCGGATCCCCCAGTTTGCAACGGCCGCAGACGCGGATGCGTTCTTGCACCCGTCCTCGGCGCAGCTTGGCGGTGCTCAGATGCTCGGCACCTCCCCCTTCTTCACGTCCGTGCCCTCTGGGCGTGTTGGGAGTGCAAAAGACTCCGTGTTCCACAGGTGCGCCTGCTCCTGCACCTCTCCCTTCTCGCGTTTGCTGCTGCGCCTGCTTCTGTGTCTGTCCCTATGCCCGTTTGCTGCTGCATGTGTCATTTGCCGCTGCATGTGAGCTCGGCTGCGCGTTAATGTCCGTGTCCGTTTGCTATGCTGACAGTGATGCTAACATATAGCGGTGACAGGTCATCTCCAGTTGTGCGCTCGCCGCAGGGTGTTCTGCAACTGGTATTCGGTGTGCTGCCCTGCAGGAGCCGGCATATATGCATGACGCCGGGGCCAGTGGCCGCGGCGTTGCACTGCACAAGTTGATCATCGCCCAACGCAGACACGCTCTGGGTTCACATGCACACTGTGACCGCGGCGCACAGAATCTGCCCTTGCTGCCTCCACACACACACACACACACACACACACACACACACACACACACACACACACACACACACACACACACACACACACACACACACACACACACTGGCTTGCTTCTGCAACGTTAATTCTCGCTTCAAAGTGTCGTTGACCCTGCAGCAACGATGACTTCCGGGCGGCCGTGGCGCGACAGGAGTCCCAGGACGGGGACCTTGTGGCGGCAAAGCTGCAGCGCAGCTTGGACACTGAGGAGGGCGCGCGGTGTGGCGTCAGCCGCCTGCGCTCCTTCCTGGAGGACCTCCTGCGGCAGCGCTACCTCGAGAACGTGCCCTCGATTGTGGCGCTGCTTGACAAGGAATTTCGGGCCACCGTGCGCTGCCGCCACGCATGCCCATGTTGCTATTTTGAACTGTGCATGACCATAGCCCACTGTTGCTGTCGGATGGGGCGTGGTGGCAAGGCGTGTCATCTTGTGCAGGATCAGCAACTGAAGATGGTAATGGCAGAGGTGAATGACATGAACCGCTCGAATCTGAAGGTCCGCGCCTGTTGAGCCATGCTGCGTTTGCTGTCTCTCCTGGTGGGTCTGAGCCAAGGAATGACGTGCCTGCCTTATTGAGCAGGTGATGTATTCCCTGGGATGCCACATCTGTTTGGGGATTGTGGTCATCGCAACGACCCATATTCCAACCTTTACGCAACTGCCAGGCAGCGGCCGGCGCGCTTCTGTCCAGCCCATGCACGTGCTAGGCTAGTTTGTTGTGCGCACACGCTAGTGTGACTGCACCGCAAGGCAACCGCAGTCAGCAATCTCAGCAATGCTGACCTCCAGCGTGTGCCGCAGGAGCGAGGCCGCTCCTTCGTGGAGCAATTCCTGGCAAAGCTGTCGCTGCTGCTGCGCGGCACGACGACGGCGCCGGCCGCACGCTTCGGCGAGACGCTGCAGGACGAGCACGCCAAGGGCGGCAGCTTCGCGGCCTCCGCCACCACCGCCGCTCCGGACCTGCCCAACGCCTCGCTGCGGTTGTACGGTGGCGCGCAGTACAACCGCGCCATGGCCGAGTTCAGGCGTGTCACCGCTGCCGCAAGAGCAGAAATCAACCTGTTGGCTACCCAGCATTGCTCCTGCCGGCCTTGGGGTCCATGTGCAGATGCTGTGTGGTCACTGTTCTTGTGGCACGCACTGCTGTGCTGGGCCATCGCACGCGCGCACCATTGTGCCGGATAGCGTGACACAGGCCGTCACAGATTCCCGTACAGGGGGCAAGATGCTGCACATGCTCGTGCTGACCCAGACCACAACGACAGCCTTCTCAATGGCAACCATCGTATATATCAGCGTGAGAATGATCACAAGCGCAGCTACTTCACAGTGGCTGTGGCAGCGTGGCGCCCACATTGACATGGTGGCTAGAGCATGTTGGGCGTGCAGGGCGGTGGTGAGCACGATGGCATGCCCAGCGATCGAGCGGGAGGAGGTGATGAATGCATGCGGTGTCGACGACTTCCACGACGGCGCAAACGTCATCCGCACCGCCTGCGTCGTCGGCATGGCCAAAGCGCGCGATGCCCTCGAGCCGTACCTGCAGCAGCTCGGCAGCCGCCTCGCGCACGTGCTGCGCCGCATGCTGCCCATCACCATGCACCTCCTGCAGAAGGACGGTGCGCACCTGACCAGCGCGCGCGCACCACATGCCGCAGTGCGGCTCGGAAGCGCAGTTGGGTGGTCGCACATGGGACTGGCTGGGCTCGGCGGCCCTGATGCAGGCGGATACAGTGCTGTGACTGCAGAGGACATGCATTTTGTACTGGATTCGAGATGCATCAGGTGTCTGCGTGCATGAACTGCACCGCCGTTCGCGAGGCTGATGTCTGTTAGGTGTCTGCTATGATACTGCATGAGCCTTGCCAGTGTGTGCAGGGCAGTACCCGACTGGGCATGACCTGTTCCTGAAGCGCATCGGGGCAGCGTTTGTCGACTTTGTGGAGCGGACGCAGGCGGAGGTGTACAGCAAGTGCAAGGAGGACCTCGTGTCGACGACGCGCTACATCACCTGGTCGCTGCACACCCGCAACGGCTTCGGCCTGAAACACATCATCGGCGACGTGCGCACCTGCCCGCACCCCCCTCCCCCCCCTCCCCCCCCCCCCCCCCAAAGCCCCTGTCAACATCCATGGGCCATGTTTAGCTGTGGGCGAGGAGCTCCTCAAACGAGCATGCCCGCAGTTGCCTTCGATGTCCGTATGCACGCACAGCTATGATGCTAAGTGTGGCTTGCCGCCGCTTGATAGTATGGCTTAGCAACCCTGCAACTGTGAATGTGCAATACCGCGCAAGAATAGGGCTGGCACCCAGCCCATACACTTGTTTGTTAATGTGCAGCTGCAACTAGTCTGCAGGAACATATCTTTCTGGATATCTCCCCACGCCTTTGTGATCCATCCAGAAAATGTGTGTGCGCAGTCAAGATTGCTGGTGGCTCCCACCACCCCTGCATGGCCAGGACATCGCGAACGCTTAAGTAGCGAGCGTATACTGTCAAACAGGCTTAACGTACGCTTGGATGATGCTGTTGCAGAACACGGGGAGTGTGCACAATGGCATTGGATGCTTGCATGCCGCACTTACGCATACCTCATTTCCAGAAGGGGGAATGCATGGTGCTGTTGCACAGACTTAATCATACGCGCTCAGCTGAATGATCATGACTACTGGTATGCGACATGTGGTATACGGTATGCAGCGATTGTCTGCGCATCGGTCCTTTGCCATATGCTCTGTACCTGGCTGGAATGAAAACAAACGGTCGTGTGGGCCACGGCCTTCCACGCAAAACCACCCACCCGCGGGGCTGAGCTATGCCCGTGTGGGTCCCGCCAGCCAAGTCAATGCTTCATCCTGCCACAGCCCTTGGTCAGAGCAGGCCGGCGCCATGCCATGCTGCGATCCACACCCCCGACCTGGACCGCCAGCATGCAGGTTGTGCACACAGGCGACGAGAACTCCCCGGCGATGATCGCGGCCCCAGCGCGGGGTGGCGGCCACAACCCGCGCGCCAGCCTGCACTCCAATGCCATCCTCACGCATCCAATCACTGACGTCCTCGACGGCACGCTGTGGAACCGGCAGCTGGGTGGCGTGAGCGAGGACATCGTTGCCGCGCTCGCGCAGCAGCTCTTCGCCGGCATCCGTGACTACCTCGTGCAGGCCGTGGAGATGAAGTTCAACTGTTTCTTCCTCATGCCTGTCATCGACGTCTTCCCTGTCCGCCTGCGTGCCGAGCTCGAGTCCGCCTACGAGGCTGACCTGGACGCTGTCTTTGACGTCGCTGCCGTGCGCTTCCCTGCCGGTGGCGTTTCCCGCCACGCAATCCCTCACAGCTCCCCCGGCACCACGCCCCCATTTCCCTGCAACCCTCGGGCCCTTTTGCTGCAATTGTCGTGTGTCAATGTTGCTAGTGCAATGACTGGACCTGCGCTTGTTCTGCCGGGCCTGTGTCAGAGATTCGCTGTCCGTGTGCCATGATCACTCTGCGTGTGACGATTGCTGCATGTGGATTCGCATCCCAGCAAGTTCTGGCGTGGGTGTTGGAATGGCATGCACTACACAGTGTGCTGTGTGTGGGCGTTGTGGGATGTGGTGCAAGTGAGCACCTGCCCAACATCTGCTGCATCTCCGCTTTGACGGCCTGTGCTCACACACGCATGTCTGTCGTTGACCGATGATTCAGCTGTGTCTTCATTGAAGGCTGGCTGATGCAGGCAAAGCGGTCACTGGACAGGAAGCGGGCAGAGCTGGAGCAGGAGCGACTATCGTGGGAGAAACTACAGCGGAAGTTTGCAGACATCCAAGGCACGCTGTCGTCTGCTGCAGCGGCAGCCGGCGGGGGAAGCTCGTGACGGTGCCAGCATGCACACATTGACGTGGGATGCCAGTTTGAGTTTGTCATAGGACTTGTTCCTATCGCTTTTCCTTCCAACAGTGATTCCACCAGTATAGAGAATGATGCTCCATGCTGTGGCTGAGGCTAGGGAGCCATATGCTCTGCGTGACTAGAGCTGGACATGTGTTCTCCAGCCCAGACGTTCCAAATGATGAGCCTGGATTCGACCGGCTCATCTGGAAAGGTGACGGAGATGTACACATGTGTTATGATTGTTGTGTATTTACAGCCGACGGCCAAACCAACAGTGGCAGCAGATGGAGACTTCAGTGGTGGCCGTATGTGTCAAAGCATTCCAGCTGCGCATCCGCAGCTCTGCATGAGCACTGAGGAGCACGGTATGGGTCACTCGCCTGTTCCGACTCACAAACTGAGATGTGTATGATGTTGTGAAGCCCAGGCGCCTGACAGTATGGATCATTCACAGACACGGTGACCTTTATGCACTCATGTGCTGACCTTGTAACCTCTCCCATTGTATCACAAGTCTCATTCATGTGTCAAACACACCTGTATGCACTGTTAAACAGTCCCGTGCCAGGCGAGACATCAGCAGAATGCAGCACAGCAGTGCAACAACGGTATTGAAGCTCTATTAGGCCAGGTTCTGTCTCTCAATTATAGCCACAGGGAGGCAACTGCAGACGAACGATGTGTGCCAAAGTAGCACAACTGGCACCCTCCATAGTAGCCCATTGTGAACGCATCGGCACCACTCACAAGGGCATTCTTTGAAAGATTGACTGCTGCCCAATTTTTGGCAGGGACAATGGCGCACAATGATGCGCAGCATGGGCTGGCTACAGTTTCAACAGCCATGAGGGACAGCAACTTGCCTGACAGCAGCATTCTATGCAGCTGGCCCAGATGATATGCACTGTTACATCGAGGGGCTCCGATCCAGTGCACCAAGCGAACTTACAACTAGATTCTAGACTCACATGCTACCCAGCAGATGCAAGCCGGCCAGGCGATCACCTGGCACAAACTGCGCACCCGTAAGCCGTGCTACCCTGGACATGGTCTTTCTGATCACAAACCCGTTTCCTTTCACTGTCGCCGCACTGAACTCCCGCAAGGAGTTCTCAATCCAGCGAGCCTTTGCTCTCTTGTCGAACGGCCCAACCAACGACACTGCCAGCGTGTTGAGGTACTGCATGGCATGCGACCCTAGTCTGCCATATGTCTCGTGCACAACCGGCACGTGCTTGCGGTGTCCGGTCTGTCTGTTTGCTTGTTGCCTGGTCTGTTGCCTCGGCGCTGCTGAGTCCTAGATCTATCACTGTGTAACACAACCGGCACCACCTTGTACGATCCCTGCACACTCTCTTTGTACTTGTTGAGTTTGAACTTTTCGCGAACTTGGGCCGCGTGCCACTTGACCCCCGATGCTTTCCCCACCACACCACCCCAGATGGGTGGATGAAGCTGACATCTAGCACATACACAGCTACGTCCGGACCATTTGCTAGGATGTCCCCCCTACTGTCCCTGTAGCGTCTGTCTAGGCTGCGCATCACAAGCTCAATTGACGTGGACACCCCTGCCGCTCTTACTCGACGGCGCCAAGCCGTAATGGCAATGTTGTGGCGCAACGTCCAGCAGTCGGCATTTTGTCGACATGTCATGGCATGATCTACGTCGCCAAGCCTCACCCGAGCATTGCAATCACATATAACTTCCCCATCTAATGGCGGCAGGGGGGAAATGCCGCCCCTGAACCGCATCCCACGCACAAAATCCCCATCATTCAGAGTCAGCATGCGGTTGGTTGGGAGGGAATCCAGGAACAGTGAGGCAACACGACAGGCGCAGCTGCGCATGTGCGCAAGGTCTTTTGCACCACCAGGGGTGCTGCCCAGCTGTTGCAGCAGCGCGTCGTGCCGGGTCTGCGCTACTGCCCTTGTCACTTTTCTGCTCATACCGGGAAGTCCAGTGGCGATGAAGACGTTGTCGAGCTCCTCTGGGCCCCAGTCTGCCTCCGGCGGCATCGCTGCACGCAGCGCTGTCCATTTTTCTTGTAGGCCTTTGGCAACGTCGCCGTCGGGGAATGGGCGGAAGCCGGGGGGGCCATCGCGCATGGCGTCATTCGCCAGCGCGGTGCTGGACAGATAGGCTGCATATGCCTCGTGATCCGTGACGTCCATGAGGCCAAATCCGCCGTGGCGTAGCGGTAGGCGGAGTTGCTCCTTGGCGAAGGCGGGCATCTGCGGGTGGTTCCTGATCTCCCGCGCCGCCGCCATCACCCTGTCTTGCAGCTGCTGCACCGCATCTTTAAGCGAGTCCCACGCGACGACGCGGACTAGGTGGGTGAGGGCAAGCTTCACAGAGCCGCGGAGCAGCAGAAACTTGTCCTGGGCAGGCAGGGGGAGAGAGAGGAGGCGATCAATCTTCGCACATGCGGTTGTTGCGCGGCAGTTGCAGTAATCCTTGACGTAGGGGGAGTGGCCAATGGGCGTGCCTGCGCAGGTGACGCCGTGTGGGCGCAGCGGCACGCCTGTGGCGTCGGCCACGGCCTGGGCCACATTGCGATCGATGATGGATGTGGCTGCACTCTTCTCGCGGCCGATGCGGAGGCCAATCAGGTGGGCGTGTTCCTCCAGGGTGGTGAAGGCCTTGATGATGGGTTCGCCGGTGCCGCGGATGCTGCAGTCATCGGCATAGGCAAGGAGGGCTGCGTCGGCGGGGTCTGCGGTGGCTTGGGCGGCTTCGAGAGCCGGCTACAGAGTCAGTGAGAAGAGGAGGCTGGCAAGGGGGTCGCCCTGTTTCACACCTCTGGTCGATGTGATCGGGTCTGTGCCTGGTGGGGCGCCTATGACGTGGTGCTGGGTTGGTGCTGTGTTGGCCCATATGGAGTATGGGAGGAGCTGTGGGGCGCGCTGGTGGACTGCGTCGAGCATGGACTGGGTGTAGATGGAGTTGTATGCGTTCTTGAATCCCACTGACAGGATGACGGTGTCCAGATTCCCAACGGCGGCAGACGAGAGCGCATGGCCCATGGTCTGAGCGCCGCCGTAGATACCGACACCGACCTGCAGTGGGGCAAGGCTGGGGCCCACTTCGCTGCATGCTCTGAGTGCACAGAGGCTGGCGATCCGGACCCAGGCTTCTTGGACGGCGATGGGGCGGATGCCGCCGTCTGGCTTGCGGATGGGGACGAGTCTGGTGCTGAGGAGGGCTGTCACCTGCGGGAAGTGGCCGCTGATGACCTGGTTGATGAGGTGGAGGATGGCGTCTCTGGCCTCGGTGCTGGCGGATGCGGCGGATCTGACGTGTTTGTACGTCCAGCCGCTCAGGCCGGGTGCAGAGGAGTTGGGGAAGGTTGCCGAGGACACGTTGTAGGTTGTCCACAGTGATGTGTGGTGCGGCTTGGTCAATGGGAGGTGGCTGGGCTGGTTCCCCTGACCGGGGGTGGAGGTCTTGGAGATTGGCAAGGTCTTCTGGTGTGGGCTGCTGGACGATGGAGCCGGGGGCGAGGCATCCGGCTGCTCAGGAGAGGCTGTGCATGGTCAGCTTTGTGTGGATGTGGGCTGCTGTGCGCTGGTCGGATGTCTGCTTGGCTGGGTTGGTGCGGGGTTTCTTGCAGCGTTCTTCATATTGGATGGGATCCCTGCCTTCGCTGTGGGCGAGGATCCGGGCTGCTTTGCGGCGTTCGAGTCCGTTGTGGCTGTCGTCGGTCAGGATCTGGGCGGGGTACCACAGCATGGCTGTGGTTGCAGCTGTGGCTGCGGCGTCGTCTGGGGCATCGGTTATGGCTGTGATGAGCTTGGCCAGGCCTTTTGTGAAGGCGTGTGCGGAGCCTTTTGGGATGGTCTGTCTTGGTCTGGATCGGTCATCGTTGTCAATGTTGGGGTTGTGTGGTGGGTGGGGTCGCTGGTCTGCTGGGGGGGGTGGAAGTTGCTGGGGTGGAGGCGCATGGGATGTGCTTGCGTGGGGCTGTTGGGATTGATGGTGGGCTGGTGTTGGGATGGGCTTGGCTCTGGTATTCACTGCCTGCCGGTGTCTGCTTGATTCTTCGGTGGAAGTCTTCTGGGCGCACGCTGCGCTGCCTGCGGCTGCTACTTTGTGTGAGCGGATGGGGTAGCTGAGGCCTTTCTGGCACTGCGGGCATTGTACAGAGTCGATTGCTGCTAGTTGGTCGGGCTGCCATTGGGCTGTCGGGTGATCTTGGTTGACATGCTGGCGGAGCAAATTGGAGTCCTGGCGAGCACATTTGCAGGTTGGATGCGGACATCGTAGTTCGGTGGCTGGTGTTGGTCGCGTCATCTGGTGTTGGGGGTGAATGCTGTGAGGTGGATGTGGCGAGTTGCTGGCATGGTGGTGGTTGCTGCGAGGGACGCCGTTGGGCTGGGGTTGTCAAATCTGTCTGCGGGGACAGTTAATACAAGCTAGTGACCACTCTATTTTCTTTTGTGGGTCTTTGTGCATGTTTTCTTTTGGCACTTTCCGTCTGATGTGCATGAATGTATTGACAATACGGTCCGTTGGATGTTTGGCGAATGTGATGTCACCACAGCAACTGAATGTGGACTACATATCACAAACATTCAAACCACTCACACCTGTACAGGTACCTTTGGATGAGCACAGAGTGTGAGTGTATGTTTCTGCGCCAGTTATGAATGTCTGTATAACGATCACCTTGAAGCTATGCGCCAGCTATGAATGTCAGTATAACGATCACCTTGAACATTCACCTTGAACATTCATCGCTGGTCGTACAGCAACACACCTTCACTGAACATACACCAAACGTTGTGGGGCAGGATGGAGTGGGGGTGCTGCTGTAGGGGGGTCGGTGGTGGCTGGTTGTTGCTGTGCGCGGTTGTGGCGCGGGTGCCGTAGTGGAGGGGTGCGGGAGTGCGCGTGCGTGTGGGTGCGTGGGTGTGGTTGTGTCGGCTGTGTCGGTTCGTTGTGGCTTTTTCGCCTGGGAGAGTGATTGCTTTTTGCTGGTGTCTACTTTCGGGGGTTTTGGCCGTCTACTTTCCTTCCGTTGCCCTCGCTGCCGGGCTATTGCGTTCATCTCCGTGTAACACCAAACGTTGCTCTTGTTGTTGCTTGTTGCTGTAGTCTGCTTTCGGGGGTTTTGGCCGTCTGCCTTCCTGCTGTTGCCCTCGCTGCCGGGCTCTTGCGTTAATCTCCGTGTAACACCAAACGTTGCTGTGTACACTTTTGACTTGTAAAGTGTCTAGAGGGACTTGCATTGCTGCATACGTGCAAGGCCGTTCACTTGCTGCGTGATCACGCCACTGAGACAGCTGTTCGTATATAGCCATTACAGCCACAACACACCTCACATTGCGCACTCTGAGGTGCTTATCAAGTAATCGTTCCCTTTCCTAGCCACGTCGCCACGACATCAGCGAAGCGAATCTCCGCTGCCGTTACATCGATTGCTTTAGGCGTGCGCCAGATGCGAGTGTATAGCGATTCAATTTACACAGTACATTCGTGTCTTCTCTATGTCTTTTAATTTGTCCTGAATGTTTGCGTCGTTGAGATGGGGCAGCACTTCACCGAAACTGCGCGCAACTATTGCAACTCGGACTCCGCTCAGCTGGCCAGCAGCCAGAACACAAAGCCACTCTTTAACTCTGGCTCGCTCATAGACATGTCGAGGGAAATGGTATGTCTGCGCGTCCGTGTGGAGTCAGGCTCCCCGAGTCGTAGTTGCAAGTTGGAGTATGTCGCTCAGGCGCTGGTGAGTCAACAAACTTATCTGTCTCTGCATGAAGATCACAGGTGAAGAAAAGCAACAGCTGCGTATGTTTGCAAGCTGATCGCTTTGTCTTCGCTGCACAGATTCAGACGCGACGCTTGTCTTGTCGTCCTGCAACTTCACCGTGCATTGCAGACATGCGTCAGCGCAACGTCCGCCACAGTAACCAAAAAGTCTCAGTAATAGAACTTATTGTCTGTTTTGTCTAGCATTTGCATCAGTGTATGACATATTGTTGATCTGTGTTTGCCCCATGCGCTGTCGCAGCCGCGGTTTCTTGATGGCAAGCTTTTACTTCGACCTCTGCAGTGCTATTCATTGCAACCACAGGAGCTTGACGCTGGTTTGTGTCTTTTCTTGATTGATTGCATCCGCACCAACCTTGACGAGATCTGCAAGTTGTTGTAGATGGTCTAACACAATGTTTGTTACACAGCAATAGATCTAGGACCCAGCAGCGCCAAGGCAACAGACCATGCAACACGCACGAGGTGTGAGAAGTGTAGCCCACACAAGCATTGGCATCATCTCAGCTGCTCAGCCAGTCAATGAAGAAGCTCCACACTTAAGATCAATCGCGGCATACATGTAGGTGTATGTTTGATGGGTGTGTCTTGGGCAATGTGGTGTGTTGCGATTCTGTAGGTATCCATCCTCCCTCATCACGCATGAAGTGATGTGACAGCCATATCACATGGATGTACTGTATGCACATACTTATGTTCAGTGTATGACATGGTGATCCTGGATGTGTGCTACTGGAAGTTGACTGAATGGGTAATGTGATGCACATTTGAAGCCTCGGTGAATGTGAGATGTGTATGTCACACAGTTGTCGTGATCCAGCCATGCACAGGACTACGGAGACCATGCATGGTGGCATACACAGGACTACGGAGACCATGTATGCATGGATGCACGGTGCTGATCCGGAGTGGCTATGGGACGCCATGCACCGATGGCTTACCATATGCACGAGCAATGCATGCTAGATTGCGTGCTGCAGACAATGATTCTGATCGTATCCGTTTGAGACGTTTGGTTGAACGCTTATATAGGCTCTACTGATCAAAGTGTAATCACTCTACTCTGCCAAAGACTCACGTGCTATAATCCAAGACTGAGAGCGCACTGTCACAGCGGAGGCCTGTACACCAGCCAGGTATGTGACAGCGCGACCCCCTGCGCATGGGTACGCCATGCTTAGATCCCACAGTGCCTACGGGCTACGGTCTACTGAATTACGACATGGTATCGGTGATGTTTGTGGGTATTCTAGCGATGGTTGTATGCTTGCGATAGAGTCCAGGGGTCTACGGCTACGGCTGAGCGTCCCGATGAGCGATTCACACCGCTCTAGCGTTTAGCTGTAGAGTCCGTAGAGAGACTAGAGTACACAGATGCATAACGCTACGGCTGGACTGCATTCTGTCAGGGTACTGGTCTCGCAAAAAGGCCTACGGGTCTGCGTGTCCTGCGACGCACGAAGGTCGTGTTGCAGGATGCCACCACGCCGAGAAGTTCCAGTGGCATCTCGCCAGGGATCTATTGGCTCTGACGGCGAGGATGGAGAAGAAGTTCGTCCTCGCCACCACACACGTTCCACAGCGCGCCGCGAGCAGGCCGCGGAGGACCAGTTCGTGACCTACGGGGAAGAACAGCGCGTTGGGACCTACGGGTATCCCAATGCAGGTCCTCTGCAGGCGGCATTGCCGGGAAATGCTGATCCTACGGGGGAAGCAGGAGCTCAGGCTGCGGCGCAAGGAACACAGCCAGCACATCTCGCAGCGCCAGCTGCGTGGATGACCCAACAGATACCGCCTCCGATACCGCAGCCTTCGCAGGCTGCGATGTCATCGGGAGTACCAGCTACGGCTGGATCAATTGACGTAAGCACGCTAGCGCAAGCGCTGTCGCTTGCCATGCCCAGGCCAGTACCGGGGAAATCTCTAGTAGAGAAGAACAGATTTCCGGTGTGGCACTATAAGACTGATCACTTCCGAGTATTTAAGGAGGTAGAGAGCTGGGCGAAGATGGTGGGTGAGAGTAGCCTGCTAGTCAATGATCCGCTTGCTCAGAGCAGCCAGGCTCATAAGCAAGTCATGCACTGGTTGTTCACCACACTGCCAAAGGAGGATAGAGACTTCGTGGCAGACTGTAGTTTCGTCCATGAGGTCTGGTCGTTGCTGCATGCTAAGTATATGCCATCAGTGGAGGTAGAAATACAGAAGCTGTATCACCAGCTCAGCAGTACCCAGCAGGCTGGCAAGCCGCTGGAGAAGCATGTGAATGAGGTGGTGGGCATAGTAAACCAGATGAGAGGACTGGGTGAGACTGTGTCTGATCAGTTGTACAGATCACGGTTGCTGGCAGTAGACAAAGAGTACAGCCTGTTGCAGCCCATGCTGCAGGCCATGCCAGTGCAACAGATAGTGTCTACGCTGTTGACACATGCCCAGACGAACAGCAAGCAGGGTTCATCGCGATTCCCACGGGACGATCGCGGTGGACAACAGCGCCATGGGGGACGTGGGTACCGAGGTGGACGCTACGGTGGTCGCCAAGGTTCACCCCCACAGGTAGCAGCTGTGGGAGCAGGGGCAGCAGGGGGAGCAGAAAAGAGGAAATGCTTCAACTGTGATAAGCCTGGACATGTGCAAAAGGATTGTCCATTGCTCTCCGCAGAGGTCAAACAATTCCTGCAGAAGCAAGCAGCTGCAGGGCGAGGCCGTGGCAGAGGCCGCGGTGGCCCTCAGGTAGCTGTAGTTGACCTAGATAAGCTGCGAGCTGACTGTGCTGATGGGCCGTCTCCCAACATGCCGTACACTTTCCTAATAGATAGTGGCTCAGACATAAACATATGCTTTGACTATGATATGTTTTGCGAGATCAAGCCACCAGATATGCCGCAGTGTCAGCCTCTTGACCAGGGCAGGCTAGACATGTATGGTGTGGGCACGATCAGAGCTAATCTGGGAGAGTATGTGAGTGCACAGGGCACTATCACACCAGTAGACATAGAGTTGACCAACGTCTACTGGGTGCCGGCCAGTCCTATCAACATCCTTTCAACAAAGGAGTTGAAAAAGTCTGAGATATACCTGCATACGGGCAAGCATGCAAACCGGGTAGTGATGCCTGGGTTTCATGACCAGAGCTATGGGTTCCACAGGAACTGTGAGCAGGGTGAGGATGAGGATGGAAAACCTACTCTGACATGGTTCTGTGGGAAAGGCAGGCCGATATGGCAAATGCGACCGGTAGATAGAGGAGCAGCCTGGACAAGTGCGAATAACTTGTTTCATAGGAATGGGAAATGGGTACGTGAGCAGCAGCAAGTTGCTGCGGTGACCGGTGTACCGAATGAACAAGGTTATTCCTTTCAGGTTGATCCATCATTCCTAGTGCATATCGCTTTTCACCATGCTGGCAATCGGGTACTCCAGTTGATGAGAGACAACCCACAACTGTATGACCTGAAGATGCTGAAACCTACGGGGGTAGCGCTTCAGTGTCATGGTTGCCACGTGGCTGAACAGAGAAGCGGCGATAGAGCACAGCACGGGGGCAAGGTGACGGAGAATGCCACCTATGCTGGGGAAGTGTTGCATGCTGATCTAGCAGGGCAGATCAAGCCAGTAGGAATCGGGGGTATGAACTACATCCTGGTAGTGGTGGATGAGTACTCCCGGTACTCCCATGTGATTCCGTTGAAGTCCAAGAGTGGGGCTGCGGAAATGATATGCCTGCTGATTGAGCGAATCCGCACTCAGATCGTGTATGATAGAGAGGTTGGGGTGCGGAGGCTGCACACTGACCAGGGTGGTGAGTTCAGCTCTAACCAGCTGGCTCAGTACCTCGCGTGGCGTGGCATTGAGCACACG
Source organism: Ulva mutabilis (assembly GCA_900538255.1). Lineage (NCBI taxonomy): Eukaryota > Viridiplantae > Chlorophyta > Ulvophyceae > Ulvales > Ulvaceae > Ulva > Ulva mutabilis. Next base: position 25,219 of record UNSF01000078.1, on the reverse strand, counting down.
TACACTGCCACGGGCCAGCATGAGTCCAATGGAATGGTGGAAAGAAAGATTGGTGTGCTAAACAGGAGTGTGAGGGCAAGCCTGCTGCAAGCAGCTGTGCCTGCATTTCTGTGGCCAGAGGCGTATATGTGTGTGAACCATGCGCATAACCTGACGCCTAGCACAGCTCTAGAGGGTGTTAGGCGGAAGGAGGCCAAGCAGAAACTGGAGGAGAGACATGTGCAGACCAGTCGTGACCCGTGGTCAACGAATGAGGCTGTGAGAGCTGCACAGTTGCAGACGAGGAGGGCTCAGGCTCAGCAGATGAGTCTGCAGGCTCTGGCTGATGAGGGTATAGCCAGGGGCGATGGGAAGTTTGTCGCCCAGTGTGTGAAGAATGTTGATGTCAGACAGATTGTGCCATATCTGTTATGGTTCAGGAATGTGAGTGAGGACACGTTCCATCTGGTGGTGGCCCAGGTGAAGCCTTTCGGGTGTCCGATGTATGTATATGCTCGGAGAGAGGACTTCAGACACCTGGATGAGAGAGGAGTGCTCGGTTTCTACATGGGACCGGGTGCTGGTCCTCACATGGATAGAGCTTACGTGAAGCGAGGGAATGGGGGAGCAGTGCGTATGTATAGGCATACGGCTTCTCCACCAGCTCTGCTGAGAGAGTTCGCGAAACGTTTCCACATGTCGGAGCAAGCTACGGTGGATCCGGTCATGTTGGAGAACTACGAGCTGGGAGAATTCGAGATCATGCCCGATGAGCATACTCGTGTAGTACCTGACGTTGGTTTCTTGCCCAACATGCAGAAATGGTTGAGATCAACTAGTGTTAGGGCAGTGCGACCACCAGCCAGTCGTGATCACATGATGCCAGAGAGGGGCAGAAATGTGGATTGGGCTGAGGGGGAGCATCCAGCGCTGGGGCACACACACTGGGAACCAGGCAGGCAGTTGCATCGGCGCTATGTGCCGGATGATGAGTTGCCTGAGGGTGAGCCGCCGTTTTCACCACGTGTTTTAGGCTCTGAGCTGATAGCCAGGCATGAGCGGTGGCACACGCCTGAGATCAGTGAGGCAGTGGTGACAGCGCGTTGCGCTTACACGGCCGAGGATTGTGTGAACAGGGTACCGCACTGGGAGTATGATGCGGTTCAGCAACCATCCGGTCCGCACAATGCTGAGATGCGACCGAGAGATGTGATCCCTACGCGGGATAGAGCAGTGCTGGATTTGAGTGGCTGCCGCATTGAGCCACAGGGTAGTGAGAATGATGAGTCTGAGGGGGAGGAACAGCCAGGGGCTGCCAGTGACTCTGCTGAGTCATTCTCAGGGGCATCTGAGCCCTCAGGATCTCGGTCTCGATCGCGCTCGCGTTCACCGCAGCGAGTCCAACGGTCGATGGGCAAGGCGCCGAGTGAGCCACCCCCACCTGCGAAATCTGAAGACCACGGGATGTACAACCGATGGCAAGGGTCAGCGGTGTCAGGACGTGCAGTACGCTGGGAGCATGATGAGCCACGGCATATGCCACAGCGTGTTGATAGTCAGGGGCAAGGCAAGCTACGGCATGTGCCTAGTGGAGTAGAGGCAGGCGGAGCTGGCTCAGGGGGAGAGTTAGCACCAATTGCCGCAGGAGGCAGCGGAGAACATCTGGATCCACCACAAGAGGTGAGGGTTCGATGGGTTCCAAAACCTTTCAAATTGATTCGCAAAACCTTAAGACCTGCTGTCCATGCTGTGGGAGTGAATGAAAGTGAGAATGCTGCTGTTGAGCGCATTTCCCCGGATGATGCACGTGAGCATGATGATGCTGGGAGCTCCACAGTAGTCCATATGGAGAGTGACGTCGGTGATCTGGCGGATGGAGTGTTTGCTACGGCTGACAGTGTGACTCCTGATGCAGAGAACACGACGGGGCAGGAGGTGATTCCGAGCAGTGGCAAGACTGCTAGCCGCAGTGAGTCCCGGTGTGCAGCTGCTGCGAGGAAGAAGGTCAAAGCTGTGCTGGACGATCCAACGGTGAAGCAAGCCATGAGAGGCTGCCATCGTGAGCAGTGGATCATAGCAATGCTTGATGAGTTGACCTCCTTAAGGGAACATGTTGTGTTCGAGTTAGTCAGGTGCCCAGCAGGAGTGAAGCCTGTGACAGGCAAGTGGGTGCTTAAGATTAAGCGAGGAGCACAGGGTGAGATTGAGCGATTCAAAGCTAGATATGTAGCCAGGGGATTTACGCAAGTTGAGGGCGTAGATTTCTTTGAGACATGGGCACCTGTGGGCAGTTATGCTACCTTCAGGGCTCTGTTGTCTGTCTGTGCTGTAGAGGATCTGGAGACAAGACACATAGACATTAAATGTGCTTTCCTGAATGGTGTTCTGGAGGAGGAAGTGTATGTGGCACAACCTCCTGTACTGGATGATGGGTCTGGTATGGTGTGGCGTCTGAAAAAGGCGTTGTATGGTCTGAAGCAAGCCTGCCAGGGAGTGGCATAAAGCGCTTGCAGAGCTCTTGTCGAGAATGGGCTTTGTGAGATCGGCCAGTGACCCCGCACTGGTTTATTTGCAAAGTAGGACGATGTCTTATTTCCCTATGGGTCGATGTGTCGTGATCCAGCCATGCACAGGACTACGGTGACCCATGCATGGAGTGGATGCACGGTGCTGATCCGGAGTGGCTATGGGACGCCATGCACCGATGGCTTACCATATGCACGAGCAATGCATGCTAGATTGCGTGCCGCAGACAATGATTCTGATCGTATCCGTATGAGACGTTTGGTTGAACGCTTATATAGGCTCTACTGATCAAAGTGTAATCACTCTACTCTGCCAAAGACTCACGTGCTATAATCCAAGACTGAGAGCGCACTGTCACAGCGGAGGCCTGTACACCAGCCAGGTATGTGACAGCGCGACCCCCTGCGCACAGCTACACAGTGCTTAGATCCCACAGTGCCTTAGGGCTGCGGTCCACTGAATTACGACATGATATCGGTGATGTTTGTGGGTATTCTAGCGATGTTGTATGCTTGCGATAGAGTCCAGGGGTCTACGGCTACGGCTGAGCGTCCCGATGAGCGATTCACACCGCTCTAGCGTTTAGCTGTAGAGTCCGTAGAGAGACTAGAGTACACAGATGCATAACGCTACGGCTGGACTGCATTCTGTCAGGGTACTGGTCTCGCAGAAAGGCCTACGGGTCTGCGTGTCCTGCGACGCACGAAGGTCGTGTTGCAGGATGCCACCACGCCGAGAAGTCCCAATGGCATCTCGCCAGGGATCTATTGGCTCTGACGGCGAGGATGGAGAAGAAGTTCGTCCTCGCCACCACACACGTTCCACAGCGCGCCGCGAGCAGGCCGCGGAGGACCAGTTCGTGGACCTACGGGGAAGAACAGCGCGTTGGGACTACGGGTATCCCAATGCAGGTCCTCTGCAGGCAGCATTGCCGGGAAATGCTGATCCTACGGGGGAAGCAGGAGCTCAGGCTGCGGCGCAAAGGAACACAGCCAGCAATCATCGCAGCGCACTGCGTGGATGACCCAACAGATACCGCCTCCGATACCGCAGCCTTCGCAGGCTGCGATGTCAATCAGGAGAGGCCAGCTAACGGCTGGATCAATTGACGTAAGCACGCTAGCGCAAGCGCTGTCGCTTGCCATGCCCAGGCCAATACCGGAAATCTCTAGTAGAGGAGAAGAAAGATTTCCGGTGTGGCACTATAAGACTGATCACTTCCGAGTATTAAGAAGGAGGTAGAGAGCTGGGCAAAGATGGTGGGTGAGAGTAGCCTGCTAGTCAATGATCCCTTGCTCAGAGCAGCCAGGCTCATGAGCAAGTCATGCACTGGTGTTTCACACACTGCCAAAGGAGGATAGAGACTTCGTGGCAGACTGTAGTTCGTCCATGAGGTCTGGTCGTTGCTGCATGCTAAGTATATGCCATCAGTGGAGGTAGAAATACAGAAGCTGTATCACAGCTTCAGCAGTACCAGCAAGGCTGGCAAGCCGCTGGAGAAGCATGTGAATGAGGTGGTGGGCATAGTAAACAGATGGAGGACTGGGTGAGACTGTTGTCTGATCAGTTGTACAGATCACGGTTGCTGGCAGTAGACAAAGAGTACAGCCTGTTGCAGCCCATGCTGCAGGCCATGCCAGTGCAGCAGATAGTGTCTACGCTGTTGAACACATGCCCAGACGAACAGCAAGCAGGGTCCATCGCGATTCCCACGGGACGATCGCGGTGGACAACAGCGCCATGGGGACGTGGGTACCGAGGTGGACGCTACGGTGGTCGCCAAGGTTCACCCCCACAGGTAGCAGCTGTGGGAGCAGGGGCAGCAGGGGGAGCAGAAAAGAAGGAAATGCTTCAACTGTGATAAGCACTGGACATGTGCAAAAGGATGTCCATTGCTCTCCGCAGAGGTCAAACAATTCCTGCAGAAGCAAGCAGCTGCAGGCGAGGCCGTGGCAGAGGCCGCGGTGGCCCTCAGGTAAGCTGTTAGTTGACCTAGATAAGCTGCGAGCTGACTGTGCTGATGGGCCGTCTCCCAACATGCCGTACAACGTTGCTCTTGTTGTTGCTTGTTGCTGTAGTCTGCTTTCGGGGGTTTGGCCGTCTGCCTTCCTGCTGTTGCCCTCGCTGCCGGGCTCTTGCGTTAATCTCCGTGTAACACCAAACGTTGCTGTGTACACTTTTGACTTGTAAAGTGTCTAGAGGGACTTGCATTGCTGCATACGTGCAAGGCCGTTCACTTGCTGCGTGATCACGCCACTGAGACAGCTGTTCGTATATAGCCATTACAGCCACAACACACCTCACATTGCGCACTCTGAGGTGCTTATCAAGTAATCGTTCCCTTTCTAGCCACGTCGCCACGACATCAGCGAAGCGAATCTCCGCTGCCGTTACATCGATTGCTTTAGGCGTGCGCCAGATGCGAGTGTATAGCGATTCAATTTACACAGTACATTCGTGTCTTCTCACTATTCTTTTGTAATGTTTGCGTCGTTGAGATGAGGGCAGCACTTCACGAAAACTGCGCGCAACTATTGCAACTCGGACTCCGCTCAGCTGGCCAGCAGCCAGAACACAAAGCCACTCTTTAACTCTGGGCTCGCTCATAGACATGTCGAGGGAATGGTATGTCTGGCGTCCGTGTGAGAGTCAGGCTCCCCGTCGTAGTTAGCAAGTTGGAGTATGTCGCCTCAAGGCTGCAGTGCGCTGGTGAGTCAACAACTTATCTGTCTCTGCATGAAGATCACAGGTGAAGAAAGCAACAGCTGCGTATGTTTGCAAGCTGATCGCTTTGTCTTCGCTGCACAGATTCAGACGCGACGCTTGTCTTGTCGTCCTGCAACTTCACCGTGCATTGCAGACATGGCGTCAGCGCAGTCCGCCACAGTAACCAAAAAGTCTCAGTAATAGAACTTATTGTCTGTTTTGTCTAGCATTTGCAGTCAGTGTATGACATATTGTTGATCTGTGTTTGCCCCATGCGCTGTCGCAGCGCGGTTTTCTTGATGGCAAGCTTTTACTTCGACCTCTGCAGTGCTATTCATTGCAACCACAGGAGCTTGACGCTGGTTTGTGTCTTTTCTTGATTGATTGCATCCGCACCAACCTTGACGAGATCTGCAAGTTGTTGTAGATGGTCTAACACAATGTTTGTTACACAGCAATAGATCTAGGACCCAGCAGCGCCAAAGGCAACAGCCATGCAACACGGCACGAGGGTGTGAGAGTGTAGCCCACACAAGCATTGGCATCATCTCAGCTGCTCAGCCAGTCAATGAAGAAGCTCCACACTTAAGATCAATCGCGGCATACATGTAGGTGTATGTTTGATGGGTGTGTCTTGGGGCAATGTGGTGTGTTGCGATTCTGTAGGTATCCATCCTCCCTCATCACGCATGAAAGTGTGTGACAGCCATATCACATGGATGTACTGTATGCACATACTTATGTCAGTGTTATGACATGGTGATCCTGGATGTGTGCTACTGGAAGTTGACTGAATGGGTAATGTGATGCACATTTGAAGCCTCGGTGAATGTGAGATGTGTATGTCACACAGTTGTCGTGATCCAGCCATGCACAGGACTACGGAGACCATGCATGGTGGCATACACAGGACTACGGAGACCATGTATGCATGGATGCACGGTGCTGATCCGGAGTGGCTATGGGACGCCATGCACCGATGGCTTACCATATGCACGAGCAATGCATGCTAGATTGCGTGCCGCAGACAATGATTCTGATCGTATCCGTATGAGACGTTTGGTTGAACGCTTATATAGGCTCTACTGATCAAAGTGTAATCACTCTACTCTGCCAAGACTCACGTGCTATAATCCAAGACTGAGAGCGCACTGTCACAGCGGAGGCTGTACACCAGCCAGGTATGTGACAGCGCGACCCCCTGCGCATGGCTACGCCATGCTTAGATCCCACAGTGCCTACGGGCTACGGTCTACTGAATTACGACATGGTATCGGTGATGTTTGTGGGTATTCTAGCGATGGTTGTATGCTTGCGATAGAGTCCAGGGGTCTACGGCTACGGCTGAGCGTCCCGATGAGCGATTCACACCGCTCTAGCGTTTAGCTGTAGAGTCCGTAGAGAGACTAGAGTACACAGATGCATAACGCTACGGCTGGACTGCATTCTGTCAGGGTACTGGTCTCGCAGAAAGGCCTACGGGTCTGCGTGTCCTGCGACGCACGAAGGTCGTGTTGCAGGATGCCACCACGCCGAGAAGTTCCAGTGGCATCTCGCCAGGGATCTATTGGCTCTGACGGCGAGGATGGAGAAGAAGTTCGTCCTCGCCACCACACACGTTCCACAGCGCGCCGCGAGCAGGCCGCGGAGGACCAGTTCGTGACCTACGGGGAAGAACAGCGCGTTGGGACCTACGGGTATCCCAATGCAGGTCCTCTGCAGGCGCATTGCCGGGAAATGCTGATCCTACGGGGGAAGCAGGAGCTCAGGCTGCGGCGCAAGGAACACAGCCAGCACATCTCGCAGCGCCAGCTGCGTGGATGACCCAACAGATACCGCCTCCGATACCGCAGCCTTCGCAGGCTGCGATGTCATCAGGAGTACCAGCTACGGCTGGATCAATTGACGTAAGCACGCTAGCGCAAGCGCTGTCGCTTGCCATGCCCAGGCCAGTACCGGGGGAAATCTCTAGTAGAGAAGAACAGATTTCCGGTGTGGGCACTAAAGACTGATCACTTCCGAATATTTAAGAAGGAGGTAGAGAGCTGGGCAAAGATGGTGGGGTGAAGAGTAGCCTGACTAGTCAATGATCCGCTTGCTCATGAGCAGCCAGGCTCATGAGCAAGTCATGCACTGGTTGTTCACCACACTGCCAAAGGAGGATAGAGACTTCGTGGCAGACTGTAGTTTCGTCCATGAGGTCTGGTCGTTGCTGCATGCTAAGTATATGCCATCAGTGGAGGTAGAAATACAGAAGCTGTATCACCAGCTCAGCAGTACCCCAGCAGCTGGCATAGCCGCTGGAGAAGCATGTGAATGAGGTGGTGGGCATAGTAAACCAGATGAGAGGACTGGGTGAGACTGTGTCTGATCAGTTGTACAGATCACGGTTGCTGGCAGTAGACAAAGAGTACAGCCTGTTGCGCCCATGCTGCAGGCCATGCCAGTGCAGCAGATAGTGTCTACGCTGTGACACATGCCCAGACGAACAGCAAGCAGGGTTCATCGCGATTCCCACGGGACGATCGCGGTGGACAACAGCGCCATGGGGGACGTGGGTACCGAGGGTGGACGCTACGGTGGTCGCCAAGGTTCACCCCCACAGGTAGCAGCTGTGGGAGCAGGGGCAGCAGGGGAGCAGAAAAGAGGAAATGCTTCAACTGTGATAAAGCCTGGACATGTGCAAAAGGATTGTCCATTGCTCTCCGCAGAGGTCAAACAATTCCTGCAGAAGCAAGCAGCTGCAGGGCGAGGCCGTGGCAGAGGCCGCGGTGCCCTCAGGTAGCTGTAGTTGACCTAGATAAGCTGCGAGCTGACTGTGCTGATGGGCCGTCTCCCAACATGCCGTACACTTTCCTAATAGATAGTGGCTCAGACATAAACATATGCTTTGACTATGATATGTTTTGCGAGATCAAGCCACCAGATATGCCGCAGTGTCAGCCTCTTGACCAGGGCAGGCTAGACATGTATGGTGTGGGCACGATCAGAGCTAATCTGGGAGAGTATGTGAGTGCACAGGGCACTATCACACCAGTAGACATAGAGTTGACCAACGTCTACTGGGTGCCGGCCAGTCCTATCAACATCCTTTCAACAAAGGAGTTGAAAAAGTCTGAGATATACTTGCATACGGGCAAGCATGCAAACCGGGTAGTGATGCCTGGGTTTCATGACCAGAGCTATGGGTTCCACAGGAACTGTGAGCAGGGTGAGGATGAGGATGGAAAACCTACTCTGACATGGTTCTGTGGGAAAGGCAGGCCGATATGGCAAATGCGACCGGTAGATAGAGGAGCAGCCTGGACAAGTGCGAATAACTTGTTTCATAGGAATGGGAAATGGTACGTGAGCAGCAGCAAGTTGCTGCGGTGACCGGTGTACCGAATGAACAAGGTTATTCCTTTCAGGTTGATCCATCATTCCTAGTGCATATCGCTTTTCACCATGCTGGCAATCGGGTACTCCAGTTGATGAGAGACAACCCACAACTGTATGACCTGAAGATGCTGAAACCTACGGGGGTAGCGCTTCAGTGTCATGGTTGCCACGTGGCTGAACAGAGAAGCGGCGATAGAGCACAGCACGGGGGCAAGGTGACGGAGAATGCCACCTATGCTGGGGAAGTGTTGCATGCTGATCTAGCAGGGCAGATCAAGCCAGTAGGAATCGGGGGTATGAACTACATCCTGGTAGTGGTGGATGAGTACTCCCGGTACTCCCATGTGATTCCGTTGAAGTCCAAGAGTGGGGCTGCGGAAATGATATGCCTGCTGATTGAGCGAATCCGCACTCAGATCGTGTATGATAGAGAGGTTGGGGTGCGGAGGCTGCACACTGACCAGGGTGGTGAGTTCAGCTCTAACCAGCTGGCTCAGTACCTCGCGTGGCGTGGCATTGAGCACACGTACACTGCCACGGGCCAGCATGAGTCCAATGGAATGGTGGAGAGAAAAGATCGGTGTGCTAAACAGGAGTGTGAGGGCAAGCCTGCTGCAAGCAGCTGTGCCTGCTTTTCTGTGGCCAGAGGCGTATATGTGTGTGAACCATGCGCATAACCTGACGCCTAGCACAGCTCTAGAGGGTGTTAGGCGGAAGGAGGCCAAGCAGAAACTGGAGGAGAGACATGTGCAGACCAGTCGTGACCCGTGGTCAACGAATGAGGCTGTGAGAGCTGCACAGTTGCAGACGAGGAGGCTCAGGCTCAGCAGATGAGTCTGCAGGCTCTGGCTGATGAGGGTATGGCCAGGGGCGATGGGAAGTTTGTCGCCCAGTGTGTGAAGAATGTTGATGTCAGACAGATTGTGCCATATCTGTTATGGTTCAGGAATGTGAGTGAGGACACGTTCCATCTGGTGGTGGCCCAGGTGAAGCCTTTCGGGTGTCCGATGTATGTATATGCTCGGAGAGAGGACTTCAGACACCTGGATGAGAGAGGAGTGCTCGGTTTCTACATGGGACCGGGTGCTGGTCCTCACATGGATAGAGCTTACGTGAAGCGAGGGAATGGGGGAGCAGTGCGTATGTATAGGCATACGGCTTCTCCACCAGCTCTGCTGAGAGAGTTCGCGAAACGTTTCCACATGTCGGAGCAAGCTACGGTGGATCCGGTCATGTTGGAGAACTACGAGCTGGGAGAATTCGAGATCATGCCCGATGAGCATACTCGTGTAGTACCTGACGTTGGTTTCTTGCCCAACATGCAGAAATGGTTGAGATCAACTAGTGTTAGGGCAGTGCGACCACCAGCCAGTCGTGATCACATGATGCCAGAGAGGGGCAGAAATGTGGATTGGGCTGAGGGGGAGCATCCAGCGCTGGGGCACACACACTGGGAACCAGGCAGGCAGTTGCATCGGCGCTATGTGCCGGATGATGAGTTGCCTGAGGGTGAGCCGCCGTTTTCACCACGTGTTTTAGGCTCTGAGCTGATAGCCAGGCATGAGCGGTGGCACACGCCTGAGATCAGTGAGGCAGTGGTGACAGCGCGTTGCGCTTACACGGCCGAGGATTGTGTGAACAGGGTACCGCACTGGGAGTATGATGCGGTTCAGCAACCATCCGGTCCGCACAATGCTGAGATGCGACCGAGAGATGTGATCCCTACGCGGGATAGAGCAGTGCTGGATTTGAGTGGCTGCCGCATTGAGCCACAGGGTAGTGAGAATGATGAGTCTGAGGGGGAGGAACAGCCAGGGGCTGCCAGTGACTCTGCTGAGTCATTCTCAGGGGCATCTGAGCCCTCAGGATCTCGGTCTCGATCGCGCTCGCGTTCACCGCAGCGAGTCCAACGGTCGATGGGCAAGGCGCCGAGTGAGCCACCCCCACCTGCGAAATCTGAAGACCACGGGATGTACAACCGATGGCAAGGGTCAGCGGTGTCAGGACGTGCAGTACGCTGGGAGCATGATGAGCCACGGCATATGCCACAGCGTGTTGATAGTCAGGGGCAAGGCAAGCTACGGCATGTGCCTAGTGGAGTAGAGGCAGGCGGAGCTGGCTCAGGGGGAGAGTTAGCACCAATTGCCGCAGGAGGCAGCGGAGAACATCTGGATCCACCACAAGAGGTGAGGGTTCGATGGGTTCCAAAACCTTTCAAATTGATTCGCAAAACCTTAAGACCTGCTGTCCATGCTGTGGGAGTGAATGAAAGTGAGAATGCTGCTGTTGAGCGCATTTCCCCGGATGATGCACGTGAGCATGATGATGCTGGGAGCTCCACAGTAGTCCATATGGAGAGTGACGTCGGTGATCTGGCGGATGGAGTGTTTGCTACGGCTGACAGTGTGACTCCTGATGCAGAGAACACGACGGGGCAGGAGGTGATTCCGAGCAGTGGCAAGACTGCTAGCCGCAGTGAGTCCCGGTGTGCAGCTGCTGCGAGGAAGAAGGTCAAAGCTGTGCTGGACGATCCAACGGTGAAGCAAGCCATGAGAGGCTGCCATCGTGAGCAGTGGATCATAGCAATGCTTGATGAGTTGACCTCCTTAAGGGAACATGTTGTGTTCGAGTTAGTCAGGTGCCCAGCAGGAGTGAAGCCTGTGACAGGCAAGTGGGTGCTTAAGATTAAGCGAGGAGCACAGGGTGAGATTGAGCGATTCAAAGCTAGATATGTAGCCAGGGGATTTACGCAAGTTGAGGGCGTAGATTTCTTTGAGACATGGGCACCTGTGGGCAGTTATGCTACCTTCAGGGCTCTGTTGTCTGTCTGTGCTGTAGAGGATCTGGAGACAAGACACATAGACATTAAATGTGCTTTCCTGAATGGTGTTCTGGAGGAGGAAGTGTATGTGGCACAACCTCCTGTACTGGATGATGGGTCTGGTATGGTGTGGCGTCTGAAAAAGGCGTTGTATGGTCTGAAGCAAGCTGCCAGGGAGTGGCATAAAGCGCTTGCAGAGCTCTTGTCGAGAATGGGCTTTGTGAGATCGGCCAGTGACCCCGCACTGTTTATTTGCAAAGTAGGACGATGTCTTATTTTCCTATGGGTCGATGTGTCGTGATCCAGCCATGCACAGGACTACGGTGACCATGCATGGAGTGGATGCACGGTGCTGATCCGGAGTGGCTATGGGACGCCATGCACCGATGGCTTACCATATGCACGAGCAATGCATGCTAGATTGCGTGCCGCAGACAATGATTCTGATCGTATCCGTATGAGACGTTTGGTTGAACGCTTATATAGGCTCTACTGATCAAAGTGTAATCACTCTACTCTGCCAAAGACTCACGTGCTATAATCCAAGACTGAGAGCGCACTGTCACAGCGGAGGCCTGTACACCAGCCAGGTATGTGACAGCGCGACCCCCTGCGCACAGCTACACAGTGCTTAGATCCCACAGTGCCTTAGGGCTGCGGTCCACTGAATTACGACATGATATCGGTGATGTTTGTGGGTATTCTAGCGATGGTTGTATGCTTGCGATAGAGTCCAGGGGTCTACGGCTACGGCTGAGCGTCCCGATGAGCGATTCACACCGCTCTAGCGTTTAGCTGTAGAGTCCGTAGAGAGACTAGAGTACACAGATGCATAACGCTACGGCTGGACTGCATTCTGTCAGGGTACTGGTCTCGCAGAAAGGCCTACGGGTCTGCGTGTCCTGCGACGCACGAAGGTCGTGTTGCAGGATGCCACCACGCCGAGAAGTCCCAATGGCATCTCGCCAGGGATCTATTGGCTCTGACGGCGAGGATGGAGAAGAAGTTCGTCCTCGCCACCACACACGTTCCACAGCGCGCCGCGAGCAGGCCGCGGAGGACCAGTTCGTGACCTACGGGGAAGAACAGCGCGTTGGGACCTACGGGTATCCCAATGCAGGTCCTCTGCAGGCAGCATTGCCGGGAAATGCTGATCCTACGGGGGAAGCAGGAGCTCAGGCTGCGGCGCAAGGAACACAGCCAGCACATCTCGCAGCGCCAGCTGCGTGGATGACCCAACAGATACCGCCTCCGATACCGCAGCCTTCGCAGGCTGCGATGTCATCAGGAGTACCAGCTACGGCTGGATCAATTGACGTAAGCACGCTAGCGCAAGCGCTGTCGCTTGCCATGCCCAGGCCAATACCGGGGAAATCTCTAGTAGAGAAGAACAGATTTCCGGTGTGGCACTATAAGACTGATCACTTCCGAGTATTTAAGAAGGAGGTAGAGAGCTGGGCAAAGATGGTGGGTGAGAGTAGCCTGCTAGTCAATGATCCGCTTGCTCAGAGCAGCCAGGCTCATGAGCAAGTCATGCACTGGTTGTTCACCACACTGCCAAAGGAGGATAGAGACTTCGTGGCAGACTGTAGTTTCGTCCATGAGGTCTGGTCGTTGCTGCATGCTAAGTATATGCCATCAGTGGAGGTAGAAATACAGAAGCTGTATCACCAGCTCAGCAGTACCCAGCAGGCTGGCAAGCCGCTGGAGAAGCATGTGAATGAGGTGGTGGGCATAGTAAACCAGATGAGAGGACTGGGTGAGACTGTGTCTGATCAGTTGTACAGATCACGGTTGCTGGCAGTAGACAAAGAGTACAGCCTGTTGCAGCCCATGCTGCAGGCCATGCCAGTGCAACAGATAGTGTCTACGCTGTTGACACATGCCCAGACGAACAGCAAGCAGGGTTCATCGCGATTCCCACGGGACGATCGCGGTGGACAACAGCGCCATGGGGGACGTGGGGTACCGAGGTGGACGCTACGGTGGTCGCCAAGGTTCACCCCCACAGGTAGCAGCTGTGGGAGCAGGGGCAGCAGGGGGAGCAGAAAAGAGGAAATGCTTCAACTGTGATAAGCCTGGACATGTGCAAAAGGATTGTCCATTGCTCTCCGCAGAGGTCAAACAATTCCTGCAGAAGCAAGCAGCTGCAGGGCGAGGCCGTGGCAGAGGCCGCGGTGGCCCTCAGGTAGCTGTAGTTGACCTAGATAAGCTGCGAGCTGACTGTGCTGATGGGCCGTCTCCCAACATGCCGTACACTTTCCTAATAGATAGTGGCTCAGACATAAACATATGCTTTGACTATGATATGTTTTGCGAGATCAAGCCACCAGATATGCCGCAGTGTCAGCCTCTTGACCAGGGCAGGCTAGACATGTATGGTGTGGGCACGATCAGAGCTAATCTGGGAGAGTATGTGAGTGCACAGGGCACTATCACACCAGTAGACATAGAGTTGACCAACGTCTACTGGGTGCCGGCTAGTCCTATCAACATCCTTTCAACAAAGGAGTTGAAAAAGTCTGAGATATACTTGCATACGGGCAAGCATGCAAACCGGGTAGTGATGCCTGGGTTTCATGACCAGAGCTATGGGTTCCACAGGAACTGTGAGCAGGGTGAGGATGAGGATGGAAAACCTACTCTGACATGGTTCTGTGGGAAAGGCAGGCCGATATGGCAAATGCGACCGGTAGATAGAGGAGCAGCCTGGACAAGTGCGAATAACTTGTTTCATAGGAATGGGAAATGGGTACGTGAGCAGCAGCAAGTTGCTGCAGTGACCGGTGTACCGACTGAACATGGATATTCCTTCCAGGTTGATCCATCATTCCTAGTGCATATCGCTTTTCACCATGCTGGCAATCGGGTACTCCAGTTGATGAGAGACAACCCACAACTGTATGACCTGAAGATGCTGAAACCTACGGGGGTAGCGCTTCAGTGTCATGGTTGCCACGTGGCTGAACAGAGAAGCGGCGATAGAGCACAGCACGGGGGCAAGGTGACGGAGAATGCCACCTATGCTGGGGAAGTGTTGCATGCTGATCTAGCAGGGCAGATCAAGCCAGTAGGAATCGGGGGTATGAACTACATCCTGGTAGTGGTGGATGAGTACTCCCGGTACTCCCATGTGATTCCGCTGAAGTCCACGAGTGGGGCTGCGGAAATGATATGCCTGCTGATTGAACGAATCCGCACTCAGATCGTGTATGATAGAGAGGTTGGGGTGCGGAGGCTGCACACTGACCAGGGTGGTGAGTTCAGCTCTAACCAGCTGGCTCAGTACCTCGCGTGGCGTGGCATTGAGCACACGTACACTGCCACGGGCCAGCATGAGTCCAATGGAATGGTGGAGAGAAAGATCGGTGTGCTAAACAGGAGTGTGAGGGCAAGCCTGCTGCAAGCAGCTGTGCCTGCATTTCTGTGGCCAGAGGCGTATATGTGTGTGAACCATGCGCATAACCTGACGCCTAGCACAGCTCTAGAGGGTGTTAGGCGGAAGGAGGCCAAGCAGAAACTGGAGGAGAGACATGTGCAGACCAGTCGTGACCCGTGGTCAACGAATGAGGCTGTGAGAGCTGCACAGTTGCAGACGAGGAGGGCTCAGGCTCAGCAGATGAGTCTGCAGGCTCTGGCTGATGAGGGTATGGCCAGGGGCGATGGGAAGTTTGTCGCCCAGTGTGTGAAGAATGTTGATGTCAGACAGATTGTGCCATATCTGTTATGGTTCAGGAATGTGAGTGAGGACACATTCCATCTGGTGGTGGCCCAGGTGAAGCCTTTCGGGTGTCCGATGTATGTATATGCTCGGAGAGAGGACTTCAGACACCTGGATGAGAGAGGAGTGCTCGGTTTCTACATGGGACCGGGTGCTGGTCCTCACATGGATAGAGCTTACGTGAAGCGAGGGAATGGGGGAGCAGTGCGTATGTATAGGCATACGGCTTCTCCACCAGCTCTGCTGAGAGAGTTCGCGAAACGTTTCCACATGTCGGAGCAAGCTACGGTGGATCCGGTCATGTTGGAAAACTACGAGCTGGGAGAATTCGAGATCATGCCCGATGAGCATACTCGTGTAGTACCTGACGTTGGTTTCTTGCCCAACATGCAGAAATGGTTGAGATCAACTAGTGTTAGGGCAGTGCGACCACCAGCCAGTCGTGATCACATGATGCCAGAGAGGGGCAGAAATGTGGATTGGGCTGAGGGGGAGCATCCAGCGCTGGGGCACACACACTGGGAACCAGGCAGGCAGTTGCATCGGCGCTATGTGCCGGATGATGAGTTGCCTGAGGGTGAGCCGCCGTTTTCACCGCGTGTTTTAGGCTCTGAGCTGATAGCCAGGCATGAGCGGTGGCACACGCCTGAGATCAGTGAGGCAGTGGTGACAGCGCGTTGCGCTTACACGGCCGAGGACTGTGTGAACAGGGTACCACACTGGGAGTATGATGCGGTTCAGCAACCATCCGGTCCGCACAATGCTGAGATGCAACCGAGAGATGTGATCCCTACGCGGGATAGAGCAGTGCTGGATTTGAGTGGCTGCCGCATTGAGCCACAGGGTAGTGAGAATGATGAGTCTGAGGGGGAGGAACAGCCAGGGGCTGCCAGTGACTCTGCTGAGTCATTCTCAGGGGCATCTGAGCCCTCAGGATCTCGGTCTCGATCGCGCTCGCGTTCACCGCAGCGAGTCCAACGGTCGATGGGCAAGGCGCCGAGTGAGCCACCCCCACCTGCGAAATCTGAAGACCACGGGATGTACAACCGATGGCAAGGGTCAGCGGTGTCAGGACGTGCAGTACGCTGGGAGCATGATGAGCCACGGCATATGCCACAGCGTGTTGATAGTCAGGGGCAAGGCAAGCTACGGCATGTGCCTAGTGGAGTAGAGGCAGGCGGAGCTGGCTCAGGGGGAGTGTGGCAGATCTAGGCTTTAGGCAACTGAGTGCAAGCTAGTCGTTGGTGTGGCCGCAGGTGCAGTGCAGCAATGCATGCATGAGACTGCGGGAGTAGGATGTTGATGCATAGATTTGCATGGTGATCAGCAAGTTCGCTGTCACATATAGGACTGACTGCCAGTTCACCAGTCGTTGTGTTTGACTGGCTGAATGGCAGGTACGTGTCTCTTGGACTTTGTTTGCATACTGCTGTGAGTTGGCATTGATACCTAGGACATTGATTGTGCTGTGTGCGAAGTGCAGGCTGTGACGTTGCATGTTGCTGCGGGCGAACATCGTAGACTCACAGTGCACATTCTGCCACAGGTGAGATCCATACAGCTTAAGTAGTGTACAATATGTGAAGCTGTAACAGTTGTGTTTGACTGGCTGAATGGCAGGCTGTGACGTTGCATGTTGCTGCGAGCGAACATCGTAGACTCACAGTGCACATTCTGCCACAGGTTATGGGGCCCGTCACGAGAGTGTGAACCCGCTGCAGACAAATTCCGTAGTTGTGCCGTAACTGGGCAACAAATCCCGACGCAATTCGTAACTGTTTGCGTGGCCAGGCCGTAACTGGGTGGCAATATGGGGGATGTCGGATTTGGCAGTGGCGTGGGTCGGATCCAGCAGTTGGGGCGGGACGGTAACTTCCGTCAGTGGTTCGCCCACATGGAGGCAGCCCTCACCATGAAGGGGTGGGAAAGATGGCTGACCGAGGAGCCAGCTGAGGATGATGACGCCGGGGTAGCCGAGGACAGGAAGGCTAGGGCGGTCATTAAGTTCGGTCTGAAAGAAGCGTTGTTGAGAACGGTTCAGGGCGCGCAAACAACGATGGCGGCGTGGCAGGCGCTGCATCATGAGCATGAAGGGAACCAATACATGCGCAGACACGCCCTGTTGCAGAAAGCAAACGACCTGCGACAAGGAGATAAGAGTGTCCAAAAGTACATTGATGAGGTCTTGATGCTCCGCGAGGACTTCGAGGACGCGGGCATGCAGGGTCAGGAAACTCTTCTTGTCAGTCAGTTTGTCAAGGGCATAAGACCGACATTGGGAAGTGTGGTTGGGCCACAACTGGGCGCGGATGTGCGGCGTGGAGCGTCATTGGAGGTCATCTGCGATACCTTCAAGGATCTCGTAACATTTCTGCCAGAGCGAAAGTTAACAGGGCATGCGGCCGCGGCGCGGGCTCCGACGCAGGGGCCATGCCACTACTGTGGTAAGGATGGCCACAGATGGCGAGCATGCAGAAAGAGGAAAGATGACATGTCTGCGGGTCGGGAAATGAAGTGGTTCCGGGATCAGCAGCGTGAAGGGGCAGGTGGTAAGGAGAGTTCTCAGCCCGGAAAAGCACTGTCGGTCAGGGCAGATGCAAGAGTCGCAGCGGCGACTGTAACGGTCCGTGCAGATAGGCCGGACATGCTAGTGTTCGACACAGGCGCGACTCACAACTTTGTGAGTGACCTGAGCTTGGTCCACGACAAGGAGGACACGCCGGTTGACATTGTGACTCTAGCGGGGAAGGAAGAGCACGTGGTGGCATGCGCGGGCAAGGCGTTGCTGGAGATGGAAAATGGGTCAACTGTGACGCTGAAGCATGTGCTATGCGTGCCGAGCATGGACATGAATCTGCTGTCAGGTGGCTACGTGAACTCCGTCAACGGTTCATGGGAAGGCAGACGAGGTCAGCTGACAGTTCGTGATTCCGATGAAGATGTGGTGCTGACGGGAACACTGCGGGACGGGCTGTACTATATGAACTGTCACATGGTACCAGAAACGTCAGCCAATCGTCATCCAGCCCACGCGTACGTGGCCAAGCAGGCGGAGCTGTGGCACAGACGCTACAGCCATGTGGGCATGCAGAATCTGCGACGCGCCGAGAAGGTGGTGACCGGCATGGGCGAGGTGAAGTGGCCAGCCGATGATGCCAAGGCATGTGAGATTTGTCCTCTGGCGAAGCAGCCGCGGGCACACTACCCCCGCTCAGACTCAGAGGCAGAGGCGCCGCTACAGCTTGTGCACACGGATATGATGGAGATCCGGGTGCCGGGGCTGAAAGGAGAGAGATATGCAGTGACGCTGCTGGACGACTACAGCCGCTATGCTGAAGTCATCTGTGTGCGCACAAAGGATCAGGTCGCAGAAGCATTGGTGACGCGCCTGAAAGAGTGGGAGAGGCAGCTGCAGACACCGCAGAAGCCTGTAATGTGGGTGAAAATTATTCGCTCGGACAACGGCACTGAGTTCAAGGGCGAGCTGAAGTGGTGGTGCAGCAAGCGGGGCATCATCATGCAGCACAGTGTGGCAAGAAGACCGCAGCAGAACGGCAGAGCAGAGCGGATCAACCGAACGCTGTCTGAGAGGACGCGTGCGATGCTGAAGGATGCGGGTCTGCCGAAGCGGCTTTGGCCACAAGCAATGGACACGGCAGCATATACTCGCAACCTGGTGCCGACAGAAGGCCAGAACAAGACTCCGCATGAGCTGTTCTGGGAGAAGGTGCCAGATGTGTCACACCTGAGGGTGTTCGGGAGCAAGGCGACGGAGCACATTCCGTCAGAGCTGCGCAGCAAGCTGGACGATGTCAGCAGAGACGTGATCTTCGTCGGCTACCCCAGACACATGAAGGCCTGGACAGTGATGCACAAAGCGAAGGGTGTGTGGAAGCTGTCGGACAGTGCGGATGTCTCGTTCCGTGAGGACGAGAAGCTGCAGCAGCCCAGAGAGCCAGAAGAGGCGCTGCCGGAGACAGAGTACGATGAACTCATCCTGTTTGATGACGAAGCAGGTGATGAGGACGCAGACCACGTGACTCTGGAGGACAGTGATGAGTGGTCCCTGAGTGACGATGATTCAGATGCAGCATGGGACGGCCAGGGTGAGGACCCGGGGGCCGGTGCTGATGCTGAGGGGAACCCTGATGATGGTTCCGGTGACGATGGGCAGGATGAGCCCATGCATGATGATGGAGGCGGAGGGGCCGCTGGGGCAGGTGGCCAGAGGCGCTACCCGGCGCGTGCCAGAAATCCGCCGAATCTGCCGTACCAGGCTCAGCTGTTTGTGGCTGAGGGGGTGCAGACTGCAAGTGATGAAGACCTGCTGGTCGCACCGAAGTCGTATCAGGAGGCGATGAAGCGACCAGACAGGGAGGTCTGGTGAGTGCCAAAGATGAAGAGTATGGCTCACTCAGGGGCAAGGGCGTGATCGAGGAATGTGATCTGCCGCCCGGTCAGAAGGCGCTCCCGTCGAAGGGGGTGTGCGATCTGAAGTTTGATGAGAAAGGCAACCTTGTGAGGCACAAGTACCGGCTCGTCGCAATGGGCAACCTTCAGCAGGAGGGGGAGTACGGCGATCTGTTCGCGCCGACGGCCCAGAGCGCAACCTTCAGGCTGATGCTGGCTCTGAAAGCGGCAGATCCCAAGCTGAAGCTGCGGCAGGTGGACGTGAAGACAGCGTTTCTGCATGCGGACCTGAAGGAGGTGGTGTACGTGCGCCCGCCGCCCGAGCTGCGGCAAGGCAACAAGGTGTGGAGGCTGCGGAAAGCTCTGTATGGGCTGAAGCAGGCGCCGCGAGCCTGGAATGAAGAGCTGACAAAGGCGATGATCAGCGACAAGTACACGGAGTCAGATCATGATCCGTGCTTGTTCATTCGAGGGACTGGACGCGACAGGGTGTATTTCCTGGTCCATGTCGACGATGCTGCCATCCTGGCAGCTGAGGGGGAAGATGACAAGGCAGTTGCGGACCTCAGCAAGCACTTTGAAGTGAAAGACCTGGGCGAGCTGAGCTACTTTCTGGGGCAGGAGGTGGCAGAAGTGAAGGGCCAGGGGGTGATGCTGAGTCAGGGGCAGTACGCCAAGCGCATGCTGGAGAAGGCAGGCATGTGGGACTGCAAGCCCAAGGCGACGCCGATGGAGGAAAGACACAAACTGCAGAAGACGTCTGGCTCGCCACTGACGGATGATGACCAGCGCAAGGCGGGCTACTCAGAATCGGTGGGTGCACTGCTGTACCTCTCCACTCACACACGGCCAGATCTCGCATATCCTGTGGGGGTGCTGAGTCGATTCATGTCGAGCCCCACAGATGTGCATTTCGCGGCAATGAAACGTGTGCTTAGATACGTGCGAGGGACCTGGGACTGGGGGCTGATGTACCAGTACAGTCCTCCACGTGGAGAGCAGGGGGTGCGGGCATACACTGAGGCGGACTTCAAGGAGCTGGGCATGCCAAGAGAGGCGGTGATGCGGCTCTACTCAGATGCAGACTGGCAGGAGAGCTTGATGGTCGGAAGAGCACTTCAGGGATGCTGATGACGATGAACGGAGGGCCGATTCTGTGGGCATCCAAGCTGCAGACGTGGTGGCGACGTCTACGAGTGGAAGCGGAGTACATCTCAGCAGCAATGGCTGTGAAGGAAGCACTGTGGGTGAGGAAGCTGCTGAGTGATGTCTACGGTAAGGTTCAGTGCATGCCATTGTACTGTGACAACCAGAGTGCGCTTCAGCTGATGAAGCAGAGGACTGCTGGAGTAGCTGGCAGGTCCAAGCACATTGATGTGCAGTACCATTTCATTAGGAACAGGTACTTGCGTGGTGAGGTGTCGGTGGAATTTGTGTCTACTGAGGAGCAGAAGGCTGACATGCTGACAAAGCATTGTCCGGGCCTATGCTGACCAATGCAATTGCTGGATATTTGAAGCCACCACCAAGCGACAGTGCTTGAGGGGGTGTGTGGCAGATCTAGGCTTTAGGCAACTGAGTGCAAGCTAGTCGTTGGTGTGGCCGCAGGTGCAGTGCAGCAATGCATGCATGAGACTGCGGGAGTAGGATGTTGATGCATAGATTTGCATGGTGATCAGCAAGTTCGCTGTCACATATAGGACTGACTGCCAGTTCACCAGTCGTTGTGTCTTGACTGGCTGAATGGCAGGTACGTGTCTCTTGGACTTTGTTTGCCAGTACTGCTGTGAGTGGCATTGATACCTAGGACATTGATTGTGCTGTGTGCGAAGTGCAGGCTGTGACGTTGCATGTTGCTGCGGGCGAACATCGTAGACTCACAGTGCACATTCTGCCACAGGTGAGATCCATACAGCTAAGTAGTGTAACAATATGTGAAGCTGTAACAGTTGTGTTTGACTGGCTGAATGGCAGGCTGTGA
Organism: Ulva mutabilis; assembly: GCA_900538255.1. Lineage (NCBI taxonomy): Eukaryota > Viridiplantae > Chlorophyta > Ulvophyceae > Ulvales > Ulvaceae > Ulva > Ulva mutabilis. The sequence continues at coordinate 3,694 of UNSF01000078.1, read as the reverse complement.
CGTGGCATGTTGCTTGCGAGCGAACATCGTAGACTCACAGTGCACATTCTGCCACAGGGAGAGTTAGCACCAAGTGCCGCAGGAGGCAGCGGAGAACATCTGGATCCACCACAAGAGGTGAGGGTTCGATGGGTTCCAAAACCTTTCAAATTGATTCGCAAAACCTTAAGACCTGCTGTCCATGCGGTGGGATGGTAAGAATGAAAGTGAGAATGCTGCTGTTGAGCGCATTTCCCCGGATGATGCACTGTGAGGCATGATGATGCTGGGAGCTCCACAGTAGTCCATATGAAGGTGACGTCGGTGACTGGGCGGATGGAGTGTTTGCTACGGCTGACAGTGTGACTCCTGATGCAGAAAAGACGACGGGGCAGGAGTGATTCCGAGCAGTGGCAAGACTGCTAGCCGTAGTGAGTCCCGGCGTGCAGCTGCTGCGAGGAAGAAGGTCAAAGCTGTGCTGGGACGATCCAACGGTGCAGCAAGCCATGAGAGGCTGCCATCGTGAGCAGTGGATCATAGCAATGCTTGATGAGTTGACCTCTTTAAGGAACATGATGTGTTCGAGGTTAGTCAGGTGCCCAGCAGGAGTGAAGCCTGTGACAGGCAAGTGGGTACTTAAGATTAAGCGAGGAGCACAGGGTGAGATTGAGCGATTCAAAGCTAGATATGTAGCCAGGGGGATTTACGCAAGTTGACGGCGTAGATTTCTTTGAGACATGGGCACCTGTTGGGCAGTTATGCTACCTTCAGGGCTCTGTTGTCTGTCTGTGCTGTAGAGGATCTGGAGACGAGACACATAAGACATTAAATGTGCTTCCTGAATGGTGTTCTGGAGGAGGAAGTGTAGTGGCACAACCTCCGGGTACTGGATGATGGGTCTGGTATGGTGTGGCGTCTGAAAAAGGCGTTGTATTGGTCTGAAGCAAGCTGCCAGGGAGTGGCATAAGCGTGCAGAGCTCTTGTCGAGAATGGGCTTTGTGAGATCAGCCAGTGACCCCGCACTGTTTATTTGCAAATAGGACGATGTCTTATTCTTATGGGTCGTGATCTGTTGATCTTCGGTCGTAAGGAGCAGATGGATGATGCCATCAGCAGGATCCTTGAGCATTTGAGGGTCGTGACCTGGGGGAGCTGGGATATGTGCTGGGTATGGAGGTCATACGTGAGGCCGGTCTGCTCGCACTATCACCATCACACACAGAAAGAACATCAGGGACATGCTGGAAAGGTTCAGTATGAGTGAGTGCAGAAAGGCACCAACTCCGTTGGTACCCAAGCAGAAAGTGTTTAGTCTGAAGGATGATCCTAGCCAGGAGAAGGCTACTGTCGTAGAGATAAGAGGTTTATGCAAGCCGTAGGAAGCATCCAGTATGTGGCTGCCTGTGTCGCGTCCTGATATTTCACTTTCCGGCCCAATGTCCTGGCCAGGACATATGAGCTGGAAGTGGCGAAGTGTCATTGGGGCTGGCTGTCCAGCATGTACTTGAGATACCTGCGAGGGACCATAGAATCTGGCTTGACCTCTTGTGGCTCCAACGAGGGATAGTGAGGGTTGTTGGAAGCATTTTACGGATGCTGCTTCGGCAAATGGGTGCTTGCGGTTGAAGAGCAGTGTCAGGGAGTGATAGTCCGGATGCAGGGAACTGTGTGTTCTGGCGTTCGAAGGAGGCAGGACTATGTGGCTGGTGATACGACTGAGGCAGAGCTTATTGCGATGAGCTCAGCAGCCAATGAGGTGATGTGGGCAAAGCAGTTGTGCACTGATCTTGGTTTGTCGGCTGTGAAGCCAACTCTGTGGGGTGACAACAAGAGTGCCAACTTGCTAGCTGTGAACCCATCTCTAGTGACCGCTCCAAGCACATCAGGGTCAGGGACCTGAGAGTCCGCGAGTTCGTAGAACTCGATGAGTTAACTATCAGCTGGGTTAGCACGGTAGACATGCTAGCTGATATGTTTACAAAGGTGTTGGCAGGACCAGCACTAGCAAAATTTAGAGATAGACTACAGCTTGCGGTAGTACAAGCCTAGTCTAGGGGGAGTGTCGTGATCCAGCCATGCACAGGACTACGGTGACCATGCATGGAGTGGATGCACGGTGCTGATCCGGAGTGGCTATGGACGCCATGCACCGATGGCTTACCATATGCACGAGCAATGCATGCTAGATTGCGTGCCGCAGACCAATGATTTCTGATCGTATCCGTATGAGACGTTTGGTTGAACGCTTATATAGGCTCTTACTGATCAAAGTGTAATCACTCTACTCTGCCAAAGGACTCACGTGCTATAAATCCCAAGACTGAGAGCGCACTGTCACAGCGGAGGCCTGTACACCCAGCCAGGTATGTGACAGCGCGACCCCCTGCGCACAGCTACACAGTGCTTAGATCCCACAGTGCTCTCTAGGGCTGCGGTCCACTGAATTACGACACGATTGATCTGTTGATCTTCGGTCGTAAGGAGCAGATGGATGATGCCATCAGCAGGATCCTTGAGGCATTTGAGGGTCGTGACCTGGGGGAGCTGGGGATATGTGCTGGGTGGAGGTCATACGTGATCGGTCTGCTCGCACTATCACCATCACGCACAGAAAGAACATCAGGGACATGCTGGAGAGGTTCAGTATGAGTGAGTGCAGAAAGGCACCAACGCCGTTGGTACCAAAGCAGAAAGTGTTTAGTCTGAAGGATGATCCTAGCCAGGAGAAGGCTACTGTCGCAGAGCATAAGAGTGTTTATGCAAGCCGTAGGAAGCATCCAGTATGTGGCTTGCTGTGTCGCGTCCTGATATTTCCTTTCCGGCTAATGTCTTGGCCAGGCATATGGCTGGGAGTGCGAAGTGTCATTGGCTGCTGTCCAGCATGTACTGAGATACCTGCGAGGGACCATAGATCTTGGCTTGACCTTTAGTGGCTCCAATGGGGAATGTGAGGTGTTGGAAGCATTTACGGATGCTGACTTCGCCAATGGTGCTTGCTTGAAGAGCGTGTCAGGAGTGATAGTCCGGATGCATGGGAACTGTGTGTTCTGGCGTTCGAAGAGGCAGACTATGTGGCTGGTGATACAACTGAGGCAGAGCTCATTGCTATGAGTTCAGCAGCCAATGAGGTGATGTGGGCTAAGCAGTTGTGCACTGATCTTGGTTTGTCGGCTGTGAAGCAACGCTGTGGGGTGACAACAAGAGTGCCAATTGCTAGCAGTGAACCCATCTCTAGTGACCGTTCTAAGCACATCAGGGTCAGGGACCTGAGGGTCCAAAAGTTCGTAGAACTCGATGAATTGACTATCCAGCTGGGGTTAGCACGGTAGACATGTAGCTGATATGTTCACGAAGGGTTGGCAGGACCAGCACTGGCAAAGTTTAGAGATAGACTACAGCTTTTGGTAGTACAAGCCTAGTCTAGGGGGAGTGTCGTGATCCAGCCATGCACAGGACTACGGTCACATGCATGGAGTGGATGCACGGTGCTGATCCGGAGTGGCTATGTGGACGCCATGCACCGATGGCTTACCATATGCACGAGCAATGCATGCTAGATTGCGTGCCAGCAGACAATGATTGATCGTATCCGTTGAGTCGTTAAGAAGCTTATATAGGCTCTGTCGATCGTAGTGTAATCACTCTTCTCTGCTAAGTCTCACGTGCATATTCCAAAGACTGAGAGGCACTGTCACAGCGGAGGCCTGTACACCAG